>CM028131.1:1611825000-1612132500 GCA_016271365.2 Neoceratodus forsteri | reverse complement strand
CCCCAGTGTTCTGGCCACATTTCTCCTGCCAATAAAGCAGGTTTATGTAACACACACACACACACACACACACACACACACACACAGCACGCACAGGCACACCTTGAACAGAGCTGTTATATCTTAGTGTGCTTTTGCTGATCAAAAATGGTAAATAAATAAATCAATGAAATAAAATGTTGCCAGAATTGTACTCTTGTTGAACTCTTGAAAATCTGCAAAGGTAGTGCTGGACAAGCAGATGTCTACACCCAAGACACACAGTACCCCCTTCTGTAGTTATAGATACCAGTTCCTCTGTACCTCTGCACAGTGTGCAGACAGGGAAGAAGGCAGTGCCACCCACACATGGCAGTGATGCATGATGAGGAAAATATGATTCCTGGTTGAGAAAGGAGAATGACGAAGAGGATGTGTTGTTTTCTGAACCAACTGACTTCTATGATTTTATTTTAATGTATTTACAATTATGAACTATTGGTATTCTTAAATTTGTCTTGATTTATATGTGAGAAAAAGTGATTTCAGTGGATTTGTGGTGTTGTCTGTGAAATACTCCCACACTGCAAAGGACACATTTGGGTATACCGTGTACAGGGCAATCACTATTGAGTGCTTACAAAAAGGGTGATTCAGTCATGGTGCCTGTGTACAGGGCTACCTGGCAGAGTAGCGACTGGGTATAGGGGTAGGCAGCTACAGCAACAGGATGTCACTGTATATCCATGTGCGTGGGGGGGACCACGTTGGGTGGAAGGGGAGGGAGGGAGGGTATGTGGGGTGTAGTGCAGTGGTCAGCTGCTGAGCTGACCATGTGGCATGGTAGATAGGTGGTGGGCTGGAGTTGGAGGGTGCCAGGTTTGATTCTGGGTGTGATTGTGTTTTTGCATTGGGTCTGTTTTTGTATTACACCATCGACATACCCCCTGGGTTGATAATCCTTAAGTAGGGGGTGCAGGGAAACATGTGCAGGAGGCACAGCCCCCTGCCTCTTCACTGAAAACCAGTTGCTGGTTTTCTAGTTGCTGCAAGTGTACATCACTGTAATTCAGTTTTGGCGATGTACACTAGCCCTAACGGTGATCGCTATTCCACAATCACCGTTATGACACAGAACCACACATTTGTGTTTTTTTTTAAGTGCAGTGGACAGATAGCTGTAGTGGGGCCAGGATACTTCCAGGGAAGAACTGGGCATGGGGTTGGTGACTGTGAAATGATTTTTTTGTTTGCTGGATTCCGTTGACCACGTAGGCTCACTGAGACTTGTGTCCCTCTTTCAGGTGTGATCTGGGATCGGTTACATACAGCAATATGACTTGTTTTCACATTGTTACAAATGAACAACATAGAGGACATAGAGACAATGGTAATTACAATAAGCATCACAGTGAGGCTTAACAAACAAGCATTTGTCAATGCCGAATGTTTGCTTGCTGGCATTGGCAGTGGTAGTGTAGAAGTTACAGAGCTGCGTAATAGGAATGGTAGTGAAGTATTGAACAGAAGCCAACCCCACCACCACCCTGCAGAGAGTAACAGGCATTGGGGTGTGCCTTTGGGTCATCAGGCATAACGGCCACGCCATTTCACCACACCCCACCCTGCAGACACTGACAAGTGTCACGGTGTGCCTTGGGGGTCTTTGGTCTTTATGTGCACCCATTCCATCAGGAAATATGGTGAGATGGGTGCGGTATAGGAGAATGGGGTGAACTTTGAGGCCGAGAGGCACAAGGCACACCTTGATGCCTCTCAGTGGCTGCAGGGTGTGAATGGGGGGTGGAATGGTATGAGCATTGCAGGTGACAATCCCAAGTCACAGCCCTGATGCCTGTCATTCTCTACAGGGTGGAGCGTTATGGTCAGAAACCCTAACACCTCAGGCATTTGTTGGTATTTTTACTCCAAATTTTCAACATGGTTTTTTTGTGACACCCCACCTCATGAATAGTGGCAATATTAGATTGTTAGCCGAAAGCTGCTTTTGCACAGCGACTACGGCATTTGTCACCACAGGTGCAAAAACACATTCCAAACAGAATGTGAAAAATGACAGCTGTACTGTTCATGGGGAGGTGTAAAAAATGGCAATGTTGAAAATCTGCTGTGAAAATATAAAAAAAAAACTGGTGAAGTCACAAGCGTGCATAGAAACTGTGCAACGCACACTCATAGTGTAATTAGTTTGGGGATTTTTTACAGCAGATTGTCAACACAGGCTTTTTGGGACCTCCAATCATGAACAGTGTCACTGTGATTTTCTTTATCTGTCCTGAACAATGATTTCCCACAGTGACCACGCATTTCTGTGCTGAAAGCATGAAAACACATTTTGGCCATGTTGTGAAAAATGACAGGTGTACTGTTCATAAGGAAGTGTGGAAAAATGCCACTGGTGAAAATCTGGACTGAAAATATTACAAATTCATGAACTTGCGAGCGTGCATAGGAACTGCGCAACGTGCGCTCCTAAAACAGTCATTTTTGGGAATTTGTTCACCAAATTTTCAACATAGCCATTTTAAGACCTCTGCTCATGAACAGTGTCACTGTGATTTTCTAATGTGTCAATACATTGATTTCACACACTGATTGCGCCATTATGCGCTCATGAGAAACACATTTGTCTTGAGATGTGAAAATGACAGCTGTACTGCTCATAAGGATGTGTGGTAAAATGGCAATGTTGAAAATCCGAGTGCAAATATTAAAATTTGGTGAACTTACGAAAGGCAGTATAGGAACTTCAAGAATATACGTCAGAAATGTGTCATTTTAGATTTTTTTCACCAAATTTGCAACATAGGCTTTTTGAGAGCCCACCTTATGAACACTGGCACTGTCGTTTCCTTAATCAGCCTCAAATGGTGATTTCATGCAGTGACAGTGAAATCACCCTTTGGGCCCGATTAACGCCATGACAGTTCAAGAATTCATGAGGAGGGGTCCCGAAAACCCCATGTTGAAAATTTGGTGCCAAAATTCCAAAAAATGTCTGAGACATGCATCAAAGTTGAAAAAACCCTATTTATTACATTATACAGCTTACGGCATTTCCTCTCAGTTCACGGTCGGCTTTGAATAATTACAGACATGTTCCCAGTCCACAGCAGATCGTGGCGCTGGACTCCGGAGATGAAGTATAGGGGTGAGGTGGGGTGTGGGAGGCAGAGTGCACAGAGAGGGCGCAAGTGGGCAGGAGACTGCTGGGGAATGTTTTTGTTTACAGGTGTTTTTTTTTTTTTTTAGGAAGGCGACACGGGGCGTTTGTCATGCTGGGGTGGGCTCCCAGCATGGCAGCTGGAAGGCTGTTTGAGGGGCCTGGAGCCGACAGGGATTGGGCACCCCATAGGCCATAACAATTTTGCCATGCTGGAGGCTCATCGTGGCACCTGGAAAGCTTTTTGAGGCGTGAAACCCGGTGGGAGATTGGGCACCACCGGCCATACAGTGTGTGCGTGGGGGAGGCATGAGCATGCACATGCGTGCTTGCATGTGTGTGGGGGAATGCTGCTCACTGAAGTGGAGCTCTCCCTTTCAACTGTATGGCACTTCATTTTGGATGATCACACTAGGTTTCTTGCACATGTGTGCAAGTAAACATAAAAATGACATAACAACTTCTTCAAACAAATTGATAAGATAAAGTGCAATGTGCAATAATATATCACATCAAGTTCAAAGGACTAATTCAAGGCTGACAGAGGGGAGAGTAATGCCTTAGTCACTATTTGGCCAAGATGAGACAGTGGTAGGCTCAGCAGAGGCAGAAGCAGTTTAGCTTAGGGGTTTGGCAACCTTTCAGTAGCCCCATGAAGGCCCAATAGTTATAGCATTCCAGGATAGGGGCAGGGAGTTTGTTACAGTGCAGGGTGCTTTGTGTGAAAAGGACCAGATACCAAATGTAGTTTAGGTCCGAGGAATCTTCAGGAGGGGCTGACAGGAGGAGTGGTGGTGCCTTCTAGAGGGCTTCCAGGCCAGTATATCACTGAGACTGTAGATACAATTTGTTAGTATCTTATGGCCAAACAAATGGTAGGGTAGTAGAGACACCTTTAAAGAGGGGCTAGTGTAGAGAGGTAAGGACATTACAATGATGTTCTTGATTTCCTGCACCAGCTCTATAAAGCTTTGGGCCACTGTGGAATGAAGTGGCTTTAGATGCCATTGGGCAAGTCAGCAGATATGATATATGAGCAGATAATACAAGCTAATGCAACATATGTTATATGAGCAGATAATATACAGTATTATGATATATGCTATGCTAAGGTATGTATGACATGATGTGATATATGAGAAGATAATATAATCTGACATGATAATATAATATAATATAATATAATATAATATAATATACAAGAAGACACCCATGCTGGGACTGAGATTATACCGTAAATGCTGGCATCAAAGTGCAGTATTGGGGATGCTGTACTGTTGAGGTGTGCTATCCAGCAGATGAGAAGTTAAACTGAGGCCCCTTCTGCCTATCTCTGGTGCTGTCCTGGTTGGTGCTCGGGTGCAAGTAAAAGAACCTGTCATTTTCATAAGAATAGGGGATTTCCTCCAGTGTCTTGATCAACATTTTAACTGATTCATGCACTTATCTAAGTCTGTGTGTGGGTGTTGATGTGGAAAATGGCTGCCACCACATATTTACAGTCACTTCACGACCAGTCTATCATTTCTTGTCAAGTGCTTTGGGATACAATGTGCATGAAAAAATGATACATAAGTGCTAATAATTTTTTTTATAATATAAATTGATATGATATCAGTAAAAAATATGTTAAATATGATAAAATAATATCTGATACATAAAATATGCATCAGAAGAGAATATAAACTGATATAATCTATGGTATGTGAGATAAAAATATAATCTGATATGATAATATGAGTAGCTAATTTATGATATATATAATGCAAAAATAAAACATGATGTTTGCTGTTAAGTGATATGATACATAAAAAGGAAATGTAATCTGATATAAAATAATATGATAATATGAGAAAATATAATTTGAAATAAAATCATATGATATTGTTTAATATATGATCATTTCTATTATTTTGTACTAATTATTATTACTTACTGCAAGAAAATGCGAATCATGAAATCGAACTAATGATTTGGGCTTGCTTTTTGACTCCCTTCCCTCGTGCTATTTTCAGAAGCCACTACTAACCCTAGTGACAACGTGGTGTGGGGAAAAGGACTATGATGAATTGAGCTGCGAATACAAGAGGATTTTCTTTCAGGATCTAGACTTTCCATTTCTGCCTGGATTGCTTTGATCCCAAATAGGGGAACTGAAAGCGACTCAAGAAGGAAGCGAGGATATAATCCTGTGTTTGTGGATTGCTCAAGATGGTTTCATCACCAGATGCACCGGATGACCGACAGGGATTAAAGGGTGCTGGCAACTGTAACAGGAGTAGAACTAGTGAATTTCTGGGAACTAATGAACCACGATTTTTTCGGCTATAATAACACATGCCTAGCCCTTGTCCTCACAGTCCTGTGACCCTGACTCCCAGTCCATGTTCCACCATTACCAGATCCTTCTCTACCACCACCACTTGTGGAACTTGCCGTTGGTGGAAATGGCATGGTGAAACAGTTATCTGCTCCTATCCTCCCTGCTTTTCTTTCTCCTGCAGGTCATGTTTGGCTGGCAGTATAGCCTAGAGGTTAGAATAACAAGCTGTGAACGAGCTTGGTACATCCAGCAGACCAAACCTGAGTTTGAGTCTCACTATCTCCACTTGCATACTGTGTGACTCTGAGCAAGTCACTTAACCACCCAGTGCTCCCAGGTTGCCGCTGCAATCAGACATTTGCACCTAGTGGGCCTTACCCAGTTACCAAAGACTAAAATAAATAAATGTTTTCTACATGCATCAACAAGATATGCCTGGCAAATGATGTCATGTCACAGCCAGTGCCAGCTGCTAACAGTGATGGCTCACAATAGTCCTTGATGATTTTTGGATGCCCACTTGCCACACATACACACACACACACTCAGTGCACAGACAAGCCGTGGTGTCATGACACTTGCAACATGATCAAGGTGATTGGGAAGATTAACACCACCAGACCATCCCCCCACCACCAGACCACCAGTCCAGTGCCCCCACCCAACCCCCATTGACAGACCACACCACACCCCAGTGAGAAACCTTGAGGCCTTGTGCTTCACATAGCAATCACTTTACTTTTCACCCATTGTTGGATGAGCAGGCTCACATACTGTGCCCTGCTACACCATCAGCAGTCAGTAGAAAAAAAGTATATATTTGTCACATAAATACAAAATCCTTCTTGTACCTTCCCAGTCTGCTAAACAGTCTGCCCTGTTCATGCTGCTGGGGGTTAAATAAAAAAACATGAATGTGGATTTCTGTATTCTTTGCACTACCAGCACTATAAAAAAATAAAATCATTAAAAAATAGTTCCCTAAAGCCTTTCCCAGTCTGTTAAGTACACTTTGCCCTGCTCCCAAGGCAAGGCATGCAACTGCCAATGCAGGCTTACACTTTACACTCTTTCCTCTTCGGCACAAGTTCACAGGCCTGCCTGCCAAACGCTACTATTAAATACACAGTGAATTATCTAACTGAAATGATAGTGTATGACTCTGTAACGATTTCTAACATTTTGGGATCAAAAGTCACTCTTTTTTCCACATAAAAAGAGTTCCTTACTGCCACAGGTCCTTCTAGGACCACCACCTAATGAGAAGCCCAAAGTGGGACATTTTGTACTGAAAGTTGATGTTTTGCAGGACAGTATGTGACCTTGACCAATGCAACAGACATCTTTTCTCGAAATAATCAGAACTACGACTATTTGTTGTAGTTGATGTAGGTCATGCAGCTTGCCAACAACTTGGACATGTTCTGTGTGCGTACCCTGTAAAAAGTGCTGCGCCATGACGCCTAAGTACAGGAATGCTGAAGGGACCTGCATCGCCGGTGGCCAGAATGCCAGGTTTCGGCACACTCAACAACTGAAAATATTGTATTGGCTCATCCTTAACTGTGAGAAGAATCTGGGGGTGGTGGAGGGGTGGATGCAGGAGCTGATCCCTTGCACGATGGCAGTATGGTGAGAAGGAGCACTGCCCCTGATGAGAGGTGGTAGGAGATGGGACAAAAATACTGGAAGAAAATATTAAGGGAAAAAACTTCCAAAAGCTACAAAAAGTAGAAAACTATTTTCCAACAACGGACGTGAATCATGTAATGGAGGTGGTTCAGAGGATGATAACCAAAATGGCGCAGGGTCTGCATGAAGACAGACTAATGGAAGTATATCCTGGAACAAGAATGGAGGAGGGGTATGATAGCTTTAAATACCTCATGGGGGTTTATAAGGTACGGGGGAGTATGTTTCAGAAAAAGGTTGTACAAGAACAACAGAAAATGGTATGAAGCTTGGGGGGGAGGTTTCAAGAGAGATGTGAGAAAGTACTTCTTCATAGAGAAAGTGATGGATTCTTGGAACAGCCTTCCAGCAGAGGTAGTGGGAGTGAAAACAGTGATGGGGTTCAAAAATGTCTGGGATAGGCACAGAGGAATAGTAGAGGTAAGAGGTCATGTCGGGTCTGCAGCAAAAATGAAGGTTAAAAAGACGGGCAGACTGGGTGGGCCAAGTGGCCCTTATCTGCCGTCAGATTCTATGTTCCTATAACTGTGGCCTCTCTTACAGAATACAAAACTAGCACGTGGTACAACTCACATAACTGTATGAAGGGATACTAGGAAGGCCTCTTGCAGGATCAAGAGGCCAATCTGAGGTAAAATAATTTTCATGTTTGCTGTAAAATAAAACGTTCACCGTATACCAAAGTATGAACTTGCCATTCCATTGAAAAGTGTATTACGTGACTAATGATGCCAGCATGTTACGAATCTTTCTAAGTAATTAAGTTTTAATGAGTATGCTAGGTCATTTGCATACCTTTTTGATGACATTAACTTTTCAGTAGAACAGTAGGCAGAGTTTTGTCCTCTGGACTGTACACTCACAAATGGACAGTGAATCACCGCTATGGTTTCCCCTTAATAATTGAACACAGGTATGGGATTTCAAGCCTTTCACAGCATGGCATTACATGAAGATCCTATCTGAGAAATTTACATCAGGTGTAACATCACGGTCACGACAACCCATTCCTTGTCCATAAGGTGCTGTAATGCCACTGATTCAGTGGGCAGTAAAGACTTGATTCAGGCTTGAATTTATAAAGGAGCCAAGCTGTCTAGAAAAAAAAGGCAAATTCACAGGGAATCTCAACTGCATGAAACACTGAGGTATGCAAATATGTTCAGATAGTTGAAGTCTGTAACTTTTAAATAGCTCTCATTGAGACTGGATTTTTCCACTGCTAGGCAAATGAGCTCCTTCGGTTTCTAAGTTTGCTCAGTGGAACCTAACAAAACAGTTACTTTGGGAAGCAGTCAGGAAGGTGTGTGTGTGTGGGGGTCCAACACTGTTTCAGGCAATCTGGACTGGTCTTAAAGGAAGGAAAACATAGCATCATTCCTTTTTATATTTACTTACCATCTGTTCTCTTTCTGTCTTTTTTGTTTGCTGTCTCACTAGCCTTTAAAACCAGGTCTGTCTTTAGCTCCCTATTGTGCCATTGGAGCTGCTCCATCCAGTGACATCATCGGTTGCAAATGGTCAGTGACTCCTGACACTTGCACAGGTTGCTAGTTCTGTGAAAACTAAGTGCACTGAGGATCTGTACCATTTTCATAAATGAAGCACTCATGCAAGAAGCAATAGCAGCATCAGGAACTGCTGACTGATTGCAACCAATGAGATCACTGGTAGGAGCAACTCTAAGGGAGCAGTGGGGTGGGGCTAAAGACAGAGCTGATTTAGGGGGGCAGAAAACAAAAAAGGGAGGCAAATGGAGAGAGAACTGAAGTTAAGAAAATATTATGAATGGGGTTGTTGAAGTAATATGTTTGAATGTATATAGATTCTGAAAGTATATACTCCTGCAGTCTTGTAAGGGTTAAAGAGCCAGACATCCCAGGGAGAAACTTTGTAAAAACATCATTTCTAGACACATTTGAGCTTGCTATGTCATACGTATTTTGTATGTCACTTCCACTTTTTTCTTTTTATCATACACATTATTATGAAACCTGGATCACTGCCCCTAGACTTCATCTGCTGTCTGCTTGTCTATGTCTGACATCACAGTCCCCTGTTAATGACATCATAATAATTTCATCAGCAACATACTGCTGACTCCTCAGTGGGGCTTTACCTCTTTGATCCCCATAGGAGCCAGAACCCTGACCACCGTCTGGCAGTAGCATCAGGAGTGAGGGAGTGTAGGACTCAATGAGTTAATAAGCAGCAGAGCTGGCAGCATGGGCAGGAAATTGAACCTTTGTATCTTCGAGAGTATTCTTTTTTGTAGCTCGTAGTCGTACCTCTGAACGTGGTTGGATACCACTAACGTGGGTTGCCAGGAAAATGAGGCCAGGAGTCCGGTGAATCTGCCAATTAGTACAGAGTTTGGAGTTGAGCTCAAAAGGTTGTGGATCCACCCTGATGCTGTCTTCAGCTGTTGCAGGAATTTTTTTAGTCCTCTTTATATGGGGAAAAAAGAGCAGCAACTTCTCCTGTGGAGCAGGAAAAAGGCAGGCATCCTGGAAGGTGGAAGCCACGCTATAGTGTTTAGCCCCTAAATGGGGTTGTGGTCCAGCAGCGTTGCCAATAGACAAAGATTTCTCCAGGTAATCCCTTGAAGAGAGATAATATTGGTTTTCAGCTGGAGCCCATTCACTCAGTGTTCTGTGCTTGCCCCAAGGAGTGAGCAGCAAAGGCTGTGCATTTGTCAGGCAACTGCATGGGAAGAAGCAGAGAGGGGCATCTAGTCCAAGATCAGACATCAACTGAAAAGAGGGAAAGAGAGCAGGGGAGAGAGAGAGAGGGAGAGAGAGAGAGAGAGATGAAGAGAGAGAAAGAGAGATATGCGCCAAGAGGCAGAGCGAGTAAGTGAGTCCTCTGAGGGCAACAGCATTGCCAAAGTGAGTGTGAGATGTCCCCAAGCAGGCTGAATATCCTGTGTGGTTGAGTACCTGGCAGCTTGAGTTACAGTATCACATGGCATTAAGGTGCAAAAGTGAAGGAGATGAGGACTGGACTTTGGACTACTCTTGGAATCACAGGACTGGGAGGTGGAGGGCCCTCCTGGATCTCATAGACTCCCCCAAGATGGAGAGTACAGTGGAGGAGGAGCAGCACTGTACATGTAGAGCATTGTGATGTCAGGCTTAGATGGGTGGCCAGGGCAAATTAATTCTAGGGGACAGGGATCCAGGTTCCATGTAAATGTGAAGAGTTATTTAAAAAAGGGAAGCTAAATCTAGAAATTATACAACATTTAAGCTGAAATGTGTCTAAAAGTATTCAACAGGCAGGGCATTTTAAAGGGGCAGGCATTCAATCTGTAACGAATTAAAAATTGTTACAAAAAGGTAATGAATTATTCATCAGTACTGTAGACGGACTAATCGTACAGTGAATGGGCATGGATACTGTCCCTTTGACTAGCGTACAGTGAAGCCGCCAAGATGCAACACAGAATACTGCAGAACCCTGCAGAGTTACTGCAGGAAACAGGACAAGTCCAAGATCTGTAAATCCCCTTTGTCATGCAGAAATCTGTGACACTGCACTGCATCCTGGAGGGCTTCACTGTATCTCCGCCCATCACAATGTGACTGCATATGGGAAGCCAACTGCTATGAAGGGGTTAAAGGGAAGCATTTAAGAACCATGAACATCGTAGTTGAAAGTCCATAACAAGCTCTTTTAAATTATGTGCAGTACTGGGATTATAGTGTGTGGTGGAATGTTGTGCTGCGTGGAAATCCATGCCGAGAATAGGGTTGTGCTGTAGTAGTGACATCAGTGTTGTGATGCAGTAGTGATATCACTAGTGCAACACAAGAGCTTAAAATGCCACTGCATGGCTGCTTTCCTCTAACCAACTGAGATGAAAGTTGTTTTCAGAATCAGCTGCAGTCACCAGCCACATGTTGAGTCAACAATTACTTCCAGCCACCAACCTTAAAGTGCCCCCAAAAGGCAGCAGAGTGTCTCAAATGGCCATGGATGCCCATGCACTATAAAAAGGATAATATATGAGCATCCATACACAAACAAGCCTGTGTCTTCATCTTGAGTTTTCTATGAAAATCAGGGAACCTCTCAAGCTTCACTCTTGAGGTTCCTGCTCACCATAGAAACCTCTTGATGCAAACATAGGCTTGTAGTGTAAGGTTGCCCATACATTAACCTCAATATAGTATAAGAATAGGGCTTGTTGTGTATAGACATCCATGCATTGAGAAAGACTTTTCATTGTGCTGCAGTAATTACATCATGATATAAAAAAAAATATAAAGTCACTAATCATAGCTTATCTGATTCTGACTGTGCTAGCATTTAAAAAGCATTATGAAGTCATAGAATCAGACAACCATAGAACTAGAAAATGTTCCTTGAAAACAAAACTACTCTGACCCACTGAACAAGATTAATACATTTCCGGTATGGGGGGGGTTGGAGGGGGTCACAGTGAGAAAAGTGCCAACAGTTCAGAGCGCAGCACTGCATTGCAAACATGAAGGGTGGTCAACAACAAGACAATTTTCCATTGCTGTCTGTGTCAGCACAGCATAGACTAGAGAGAAATGGTTTCAACAGTGAGTGAGGAGACACACTGTGGAGAGGGTGGTTGGGACAAGCCACCAAGACAGGTTGTAAAAGACATGTGAGAGAGCACTGATGTCAGAATGCTGCTGTACTACAGACATGCAAGAGAGTCGTGATGTCGGAATGCTGCTGTACCACAGTAGTCATGTCAGAATGCTGTTGTACCATAGTAGTAATGTTAGAATGTTGCTGTACCACAGTAGTGATGTCAGAATGCTGTTGCACCACAGTAGTGAAGTCAGAATGTTGCTGTACCACAGTAGTGATGTCAGAATGCTGTTGTGTCACAGTAGTGATTTCAGAATGTTGCTGTACCACAGTAGTGATGTCTGAATGCTGTTGTACTACAGTAGTGATGTCACAATGCTGTTGTACCACAACAGTGATGTCAAAATGCTGCTGTACCACAGTAGTGATGTCAGAATGTTGTTGTACTACAGTAGTGATTTCAGAATGCTGCTGTACATAGAAACATAAATGTTGACGGCAGATAAGGACCCCAAGACCCATCCAGTCTGCCCATTTTTCTATCTTATGAATGTGCCATAGACCTTTACTCTGTCAATGGCCTATCTATTCATACTTATCTGTATTGCTCCTTTATGCCTATCCCATGCCTGTTTGAAGCCCTGCACTGTATTCATAGCCAACACTTCCTGAGGTAGGCTGTTCCATGCATCCACCACCCTTTCTGTGAAAATGAACTTCCTCACATTACCCCTTAACCAGCCTCCCTCTAATCTCATGCTGTGTCCTCTTGTCCTGCTATTTTTCTTATATTGAAATATGTTAGACTTTTTCACCTTGTTAATGCCCTTAAGATGTTTGAATGTTTCAATCATATCACCTCGCTCCCTCCTTTGCTCTAGGGTATACATATTGAGCTCCATTAATCTGTCCTCATATGTTTTCTGATGCAGTCCCTGCACCATTTTGGTTGCCCTTCTCTGGACTGCCTCCATTTTGTTAATGTTCTTGTGCAGGTGCGACCTCCAGTACTGCATGCAGTACTCCAGATGGGGCCTAACCAGTGTCTTGTAAAGAGGGATTATTATCTCTGTCTCTCTTATGACTTGTGATACCCCTACTAATACATCCCAACATCCCTCTAGCCTTACCTACTGCTTTAGTGGTCTGCTTAGATGTTTTCAGATCATCTGTGATGATGATGCCCACGTCTCTTTCTTCCCTTGTGATTGCCAGCAACTCCCCTCCCAACCTATAGGTAGCTTCAGGGTTTCCTTTTCCCTATGTGCATGATCTTGCACTTTTTTGCTTGAAACCCCAGTTGCCACTCTTCTGACCATTCTACCAGCTTTTCCAGATCTCTTCTCATTCTGCCCACCCCATCTGGATCATCTACTCTGTTGCAGATCTTGGTGTCATCTGCAAACAAGCAAACCTTACCCTCCAGACCATCTGCAATGTCACTGATGAAGATATTGAAGAGGACTGGCCCCAGGACTGATCCCTTTATTCACCACACTTGTGACTTGCATCTCTTCTGACTGTATACCATTTACCACCACTCTCTGTTTTCTGCCCACCAACCAGTTTGTCACCCAGTTAACCAACCTCTGACCCACCCTGAGCCTACCCAGCTTATTAATCAAGCTTCTATGTGGAACAGTATCGAAAGCTTTGCTGAAGTCAAGGTAGGTGACATCAACTGCACCCCTTGGTCCACCACTCTGGTTACCCAATCAAAGAAGTCTATGAGATTAGTTTGACAGGACCTTCCTTTTGTAAACCCATGCTGTCTTGGATCCTGTGCTCCTATGGATTCCAGGTATTGCACTATCTTTTCCTTAAGGAGTGTCTCCATAATTATGCCCACTACTAAGGTAAGATTAACTGGTCTGTAGTTCCCTGCCTCCCCCCTGCTTCCACTCTTGTGGAGCGGGATCACATGAGCCCTTCTCCAGTCTTCTAGGACCTCTCCTTAGCTCAGAGACTCACTAAACAGTTCTGCTAATGGCTGTGCTAGTTCCACCCTTAGCTCCTTTAGTACCCTAGGATGTATGCCATCAGGTCCCATTGCCTTGTCCACCCTGAGTATAGCAAGCTCTTATAGAACCCTTTCTTTGGTGAAGGGACTTGTGCACACCTCCCACCCCCTGTGTCCATGGTGTTGAGCTGTGGGCCCTGCCCTATCTTCTCCTCAGTAAATACTGAGAAGAAATATCTATTAAGAATAGATACTTTTCCTTGGTCCTCTTCCACACACACACACACACACACACACATCCCCTTTGATCTCAGCAATACCCCCTCTGGTCTTTCTCCTTTCACTAATGTAGCTATAGAAAGTCTGTCCCGTTCTTTTACTGTTTGTGCTAATGTACCACAGTAGTGATGTCAGAATGTTGTTGTACCACAATAATGGTGTCAGAATGCTGCTGTACCACAGGAGCGATGTCAGAATGCTGTTGTACTACAGTAGTGTTTTCAGAATGTTGCTGTGCAATAGTAGTCATGTCAGAATGTTGTTGTACCACAGTAATGATGTCAGAATGCTGCTCTACTACAGTGGTGATGTCAGAATGTTGCTGCACCACAGTAGTGGTGTCAGAATGCTGCTGTACCACAGTAGTTATGTCAGAATGTTGTTGTACCACAGTAATGATGTCAGAATGCTGCTGTACTACAGTAGTGATGTCAGAATGTTGCTGTACCACAGTAGTGATGTCAGAATGTTGCTGTACGATAGTAGTCATGTCAGAATGTTGTACCACAGTAATGATGTCAGAATGCTGCTGTACTACAGTAGTGATGTCAGAATGTTGCTGCACCACAGTAGTGGTGTCAGAATGCTGCTGTAATATAGTAGCAATGTCAGAATGCTGCTGTACCACAGTAGTGGTGTCAGAATGTTGCTGTACCACAGTAGTGGTGTCAGAATGTTGTTGTACCACAGTAGTGGTGTCAGAATGCTGTTGTAATACAGTAGCAATGTCAGAATGCTGCTGTACCACAGTAGTGGTGTCAGAATGTTGTTGTACCACAGTAGTGGTGTCAGAATGCTGTTGTACCACAGTAGTGGTGTCAGAATGCTGTTGTAATATAGTTGCAATGTCAGAATGCTGCTGTACCACAGTAGTGGTGTCAGAATGTTGCTGTACCACAGTAGTGGTGTCAGAATGTTGTTGTACCACAGTAGTGGTGTCAGAATGCTGTTGTAATATAGTAGCAATGTCAGAATGCTGCTGTACCACAGTAGTGGTGTCATAATGTTGTTGTACCACAGTAGTGGTGTCAGAATGCTGTTGTACCACAGTAGCGATGTTGGAATGCTGCTGTACCACAGTAGCGATGTTGGAATGCTACTGTACCACAGTAGTGATGTCAGAATACTGCTGTACCACAGTAGTGATGTCAGAATACTGCTGTACCACAGTAGTGATGTCAGAATACTGCTGTACCACAGTAGTGGTGTCAGAATGCTGCTGTACCACAGTAGTGGTGTCAGAATGTTGCTGTACCACAGTAGTGGTGTCAGAATGTTGCTGTACCACAGTAGTGGTGTCAGAATGCTGTTGTAATATAGTAGTAATGTCAGAATGCTGCTGTACCACAGTAGTAGTGTCAGAATGCTGCTGTACCACAGTAGCAATGTTGGAATACTGCTGTACCACAGAAGCTATATCAGAAGGCTGCTGTACCACAGTAGTGGTATCAGAATGCTGCTGTACCACAGTAGTGGTGTCAGAATGCTGCTGTACCACAGTAGCAATGTTGGAATGCTGCTGTACCACAGAAGCTCTATCAGAAGGCTGCTGTGCCACAGTAGTGGTGTCAGAATGCTATTGTATCACACCAGTGATGTCAGAATGCTGCTTTACCAGAGTAGTGATGTCAGAATGCTGCTATATCACAGTAGTGATGTCAGAATGTTGTTGTACTACAGTAGTGATGTCAGAATGCTGCTATACCAGAGTAGTCATGTCGGAATGCTGTCGTACTACAAGTAGTGATGTCAGAATGGTGTTGTACTACAGTAGTGATGTCAGAATGCAGCTATACTAGAGTAGTCATATCGGAATGCTGTTGTGCTACAAGTAGTGATGTCAGAATGGTGTTGGACTACAGTAGTGATGGAAGAATGGTGTTGTACTACAAGTAGTGATGTCAGAATGCTGTTGTACTACAAGTAGTGATGTCAGAATGCTATTTTACTACAAGTAGTGATGTCAGAATGCTGTTGTACTACAGTAGCGATGTCAGAATGGTGTTGTACTACAGTAGTGATGTCGGAATGCTGTTGTACTACAAGTAGTGATGTCAGAATGGTGTTGTACTACAGCAGTGATGTCGGAATGCTGTTGTACTACAAGTAGTGATGTCAGAATGGTGTTGTACTACAGCAGTGATGTTAGAATATTGCTGTGCCATAGTTGCTATCTTATTATGGCGATACAATATCTTTGAATCTTGTGTCTATTCAGATACTTGCTGCTTACCTACACTGCAAATTTCTAACATTGGGGCCTATTCACTATGGTGCGGAGTGTCTATGTGCTGCATAAATGCAGTACGTAGTGACCCTGCACCTCCCCGCGCCTAATATGCCCTCTGCACGGTATTCATGAAACTAATACATGACCCATATGCAACTGATCCCCAGACCATGGCTCTCTGCACAGGGCCAAGCTGGGGGTCATGTCAGCACTCCATGGCATGCATGACGGTGCGGAGTGTTGTGCACGGAGGTGGCCGGCTACACCATTTCAGGCAGCCATAAACCCTTGGGGCCAGCTACTTACCCTTCCCCCGGGTTGCCTTCACCAGATGTGGTGGTGATGACGGGGCTCAGTGGATCCCCCTCCCCCAACAGGCCACATCAGCCATCAGGGCACACATGGTGGGCTGGGGGTGGCCGACTGAGCACTCGTCGCCTACATTGCTGTCGGTGCATTGCACGCCAGCTGCCAGTATGGCACCCCACGGGTGCAAGGAATCCACTGCTAGGACCTGGGATGAGCAGCTAATTGGCTACCTGCCCGGGTCCACCGCTCCACACCTGTCTTCCCCCGGCAATCCTGTACACCGGGGGTGGGGGCCAAAGATGGGAGCCATGCGGCAGCCGGTCTTTGTGAATACAGCCACTGTGCAACTCTCCCGGGGGTGCAGAACTCCACAGGTGGGATACGTGTCTTTGATGCTTAATTCCTGCCCCATCATGAATAGGCCCCAAAGCTATCGACAACGATGAAAACACTCAAGTGAACTATTTTGCAAAAAGATGAACTACTGGAAATGTTATCAGCTCATGTAGCAACTACTTAAATCCTAGTAAATGTTTTTAATCTCATCTTTTTATTCACTGTTATCTTCTGGTTCACCACAGTTCAAGATAGAGTTAGAAAGAAGGTAAATGAATTAAAGGGACACTGTCAACCCTTCTTGCATCATAGTATTTCTAGAGGAAAACCCACATTTTATGATTGCTTACCTGTTCAAAAATTCATTAATTTTGATGGTTGTTTTATCTGTTTCCTTTCTTAGTAGAACTGGAATGCATGCTAATGGCGTAATTATACCCAACCTTGTTTTGTTTTGAATCCTTGATCTACCTTTATTGCATACTTGCTGAACATTAGGAACACTCCCAAATAACGCAATCACTCTGGATGCAATAGTCTCCTCTCCCCCCACTCCATCTTTAGTGTCTGGACTGTTGGATGTGTTCCCAAGTCCAGGAAAGATGCAGTAGAAGTTGATCAAAAAATGTAAACAAGCATGTTTTCGTGTGGTAAAACTAATATACCAGTATGGTGGGCAGTCTGTTTTTCACTTTTTAACAGAAGAAAGGAATCAGAAATAACCAGCTACATCAGTAATTTCTACAGTATGTGAGCAGTTATACCATATGTTGTTTAAACTTGGAAACATTTGAGGACTAAGTGGGTTGACAGTGCCCCTTTAAAACAAGCACATACCATACAACATTTATGTATGGACAACAATAAACAACAAGGCTCATGTTTCTATCTTGGGGTGAGTAACTGGGGTGAGATGGCATCACAGAGATGTGTTGAGTTATGCTCTAGTGATCTATGATGTCATCTTACTCCTCTGTGGAATCATTGGCGTGTTGCATATGGTTGCCCATGCATTATTCTCTGGGTGGTTACTGGTTGAGCACAGTTTCGCCCCGCATGACATCACAAGGTTCTAAAATGGTAGAAATGTATTGTCATAACATTATAAGACAGACTTGGTCATCGGTATCCGTTGACTGCTGCCAGCCACAGGTGATGCCAACCAGCTTTTCGTGGCCTTTCGCACTACGATGGGCACTGTTCACAGATGCTCCCCTTCGATGCTGCTCTTTTTGAAGTTGCCATTTTGTAGGAAAATGACAATGGACTAATTTTTTGCCCTTTGGAAACACTTAAAGTACCAGCTGGAGCTGAAATTATTGTGGGATATAACAGCAATTTAGCAGTTCCAGAAATTATACTATAAATTTCAATAACCGATTCTGCAGTCCAACAAACAAAAGCCTAAGGTTACCAGTTTTTCTTGTCTCTCGATTTCAATTGCAAGTCAAGAAAAGTGCTTTAGAAGTTGTTTTTTTTTCAATTTTATTTTTATTTACACTCCTCAACCACCTCGCTGGGTCCTCCTGCCATACTTCCAACCTCTTAGCACTAAAAATCATATCACTGACCTTCAAAATTCATAGTAAGTGGCCAGAAAGTGTAACACTTTCTTTTTTTAAAGAGTAATATGTCTACAAATAGTGGGACCCATATAATTAGCGGTAAGGAATGTTTCTATCAAGTTAGTTCCATGATTTAATAGTTTGTGTGTCCCAGAATAGTTCTAACATTATTAAGAACATCAGCAAACCTCTGTTGAGCAAAGGTAATTTTGAGTGTAAAAATCATAGTGCTATGCAAAATTCATTGCAGCTGAGACGTATGCCTCCTTGCTACCTTGATCATGCCTCTTTACATCCCAGGAGTCACCTTGATCCCATCTTCTGGGGATCCCAGGATGCTCTACTCAACCTGCCACTATAATCACCCCTTCCAGCTTGCCTCTAGTCAGCAGGGGGTGAAACCTAAGGCCATCCCTAGAGGACAAAGGAAGATAAGCCAGTGTTGGTGAAGCTCATTTTTATTTGCTTAATTGGGACCCTCAATGTTCTTTGTTGTGGCCTTTCCTTTGAAGAGCCACGTTACTCGTCACTGGTATGTCAGATATCCATGCACGTGATGTGCATCTCTCCCTCCTACAGCACCACCCTAGCTGCACCACCACCTGTGGTTACAGTGGCAACTGAGCAGAGGACTGTACAACTCTCCCTTCCAGGAGAAGCAGAACAAATCATGGCATGCTCAAACCTCCCACAAATGGTCCAGACATCCCAGGCTCGGGACACAAACCTGGGCCACCAGTGTGTGGTAGAAGAGTGAGTCAAGAAGTGTAGACAGGGGGAACTGAATGTCTCAGTGGACTGGTAGCAGTTTAAGGAGTCTTTCACCTCTAGGTCAGGAGTTCAAATCCAGCACAGGTCTGTAGTAGTCGAAAGCCACTGTCAGCTGAGGGCTGTTCAGTGGCCTATGTGAAAAGAGTTGTGGTAGTCTCAGTGCAATTCCAAGTGGGCAGGTGTCCACATCACAAAACCACCAACACTGTTGGCACTAATTGACATCAACTGGCACTCTTGTTTGCAGTCAGAGGCTAAGGAATGAATGGGAATGGAGTCTGAACTACCCTCTCACCTACATGTAATCCCTCCATGGCAGGGTTAAGGCACATTGGCGGGACAGTGTGGGGAAGCTTGCACTGTGATTACCCATTCTGTACCTGTCATATGAATAAATTGAGGACTTCAAGTTCCAGTGCTGTCAGTCCAGCACCTTTCACAAGCTCTTAAAGAAATCTTTAAAAAACAAGCATCTGTCAATGCCGAGTGTTCACCGTGTGCACTGATGTCATAGGGGGTGTGTGGTGCTGATACCACTGACAGTGACATTAACAATTGCTTCAGTGAAGGAATTATTTTATTAACAGTTAAGAATGCAAAGTAACAGTGTTGAATGCTGGGCAGTGTAACTGTCTTGTTTGTTAATATTTGTGCCACAAATGTTCAATATACCCTTCTTATGACCCCACCTCATGAACAAGTGCAGAGCAAATTTTCAGCTCCTGTCCAAAAGGTGATTTTGCACAGCGACTGAAAAATCACCTTTTGGGATGTAAAAAAAAAACATTTTGGTCAGGATCTGAAATATGACAGCTGTCACACTCTTGAGCTGCTGTGAAGAAATGGCTATACTGAAAATGCGGGGTCAAAATATTGAAAATTGCCAAAGTTATGAGCCTGTGTTCACAAATTTCGACGAAGGCTCATAACTTCGTTGTTTTTTAATAGTATTACATCAAATGTTCAACATAGCCTTCTTATGAACCCACTTCATGAACAAAGGTAGAGAAAAATTTCAACTCCTGCCCAAAAGGTGATTTCGTGCAACAACAGCAAAATCACCATTCGGGATGCAAAAAAACATTTTGGCCAGGATTTGAAAAATAACAGCTGTCACATTCATGAGGTGCAATAAAGAAATGGCTATATGGAAAATTTGTGGTCAAAATATTGAAAATTGCCAAAGTTACGAGCCTATGTTGGCAAATTTCAATGCAGGCTCATAACTTCATTGTTTTTTAATAATTTTACACCAAATTTTCAACATAGCCTTCTTACGATCCTACCTCATGAACAATGGTGGAGAAAATTTTCAACTCCTACCCAAAAGGTGATTTCACAAAGCACCATGAAATCACCTTTTGGGACCGATTTACCTAACATCACTTGCATTGTTTATGAGGTGCATCCCAAAAATGATATGTTAAAAATCTGGAGCAAAAATGTAAAAAAAAATGGCCAAGTTATGCCACTAAGTTGAAAACCCCATTGAAATACTTTGAAGCTGAAAATTCCATTGAAATACATTGAAGCTTACCTCAGTTTGTGGCTGGGCTTTGAAGAGTGAAGACGTGTCTGCAGTCCAAGAAAGATTATGGGGATGGACCTTTGGTGGGTAAGTATGGTGTAGGGGGGTGGGATGGTTGGTTCTGAGTGGGAGGGTCGGGTGGAGAGTGGGTAACCATGCAGCAGACAACAATGGACGTTTTTCTTTTATTCAGGTAAAAAAAAAAAAATGATGAGGGACAGTTTTCTTTATTTCAGGGACAGGACACCGGGGATTGGGCACCCAAAGTATCATTAGGGGACAGTGTTGCAACAGTTGAGGGGACTGGGCACTCCCAGTGTCACGGACTTATGTTTGGGGGGGGCAACAGATGACAATGGATGGTTTTCTTCTTTTCAGGAGAAAAAAACAACAAGGAGCACTTTTACACTGGAGGATTGTTCACCCCCAATGTCACTACTCTGTGTGTGGGGGGGGGAAGGAGTGCTGACTGGGAGGGTTGGATTGGGGGACAATTTGGGCCGCCAGCAGCAGACATCGATGGATGGTTTTCTTTGTTGCAGTCACACATTCTAGGCTGACCATGACAGATCAGCCTGGCTTGCTAGGCGGCGCGGATCAAAGGTATGGCAACTTCTTTTGAACTTGGTACTGTCCCTGCCCAGCAAGCCAGAAACTCAGTCATTGTCAGCCTGGGTGCTGACTGGTGTGCCACTGTCGTGCCCCTGCAACACTGCTCTGCATTGGGCGAACAGTGTCACACCCCCTCAAAGGGCACTCTCATACCAACATGTTCATTTGCACTTGTGTGCTCGGCAGCACAATAAGGAAGTTTAGACAGACCATGGGAAAAGGTACAGGGCATAGATAGTGTTTGTTTTATTCAAAACACAATTGAAAAACATATCTATTTTCTGTTGGATGGCTTCAGAATGGTAAACAGATCTGGTAAACTGTTATGGCAGCTGCTTTACATTAGTTCTAAATGTATTAGGACCACTACAGTCAACAGTAACTGGTGTATCTATGTGTTTCTCCTCTTATGCAGCATTGGGGCTAGTCTGTTATGGCAAGGCAGACTCATGAAGTGGTATTATCTTTGATACATAACTAATTATATACAGCCCTTCAATGAAGCTGAACCCTGGACTGCATCTTTATGTTACCTACTGTAAGTATGATGCACAATCAATTTCTGTAAAGTGGCATATTGGGCCCTATGCATGAACAGGGCATAGGGTACGTGCGATAGGCATGTACCCTGCACACACAGCTCCACACCCACAGACAGGTGCACACCAG
Source organism: Neoceratodus forsteri (assembly GCA_016271365.2). Classification (NCBI taxonomy): domain Eukaryota; kingdom Metazoa; phylum Chordata; order Ceratodontiformes; family Ceratodontidae; genus Neoceratodus; species Neoceratodus forsteri. Next base: position 1,612,110,494 of record CM028131.1, on the reverse strand, counting down.
CTGGTATTCACTACCAGCAGACACCTGTCTGTGATCCCGCCCCCTGGCACACAGACCACATTGCTGGATCAGGGCTACATGGTGGTGGAGCACGGGACACAGGTGGGCATCCAGCTGGATTTCTGTCCTGGGTCCCAGAGTGAATCTCTTATGCAGGCATGCAGGGGATCCTGGGAAGGTGTGGAAACCTACAGACATAAAGGGACACCAGCAGCCCTCAGCAGGGCTGGCTGTAGGCATGTGGTGCCCATAGGTGAAGTTGAGCATATTGCTGCCCCGAGTGGAAAAATACTATGTCTACCCTGTCTACCCCCCCAAAAGTGCACCATGTAATCTGGCACACGTACCAGTACAGCTACTGAACAGGTGGGTTGGGTGTACAGAGCAGGTGACAATAGAGAGATTACAGGTAGTGTACACAAAAAGTGAGGAAACAAGTTGCTGGGTGGGTATCATCTAGTACTGTATGGGGTGTCACAACCAGAATGGAACTGTACCTGGTATACAGGAGACAAAGCATGGTCTGTCACAAGAGCTGGTCTTTACTGTAGTATGTCCGAAGCACACAGTCCTGTCCTCATGACATATCCCGCAAACAACTCCTCTGTGAGTCATGAAAGCTGTGCCATGCATATGTGTACTGGTGTATGCAGTTCCCACTCCTCACCACTCAGCCCCCTGCACCACTTTCCACTCTCCCCATCCCTCCCTTCCCCACAGCCATCACTGTACACAACACAGTGGCACACCAACATCTGCCACCCCTGCCACAGTGGCGGCATGGATATGCATCCTCAACAAGCCATTGGACCCATATGTGCTGTACAGGATACCCCAGGGGATGTGGCAGCTACTGCGGCAACTATGGGGCTGGACTGTCCAGTTCACATTCCCCTGCCATTCTCCCTCCTCACCATTGCCACTGGTTCTGCATCCCCCTCACTCTCCACACCATACATTAGTGTGCCACTGATGGGGTGCCCATAAGCACTCATGGATGAGTGTGGCACAAGTGGTGCTGATTGCTACCACCAGTGCTTCTGATGCTGTGCCGCCTGTCCACAGGACATGCATCTACAGTCTGACACATCTGTGGTGCTATCATGACATCATCCATTCAGGGCTTGGTGCACTGGGTGGACAGAGGGTGATGCTGCTGCGCCACTGCACACATACATGTTACGCCGCACTGTCCATGCAACCACAGGACCGTACCTTGTGGCATTGCTGACTGCAGCACTGTGTGTGCATGAGAGGGACAAGTACCTCTTATGGCAGGGTCCCCCTGATGCAACTCCAGCACCCCAGTGTGCAGCACTCCTCACCTTTGTGAATCATGTGAAGTGCCAGCACACCCCTGACATTCCCCTCCGGGCCACCCATGGTGTGTTGATTCCCGCATGGCTGGGGGGATCTGGTGCATAACTGGCTGGTGTGCATTTTGTGAATACCACCAGGGGTCCACTGGACCCCAGCTGTGTGGCTTTCTCACGTAGGGTTGCCTACATGCCTCAGATACATAGTGCATAGGCTTAGTGCATAGGCTTAGTGCATAGAGCCAATCATTTGTCAGAAGTTTCTTATAAAATTAATAAAAAATAAACAATAAATAGAACCTTCAGCAAAGTCTTTTGCTCTCCATAACTGTTCTAAAAGATGTTGCTTATCTTTCAAAGCACAAGGCAGGGCTGCCCACTCTCCCATCTCCTGTTCACAGTTCGCATAGATCCATTGGTGGAAAGAATACTAAACAACTGCGATATTGAGAGTGGAAGGCCAAGAACACAAGGTCTCACTGTATGCTGAAGATACCCAATATATTTAGGTAATTCCACTAGTTCCTTTCCACATGCACCTAGATAGACTTCTACAGGAATACAGACAAATAGCTGGTTTCCGTATTAATAAACTAAATCAGCGGTCTTGTGGTTTAATGGCCTGCTCACCCTGGACAGAAAAGAGTTAATTTCCCTCGGATGGCCATGGGTTCGATCTGCTACCTAGGAGTTTAAATAACATCAGTCCCAACATAGTTATTTAAACACAACCATGACCCTTTTCTTAGGCAGATCAAAAGAGATATGGCTAGGTAGAAGCTGTTACCCCTTTCTCTTTGGGTTTGGGCAGACATCACCAAGATAAATAATTTGCCTATATTTCTATTCCTCTTCTTCATGTTGTCCATCAAAATCTGAAAACCTTTTTTTCTAGGGTCTGCAATGGAAACTGTCCAGATTTTTATGGGGAGGCAAAAGGCATTGTTATAGGCAAGCAGTGGTGTCTGCTGAGAGACAGAGAGAGAGGTGAAAGTCCATGATCTTAATTTATATTACATGGCTGCTCAAATAACCATTGTTGTTTCTTATTTGTCAGAAGAAAAGGATGAATCAGGTCAGAGGCAAATAGAGCAGGTGGACTCCCTTCAGTTTCCTCTGAGGGCACTGCCAGCCTTGGATCTCTCCATCATAGTCATCCGATCCCTTTAAAACCCCTGGGTGGCTATCACACTGGTAGTCTATAGAGACTGCTTGCTGGTGGTGAACCCCCAGATCCCACTGTTTAGCAACTATTCTAATAGAGCACTACCCGGATTGTCTGCTGGCTAGAACAGATATCACTTTTAACTGCTCGGGGATGCATGGACAGTTATTTGAGGGAGGGGTGGTTAGAAAGTTCTCTTTCCTTCAGGCAAAATTCCAGTTATCTCAGGTCAGTCTCTTTAGATATTCACAGCTTAAGGACCAAGTCCAACAAACTCCGCTCTAAGAACAAATTGCTACTGCCCAAGATCCTCTCCTACCTTTTTCGCAGGCAGTGACTTCCCAAGGTCAGTGAAAAAATTGATGTCCCAGACAATAGCAAGAATCTCTCAAAGAAATGGAGAGGATCCAATGAGCCACAGTCATGACAAACATCAAGATGAACTACAAATGACTGATTCCCAATAGACCAAATTTGATGAGACCCATAAGACGATGGCCAGCAACCAGTGGAGGGAGTTTAAAGAGAAAATGGCCTCTCATTATTTCCAAACCCCTCTCCTCCCTTAACACTTTAAGCATAGCAACACAATTAAATGCTGGAGACAGTGTGTCAACTCAGCCAACCATCTACATGTTTTCTGTAGCTGCCCAAAATTATAAACTTACAGTATGTCTCAGAGGTGTCCCGGGCAATCAAAGAGATACCGAGTTTAAGGTCATCTTTGAGCCCACAACACTTACTCTTAGGGCTTCTACTTCCAGGAATATACAATCCAAACTCACGATGCATATTTCATATAGTCACAGCAGCCTACCCAAACACCATTACATATAAATTGCTCAACCACCTACCACCCCAACCCCCCCAGGCTGTTGGACTGCACACAACTCTGTCAAAAGATTATGAGTATGGAAAAGATTCCCCAACAGCTTTGCTTACAAGTAGATGTATTTAATACCAGATGGTTCCCTTTTTCATTTACTTGGAAAGCGCAGAGGGTACACCAGTCCTAGACAACCTTCTGGCTACCACTGGAGTGGCTTCCTAAACACTGACTGTCTACCAGCATTCAATTTTTCAATGTTAGTAGGTCCTTTCCAAGACAGTGGGCTGCATGTTATGCTTCCACCCTCTTTCCCAACCCCTTAAATCTATCCCAAGCCTCTTGAACCCCTCCACTGTTTCAGCTGCCACTACCTCCTCCGGCAGCTTGTTCCAGGCCTCCATCGCCCTCTCCGTGCAAAACTGCCCCCTGACATTACCTCTGTATTGCCCACCTTCTAGTTTAAGGATATGACCCCTCATGTTCACTCCCTTCTTCAATTTGAACAAGCTGTTACCTTCTACCTTATTTATTCCCTTCTGATACTTAAAGGTTTCAATCATGTCCCCCTCTCTCCCTCCTAGTCTCCAGAGGGTACAAATTCAGCCCTCTCAATCTTCTGTCATAGGGTACATTCTGCATCCCTCGTACCATTTTGGTTGCCCTTCTCTGCACCCTCTCCATCAGCTCAACATCTCTTCATAAGTGAGGCCTCCAGAATTGCACCCCATACTCCAGATGTGGCCTAACCTTGGTTCTGTATAATGGCATTAGCACCTCCCTCTTCCTGCTATTAAAACCCCTCGCAATGCAAGCCAACGTTTCATTTGCCTTTCCCACCACCCTGCCACACTGGCTGCCCACCTTGAGGTCACGTAATACCATAATCCCCAGGTCCCTTTCTGTTTCCTTCTCCTTAATCACCAACCCCCCAAGGGAATAAGTTTCCCTCCTATTCTTCCTCCCCAGGTGCATCACCAAGCACTTTTGTGTATTAAACTTCAATTTCCAGGTGTCAGACCACCTCTCCAGCCTCTCCAGGTTCCACCTCATGGCTTGTACCCCACTAGATGAATCCACCCTATTACAGACTTTTGTATCGTCTGCGAACAGGCACACCCATCCCTCCAGACCCTCCGCTAGGTCACTAGCATAGATGTTAAAGAGTACTGGTCCTAGCACTGACCCCTTAAGTCTGTCCCATGCATTCTTGAATTCCCTCACTGTTTTTGACTCCATGACCTCCTCAGGAAAGCTGATTCATGCATCTACAACCCTCTCCATGAAGGAATACTTCCTCACATTACCTCTGAGCCATCCCCCCCTCTATCTTCAAATTGTGGCCCCTTGTTCTTGCGCATCTCTTTTTCTGAAAGATGCTACCCTCTTGGACTTTGTTGATTCCCTTGAAATACTTGAAAGTTTCTATCATGTTCCCCCTCTCCTTCTTTCCTCGAGGCTATACATATTAAGCTCCTTTAGTCTTTCTTCATATGGCTTCTGGTGCAGACCATGCACCATTTTAGTTGCCCTCCTCTGGACAGCCTCCACCCTGTCTATGTCTTTGCGGAGATAGGGTCTCCAGAACTGCATGCAGTAATCTAGATGTGGTTTCACCAACTGTCAGTACAGAGGGATAACAACTTCCTGTTTTCTACTGGTGATGCCTCTCCCTATGCATCCCAGTATCCCCCCAGCCCTCCTCACTGCCTTCTCACATTGCTTGCCCACCTTTAGGTCATCTGATATAACTACCCCCAGGTCCCTTTCCATTTTTGTTGTTGTCTGTATCTCACCCCCCATTGTGTATTCTTCCCATGGGTTTTTGTTTCCCAGGTGCATTACTTTGCACTTCTTTGCATTGAATCTAAGCTGCCATATATTTGACCATTCCTCCAACCTTGCCAAGTCCCTCCTCATCCTTTCCACCTCACCTTGTGTATCAATCCTGTTGCAGATCTTTGTGTCATCTGCAAAGAGACATACTTTTCCTTCCAGTCCCTCTGCAATGTCACTTATAAAGACGTTAAAAATGACCGGCCCCAGTACCGAACCCTACGGTACCCAAGTAACCCCCCCTTTCTTCAGTGTGGACTCCATTTACTATTACCCTCTGTGTCCTGTTGTCCAGCCAATGTTTTACCCAGGCAACCACCCTGGGACCCACTCCCAGGCTGGCTAATTTGTTTATTAATCTTTTGGGCGGGACTGTGTAAAATGCCTTGCTAAAGTCTAGGTAGGCCATGTCCACAGACCCTCCCTGGTCTACTACTTTGGTCACTCAGTCAAAGAAATCAATTAGATTCGTCTGACATGACCTTCCTGCTGTGAATCCATGCTGCCTTGGGTCCTGTGCCCCACTGGCCTCTAGGTACTCAACAATTCTTTCCTTCAGAAGTGATTCCATCATTTTCCCTGCCACTGAAGTCAAACTGACAGGTCTGTAGTTTCCTGCCTCTGTCTCGCTCCCACTTTTGTGAAGGGGAATCACATCAGCCCTCCTCCAGTCCTCAGGTACCACACCATCCTCCCATGATTTGTTGAAAAGGGTAGTCAGTGGTGTTACTAGTTCTCCCCTTAGTTCTTTTAGAATTCTGGGATGAATCCCATCAAGCCCCATTGCTTCATCCACCTTCAGTTTTAGGAGATCTTTCAGAACCCTTTCTTACTGTTCATAAGGAGGTGTGAAAAAACAGCAAAATGCTGAAAATCTGGAGTGAAAATATAAAAAATTCTTGAGGTTACGAGTGTGCATAGAAACTGCACAACGCACGCTTGTAACACAGTCATTTTTTGGAATTTTTTCACCAAATTTGCAGTATCGGCTTTTTGGGAGCCCACCTCATGAACAGTGACACTGTTGTTTCGTTAACCAGTCCCGGAAGGTGATTCCATGCAGTGACCATGAAATCACCGTTCAGGACTGAATAATGAAATGACAGTGACTGAATTCATGAGGTGGGGTCCCAAGAACCCCATGTTGAAAATTTGGAGCCAAAAGTCGCAAAAATGGCCGAGATATCCACCTAAGTTGAAAACCCCCCATTTATGCCATTATACAGCTTACCAGCATTTCTTCAGTTCACAGTTGGCTTTGAAGCATGCAGACATGTTCCTGGTCCACCGAAGATTGTCACACCAGACTCAGGGGGTAAGTATGGGGCGAGGGGGGTGTGGGGAGGTCAGGTGCGCAGAATGGTTGTGGGTTGGGGTGGGGGCACCAGAGGCAATGAGGGACCATTTTTTCTTTCACAGAGTAAAAAAAAAAAATCGGGAAGTTTTTTCTTCACAGGTTTAGTTTTGGCACACTGGGGTGGGCTCCCAGTGTGCCAGTGTGTTGTTTGAGGAGGCGACTGAAGCCGACGGGATTGGGCCCCTGTTGGCACAGAAAATGTGTCTGTTTGGGCGATGATGCCAAGGGGATTGGGCACCGCATACATAACTATTACATGGGGATATGCCGATGGGGATCAGGACCCTCATCGGCAAATGAACTGGGGACTGGGCATGCCAACTGGGGGATTGGGCACCCCTGTCAGCTTTTATGGGGACTGTGAGTGGCAGACGGCAACAGCCTCTGCCATGGTTTTTTGAAATGTTACACCAGGCAAGGCACTTCCCTGTAATGATGGGTTGCTCCCTCATTACAGAGGCTAATTCCTTTCAAGTTGGTGGCATGCTTGCTGAACTAGTGTCAGCAGCAGCGTGCCACAGCATTGGGAAATGAGGGCCGAGCCTAAGAAAGCAGTGTTGGCATTGGCCGCCACAGTACCACACCTCCGAAACTCGCTTCTCTCTTTAGCTGCCACATGATGTTTCTCGCACATGCATGCAAGCAAACATAAAAAAACAAACAGAAAAGTAATCCTTGTTTGTGTTGTACTATGTGTGTGTGTGTGTGTTTGACAGGCTGTGTTTTGTATTGGGAGTCAGCATGTGGCAAGCTTTGAAACACACACATCGTGGACTCCCAGTACAGCATTTGTTAGTTGTAGCGCTCATCCTAAGGATTGTTAACTGCTTCAAGCAGTAAGGACTGTCCCCTTACTGCTTTTCTAACATGGAGCACCTGATAAACATCAAGACTTGGCGACCGGCAGCCCCCCCAACCACCATTTTCAGCTGGTCACCAAACAAATCACAGTACAGGCTTATTTCTACAGAAGATAAACAAAAAAGGAATGTTACTCATTTACTCCCTCCCTAGTTTCCTGTGGGTGCCTAACCGAGCCTCTTGTTTTCTGTATAACTCACCACCCTCTCCTCCCAAGAAAGATCATTATCTTTGAGCAAACACCGAGCATTTTAGTCAATGAATGCAGCGAGAGCGAGTCTGTCCTATGTCAGATGCCGTCCTTACTGCTTTTAATACATAGCGCGTTGAGGACATTTCTCACAGAGCTACATATTTTTTTTTACTGAAAACATATTTATTGTGCTGTGTTTCTAAGCCCTGAAATAAGAGAGGTGGAATTTAGTAATTAAATTGGTAATGGACAAGTAGTGAGCAAACAGCTGGCATTTTAAATGGTAATGGACGAGCGGCTCTTAGCTGCTGTTTTAAAGCCACGTCCTGGCAGCGTGTACATGGCTCTCTTCATTGCTGGAAGCTTTTTATTCAGAGCACCACAGGTTTCATTTAGGTTTTACATTTTGGGGGCAGAAAGCGATGTGAATCATAGAAGGCTGTGCGGTTCTGTGTGTGTGTGTGGGGGGGGGAGATCTCCAGGGTTCTCCAGGTTGGCCAGGCAGGTTGACTTAAGTTTTAAAACACAGGTGAATCTTTTAAAAAGTAAGGCAGTTGGCACAGTGATTTGTCTTGTGAAATGTCCTGACTGGCTGAAGAGGTGCCGGTTGGCACAATATGCCCTGATAAGGACACGGCCACAGGTACCTCTCAGCCAGTCAGGGCACAGAAAACTCCTGACCCATTTGATAATCACTTATTAGGCCCTACATGAACTTGCCCCTGGCTACCTGGTTGATCTCCTTCCACCTTCCACCTCAGCCCGCTCCCTCCACACTCCTCGACCAGGTGCCTCCTAGAAGTTCCAAGGACCAAACTAAGAATGTCTGGTGGCTGGGCTTTTAGCGTCACTGACCCAGTCCTATGGAACTCTCTTGCAGCTGTTCTCAGGGAGGCCCCGTTGATCGAGAGGTTTTAGAGTGGTTTGAAGGCTTACTTGTTCGCGATAACCTTCCCTGCCAAATCCATCCGATCAGTCCTAAAGGTTTAATGTTATCTCTGATGTTTATTATCCCGTTTGTTGTGGTTTTATTTACCATGTATGTTTTATTTAACACCCTGCCTATGTTTTTATGTAAGGCACCCACAGCCTCCAGGATTGGGCACCGTATAAATAAACTTTGCCTTGCCTTTGCTTGCCTTGCTATTTGAGCAGCGTAGAAGAGAAATGGGAAAAAGAAAAAACAAAGAGTGCATGAGAAGCAAGACAGGGAAGTATAGGAGAGGGAGCAAGGGATGGGGAGGGTTATAGGAACACCAGGGAGCCAGCTCCTAGGTCCCATGGGAATATGGTTGCACAACCAGTTTTCGATAAGTTAGAGAGGCCAAGGCAGGTAAAGGAAAGGACAGTATAGGATAGAATAAAACAGGCTTTTTAGGAATTTTGTTTTCTCTATAAAAATGGGACAGGATTCTGACCCTGTTGCATAGTGTCATAAGTGGACAACGATGTCACGGCACAAACAAGCCAGAATACTTTTAAAGTTTTCACAAGTACCTGTTCCCTTTCCAGTCCCATCTGATAAATCTAACCAGGCTGAGACAGTACTTGGCTGTCAGCCATCATAACCAAGTGCTAGCACCACTTTGAAATATCTGCATTGCCAGAGCTGAAGAGAGACATCAGAGAAGGAGATTTTTAAAAACTGCTGGGGAAGCTATTATCTTTATTGAGGATCCTCAATATATACAGCACACCTATGGTTGTTAGAGTGGTTATACATGATATTTGGGAACAGACACAATGGTTACTTATATTCTCAAGTAGATTCAACCCGAGAGTTCTCCTATATCCAAGATCTACAAATACCCCTAAGTTAAAAGGTGAGCGAACCTGAGCCCCTCTGATCCATCTATGCTGAGTTACCTCACAGAAACTTTTCAAGTTCTTAACTATGAATGATCTAATGCAGCAAAGGGCAGCCAGCCTCTTGTCCGAGCTCACCTAGAGGATGATCTGGATCTGGGAAGATGTCAGCTGGGGACCTGCATGGTGCATGCAATGTGGGCTCACATGCGTTGGTCCCCCTCCCATGCTGACAACATCCAGGGAACTGGGGATAGAAAACCAGGAAAGTGTAGCCCTGGAGTCAGCTTCTAGGGACCCCTGTATATCTAGGCCAGTATGCACCACCTCCTCCATCACCTAACGACGGGCATGATTGGGGGTATATCCCCAACCCTGTACTCCATTTGAAGGGGGTGAACCAAGGCTTTGGGTGGGTGCACGGGAGGTAGATAGGTGGAGGCAGGAGGGGAGGTGCAGGGGTTCCAGTGAGGCCAGAAGGACAGGTTGCTTAAAAGACATATTGCAAATATAAAGGGCCCCAAATGTGCCCATTTCCAGGACAACTATGCATGAGGCACTCTTTGCATGGAAACAGTGTCTCAGGAGCAGGGAAATGGAGAGTTCCAATAGGTCAGGAGCACTCCTTTGATCTATAACAATTATAAAACTAATAAAAACAGTTTACAATTGGTTCAATAAACTACAAACGTTGCAGTACAGAATCGAAGGATATCAGCAATGCATAGCTATGAGAAATTTAATTTTGAAACATTTTTTCCAGCTAACAGGAACTGCTGCATGAAGTCAATACCTCATTGTTATTTTTTGTGAAAGTTCATGTTCTGTGCTGCATTCCAAGCTTACATCACTGCATGCCAGCCTGCCACTCAACACTTTAGCCTGTGTGCCTTGAGCCTCGAAAGTCAGCCAAGGAGCACAGAAATCTATTTCTGTACTCGACTGTGGAAACCCGATGCGCTCCTCTATAAATGGAAATTCTCAGGGTTCTGATTTTCCTAGAATAAATGTAAATGATGGCAGACATAGTCAGAATGAAGTGGAAGAATACCTTGGTAGTTTATTTTTCTAATCACAGCATTTCTTCCTTACAAAACACCAATCTCAAAGTCAGTTTCAGTGCTTTTGATTTCAAGATTTAAAAGGAATTAAATAGTTAAGGGCAGCACGCCATCCAGGCAACTAAAGCAATTGAGCTGTTTTTTTGTTTTGTTTTTTAGTGTAATTGAACAGAAGAATCTTAGATAGAGATTTAGGCCTTAGCTGGAGTTGCCTTGAAGTGGTGCTAACCTTAACAGCGAGAGTGTCACTGGTAAGAAAACCTTGAAAATACAGGGCCTTACCGGCAGGTGCTAGGCATGAGGCTGCAAAATGGAATGCAAGCAGTCAACACATTGTGTCCGCACACCTAGTGGCTATTCAAAAAGGGTTAACTGAGCTGCTGGCAAGAGGAGTTTCCTTTGCAACTAAAAGTCACAGCATGCTAACTATCAAATCAACAGAGCTGGAAAAAAAGGTTGATGTATGAGCTTGGTAGAGCAGTACAGAATTTTCCAAATTCCTCTTCCACCTGAATTCTGCAGAATTTCAGAAATGCTGCCTAATTCTGTGGCATTCCATCAGAAGCAGAATTCTGAAATTCTGGAAACAGAGTGTTAACTGCAGAATCATATCACACAGTTTATGTAAACCATGGATCCATTTTCTGCGATATTGTGCCATCATTTACATAGGCGTGATGTTCAGAATTCTGTGGAATTTAAAAAAGAAATTCTGAAAAGCATTTCGTAAATGAAATTGATATTCTGCATAAAATCTGCTGGCTCTGCTACCATCTATTGGCCAGTTAAAAATACCACACCATGCAATAAAAAAAACTCACCAGGAACTGCCAGTCTGAGCTCTGACATGATGACCACTTAAACTTTTCTCTCAGTAATCCTGTCACCATGTCTTCTTCAAAATCCTAGAAGGACCTGCAAATCAAAAGATACTGCCAGAAGTGTTAAGTCCGCATCTATCAGCTGGTGTTATATTTTACTGAATAGTCAATTTTTTTGGTAGTACCATGACCATGAAGTGCCTCCTCGGTGACAGAATCAGTCACAGAGTCAGCCGAGCTTCCCACCTGCTTCGGGTTGGCGATGGCAATTCTAGTAGACAAAGTGGATAGCATGTTTGCACCAGTTTTAGCTGGACTAAATGAGAGAAGCGTTACTGTGGCCACCCACACTTCAGCAATTAAAGATCAGGATCCAGAGTGCTGCTTACTGAGCGACAGTCCTCTAAAATTGGCACTGGCAATCATGCACTTCAAGCACAGCTTTGGGAGCAGACCAAAGTCATCCACCAACTGCAGGAAAAGGTGGATGACTTAGAAAACAGGGGACAGCATAATAACCTCCATTTTATTGGGCTGCCAGAAAAAGCAGGGCTCAATGATACCATAAGATTCCGGTGCCACATTCTCTCATTCTTGCTCAAGCTCCCAGGAAATCTGAGATTTGAGATCGAGAGGGCCCATTGATCTCTCACTTCACTACCAAAAAAAGGCAAGAGACTGAGGCCCATACCAGAGAGATTCTTACACTATCAAGTGAAAGAAGATATATTGTGGTGGTCTAGGGAACTGAGACATTTGGAATGGAAAGAACACTCTGTTATATTTTTCCAGGATTTTTCTAAGTATTTAACATCTTGCCAGAAGGCATATACAGCAGTCAGGCAGCAGTTCCGCCAGTTGAATAACCTCTTCACCTTGAAATACCCAGCTCTGCTCAGATTATCAGTGAATGGGGTTACCAAAACATTTAATACCGCCAATGCAGCTGTAGTATGGCATACTTAGACACCCAGTGGCCAGTGACAGCTAACAGTACCCAACCCAGAAGACCTCGTAATGCCAGGACTGGTCTCTCTCCTGAAGTCACCTCCATGGTCACCATCCAAGCAGCCCACACAATACAAACCTGCTCTTCTCCTCAGGGCCCAGCTGAAGATCAATAGACTTTTCCTCCTAAAGCTAAACACAGGAATCGAACATAGGCCAGAAATCATCAGGCTTTTCATCATTTCTGCTTAAAAGTCTCAGTGCTCAGTGTGGAATGTCACCTTCTCAATGTGGGACAGAGGGTTTCTGAGGGATAAAATGAGTGACGTACCTGGTAATGTGTGACAGTTGAGAGGTATGCCCCAAAAATTTATAAAAGGGCCTGTGCTCACACTTCCTCCTCGGATGGCCAGAGGTAAAGTGACAAAGCAATTCTGATCTGAAGTGAGAAGGCATTCCAGGCCTCTTCTTTGCATGTTCCCTCCTGTTTCTTCCTGACACTGCCAGAAGCCATAAAGTCCACCCCCTCCTCTCAGGAGCACTGCAGTTTACTACCCCCATTTTTCTTATAACCCCTCTTTGCAGGTTTTATCGCATGGAGGAGATGTGGGGATAAACTCCCCCCTCTGCCAAAAACACTCTGGCTAACTCGCCATCACTGGTGTACCTCCTTTTGTACGCCTAGTGACCCCTCAACTCTGCTAATGGCAGTTTCTCCCACTATCATGAAATATAGGTAAACCAAGGGCCAACAACATTTGGGTTTCAGGATACAGAGTGTACCCTCATAACTAAATCAAGTCATTACTCATGCGTGCTTGTAGGAGGCCTTGGGCTGCCACCTGGAGCCTGGCACTCTACCTACTGCCTCAGAACTTGTTCTATAGAGTCCTTCTGATTTTTGTGTTCTGTTTAAATGCATGCTGTTGGGGCACAGCTTGGCCAAGCAACATGGCTGATGGCTTTTAGCCTAGCTCCTATATGATGCCTCCATAATTTGGTAAAGCCTACTATTTTTGCAACAATTGTTTTTTGTATGTTCTTTTTACCTCCTCCTACACGGACACAGTCGTCCTCTCCTTCAGGTGGCCAGTCCTGCCATTATCTCCCACTGGTCCACCATCCTGCTGCTTCAACGTCCCATTGTTCCAGACGTATCCCTTTGCCAGGGGGCCCCTCTTACCCATGAGAGAATCTGGAGTGGAGACCGGAGTGCACGTAGGCACTCCTTGACATCTTTGCAGGGTGTGGAAATGCAGCCTGGAGGCATCACGGCTGAGAGGTGTAGGGAGGCAGGGCCATCATCATCTGGACGGCATGCCTGCTATTTTTCATGCTTTTTCCTGGTTCCCCTGCTGCACCACCCTTGTAGTGCTCCCGGTCTCCACTGGAGGCCGCTACAGAGTGAGGCTAGCTACCCAACCCACCCCAGGAGAGCAAAGCAGTCCTCCAGATGCTCAATCCTCTCCTTCCCCTGCCAGCCTCTGGCACCCTGAGTCCATTCCCAAACCCAGGTCACCGGCGTGGCTCGAGGTAAGGCATCCAGCACCTCAGCACTCTGCACCACCAGACCGGCCTTCTGCAACAATTTAATGAAAAAAAATATTACAACTTAAAGAAAAAATTCATGGCTGCTCAGTGACTCCCCAAAAGAGCAATCTACCTTAACATTCAAGCCTATAACAGGACCTTCAAAATCTGCAGCAAATCAGGAGGGAAGAATGAGGGGCACAGAGCATGCAGCTTCAGTCACTAATATCAGAGGAAATGTCTGTACAACCAGTCCTTTACCAGCTGTTCCTAGGATGACCACAAACCTGCAAGGTCTGACTGCTCAGATGCTGTACCTCAAGAATACCATAACTGGTCTGACAAAACCTACTACAGCTCATGCCACGAGGCTAAATGAGGCAGAGAAGATCAGTGACTTAAAAGACCTGGTAGTGGACCTGTCCCATGAGAATAAAGAACTTAAAGACAGTGTGGCAGGCAGCTTTAATTGAAAGAACAGATGATCAAGACAACAGATTACAGAGATCAAATCTCCATCTCGTGTGGCTGCTGGAGGGGCTCGAGTGGGGAAAAACCCTGAACAGACAGTCCACAAATGGCTCGTGCAGCAGCTTGCTATGGCTTCTGAAGCAGCAGGTTATGAAATTGAGAGAGCCCACAGAGTGGGCCCAAAACCCAAAGCTGCAGAATGTCCCAGGCACTTCTTAATCAAGTACCTTAGATTCCAAGAAAAGGAAAAGGTGCTCCATGCTACAAAATCCCATGGTCCCAACAAAAGCGACAAGGGCTCCATCCTGGTGTTCCAGGATTACGTCAAAGAACTACAAGTGCAATGCCAACAAGTCTCAGACGTTAAGTCGAAACTGTATAACATGGGCTGGGAATTCACCCACCCTCCACGGATCTTTACTCACCCTAAAGATGCAGAGGACTATGTCAATTTAGATGAAACCACCATGGAAGGGAGATTGGAGGCTTGTCTCATGTTAACCACAACCTGAACCTACAAGTAGTAAGTAGCCTTCTTAAAATATGAGAGCCTCATTCTAGTTTGCACCCATATAGCTGATAACACCTTCTATGATTATGATCTCTTTGCTGTGTCTCACTTGACTTCATTGTTCCCCCACCTAGCCCTTGGGCTGGACAGTCTGCACTTTACTGCCTTCTACAAGTTGCTCCCTCACTCTGTTAACTGTCACTGAGGACTCCAACCCAAGGTAAAGCACTCCTATTGCAAACACGGTCGCTACAACTCCAAACTGTATGCAAAGCTTCTAACTTTAATCAAGTAGACATTGTACTAAAAACATTAGTACTTGCAAGCACAGCCTCATTAAACTTCGAAGCGTTAAATTTATCTCGAGGTTCAAAAGTCCAACTGCAAAAAAGTCCACTGCTTAAAATGAGCTCTATCCCCAGTGCTTCGACTTGAACCTAAGTCTTCCTCGTGTAACCCCCATGCCACTTTTGGAAAGTTGGCACCCCCCCTTTATAAGAACTAGTACCCACATATGGCATACCATTTACTTTTAGCAGAAATAACTCAGATTGGTGCCACTCCTAGCTTTAGAGTGTATACCAGGCTCATTATCTAAAGGAAGGGAGTGGGGATATAATTACCAAAATGAACCTTTGTAAATACAACCAGGTCCAGGGGAGAGGATGTTAGGCGTATGCTAGATCTAACTGCTGAGGGGGCACCAATAACTCCACACAGAAAGCAATGATTAGAATGTCCAATACAGCAGCTGGGATTGTGCAGTACTGCTTTATTCACAGATGTTACTAAAGCACACATTTAGCCCAATGATTGGTCATGGCAAACAAGTACTTTTCTTTCCTAGACACTCTTTGCTAGGCAGTACAGTTCTCTACAGAAACATTTAATTTCTCTTTCCCATGGTGTATGCCCGAGGACTGCTGCCAGACACCCCAAATCATTTCCTTTTACCAAGCGTGTATACTTGTGGACTGTTGCCATACACTCAGAATATTTTCTTTTTTCCCAAGAGTGTATGCTTGTGGATTGAACCACGCGCTCAGAACATCCTCCTGCAGCAATGGCCTTTGCCCAGGGAAACCTGGTGCCCATCAACAAACCAGTTTGCCCTGCCTTATAGACTCCATATGTCATTCCTGTCACCCTTTGCCCCAACTGACAGTCTCTGCTATTCCTTCAGGGTTACACCAAACTAGCCTCCAGTCCCTACTGAATTGCTAAAGACTCAAACATTAAACTTTAAACTGACACCGAAGTTCATGATGGGTCTTGACAGGTGTGATCTAGCCTTATCTTGGGCACACACACCTCAGCCAGCTCCCTAATGAGGACAGTTACTGCATCTGTACTCACATTTAGTTGCACCTTCCTTTAGGCATGGAAACAGCCCAGAAAGCACCCATTTTCCATGGTAGCTTGTCAGAAATTCTCACACAAATGTCCTTCTCAAAGGCAGCTGTACACACTCTAGGACCTTCAGGGGATTGCCCCTTGGATCCACTGAACTGGCAGTCCCTCTCAACCCCCCCCCCCGGAGTGAAATCAAGGAATCCTGCTGAAAAAGGACTCCACCACTTCACTGGCAACTGTAGATTTAATCCAAACTAGGGTGAGAAACACAGGGTTCCCTGTGACAGAGCCCCAACTGGCAGACCTCCTGCCACTCTGACTCTCCAACTCACTAGCTGAACATTCTAAACTTCCCCTGAGCAGCTGACTCAAAAATGGTTATGCTATTGCTAGAGTTCTAAATGACATGATCATTCCCACTTAGGCTAGCTGAGTAAACAATGATGTCATTATGTAAAGGCCCCTTAATGAGCTTCTTACCAGCTGCCTTTTCACCTGCCTATAGACTATTACTAATGGAATTCTAGTAACCCCAGGGGACTGGATGGTTACATTCCGGTTTGAGTCAAGGCACCAAGGATAGAGCTCATTTTGAGCAGTGGACTTTTATGTAATTGGACTTTTAAATCTTAAGTAAAATTTAACAGTTTGAAGTTTAATGAGGCTGTGCTTGCCAGTATTAATGTTTGTAGTACAATGTCTGCTTAAATAAAGTTAGAAGCTTTACATACATTCTGGAGTTGTACCAACTGTGTTTGCTATAGGAGTGTTTTACCTTGTAACAGAGTGGATTGTTTGGGTTGGCCAGCCCTGTATGAGCACCCAGCCAGTATTTGCAACATCTGTTCGGGGGAGAATGTAATTGAGAACAGCCTGCTTGACTTATGAAACTCTGCACAGGCAGAATTATGCACCGGTGTGCTTGTTTTCCTGTGGGGGAATATGATATCTAGTGTATTACAATCTCATGACCTGAGCCCTGGCACCTGGACCCAAGGTAAGGAAAGAGGACCTATGGGTGATCGAGAGGCCAAAGTGAGCTGGAAGGCTTTAGTGGTCAGTTGAGTAGGACAATGGAATTAACTCCAGTGACTATTGCCTTGCAGTTTGCCACTATGACTTACTGTCCAAACTGCTTCTGACTGGCAAATACTATTGCAACACTACCACCATGACACGGTCATTGAGATAGCCCCAACCACACTGAATAACTCATAGGGAGTGGGGATAACATCGAAGGCCAGAAGAACCACTGTGCCAGTCAAATCCTTTCTAAAGTCTGCAGCTGCCTGTATTGCACAACCCAAAATGTTTTAACGTTGAGATTTACTACGCTGTGATTGTATGCTTCAGTTCTGCTCTACTGGTTGGAATGTAACATGTATCGGTCCGGGATGGGGGAAGGGCATGCTCTCAGAAGTGGGTTGAGCAGTGGGTTATGTTTAATGATGGTGCATCCCCTCCCACAAGCAGTAATATCTCTCAAAATTGGTATAGGGATGGTAAATGGATGATTGCCATGTCCATGATGGGACCTCTTGGTATTTGTAAAATGGTACCGACCTGTCATGTCAATTTCAAAGGGGACCTGAAGGTAGGGATAGCTGCCTTCTACAGATTGGCCACTCAGAACCATGAAACTACCAATAAAGGGGTAGTCAGGGAAAACTGGACCAGTTGCCAACTTAGTAGGGGGCTCCATTCAGCTTCATTCCCAGCCTGGGAGCATAGCATTTCTCACACACTCAGGGAAACTCTCACAATGTCTCTTTTTTGATTTCACCTAAGAGCCTGCTGTTGTTCTGCTTTTAAGGCTTGGGGGGGGAGAAACACTACTGTCTAGGTGAACAGACCTGACCAGGTCACTGCTGGCTGTATGTCCCCTTGTTCCAGTAGCAGCAAACAAATGGCCTAAATACTCAACTGCGGGGGAGGACAGATGACAGCTGAGTGGCAAATTGATCCACATAAATGGGCAAGTGTATCCTAAAACCTGCCACTCCTCATATAGACTCTATGGCATCTTAGTTTGTTGAGCAAATTGGAGGGGTGTGTAGTCAGAGCATCCATGCATATACTCCCTTTACAAGAGGGTGCAGGGGACCTTCTTCTTCCTTTTCTTACCAGTTCAGTAGCTGTAAGGGGTGGACCTATGATTGAACACTAGACTGCATACAAAGAAACCATCAAAACTAATTAGGGGAATTCCCATCAAGACACCCATCTGACATGTTGTGTTGCTGCAGTGAGGAGACCAACCATAGACCATGCCTCCTTGCTCCACCCCACTACATGTACTTCGTGAAGGGTACGCTGTAGCAGTCCTTCTCAGCAGTGTGAACTGGGGTAGGGTCTGCAGGCTGTGTCAGCACAAAACAGGAGCTGCATTACAGCCTCTCGGCTCCTGATCCCACATAAGCACCAGTGCATTCTTATACCTGTCATCTCCTGCCCAGCACAATTTTCATGGGTGGGGTGGCCTTCTTCTTCCCATACCAACTAAGTTTCCATGGTGCGGCCTCTCATCTCAACACAGCAGACTGATGACCTACACATTGAGACCAGAGCAGGCCAGAAACCCTGCAATAGGATGGGAAGGTGTAATACCCTGACTAACAGTTGATAAAACTGTGGGCTTGGTCCACTCGCTAAGCCAGTCAAACTGCTCTAAAACACAATTTGACCTGGGGGCATATATCGACAGTGTCATGGGTGTATGAATAAAATGGAGAAGGGAAATCTGATGGGAAATGAGGCCGAGGAAAGCAGCATACTTCCTAATGGGTAATCTTAAATCTCTGGCCTCCCCCCCCCAACAGATCCATGAACAATCCAGCGGGCAGAATGGGACGAACATAAGGGGACACATTATGTTTACTATCAATATGCAAAGGAGTATATAAAAAATGATAAATATGTATAAAATATATATTTATCTATCTATGTATCTATCTGGCTATCTGTCTGTTTGTCTATCTATCTACTCCTTCAGATAACCTCAGGATTCCGGGCTTCACAGCTCTTTGTATACTGGGCCTCCAATAAGGGCAGTAAGCATTAGGGGTCCCATGCTTGTTGTTTGGGGTGTAAGGGGGATGGGACTCATACTGTTAGTAGTAAGATATACTTATGATGGCAGATAATTTAAACATTCTCACCTGGAATGTCAATGGGCTGAAACGTGTTATTAAAAGGAAGAAGGTCATGAACAGACTAGTCAAAAAACTAAACACAGATATCCTATTAATGCAAGAAACCCATGTGACCTTGGCAGAGGCTGAACATGCTTCTGGGGGTTGGAGGGGTACATGGGTCACATCCTGGTTTAATTCTCGTGCCTGTGGTGTGGTCATATGGCTGAGACCTGGTTTCCCAGAAGTAATTCTTAAATCAGTTACCGACTCCCTTGGGAGACACATGCTAGTCCAGATAGCTATGAACAATGGTGTTTCTTCTCAGTCGGAGCACTCTATGGCCCCAACAATAAAGATGGTGCTTTCTTTCAGAAGGTGGCATTAGAAATAACACAATTTACTGGGTCTTGTGTGATAGGAGGGGATGTGAACTGTATTATTGACACGATCTTGGATAGGTTCAACCCCTCACCAGTTCCCCTATCTAAAAATGTGCAGGGATTGGGAGAGCTTATGCATACTTTTACCTTGATGGATGTGTGGCATCAAAAGCACCCCCCAGGGATGGAGTATAGTTTCTACTCTCACTCCCACAAAACAGATGTGAGACTAGACCTTCTGCTGAGCTCTTTGGATCTATTGCCCCTGGTAGGATCGGTGGGCTACCAGCCGGCCACAGAATGAGATCACTCACAATTGCAGCTTGGGATTGGTTTGATCAAGATGGATGCCCTGTCCATGGTGTGGAGGCTTGACCTGGTGCTTCTCAGGGACCAACAATTCATCAAGGTGATAACAGACTCAATATCCGAGTTTCTTGTCCATAACCAGAGGGGAGACACCTCGTATGCCATCAGGTGGGAGGCAGTGAAGGCATACATTAAGGGCCAGACCATCTCATATGCTAAACATAAGTAGAAGGGAGACAACTGAGAAATCGATAAACTTGAAAAGAAAATGAAGGAAGTTGAAAGGCCCCACATAGCGAACCCCACCCCTGTGCAGTATAACCTGCTCCAAAAGCGCAAATGAAGGTCAACATATTAAGCTCCATGGCTACTGAAAGGGCCATTCTTCTCAATCAGGCTGGCCATTGCTTTGATGGTAAAAGGAGGGAAGCCTTGATGTTTGTTCTTTGTTAAAATTTCAATAGCGTACATTAAATTAACAAAAGGAGAGAAGCTACTTGCATGGCAGCTTTGGCAAAATGAGGGGGAAGAACAATCCCTTGTATTCACCCCACAGAGAATGGATTGGTTACAGGGTGCAGTGAGGCACAGAATGCCTTTAACAAATTCTACAAAAAAATTATATACTTCAGAAGCATCACTAACAACTGAACAATATCAAACCTTCTTTGATAAGGCTTCCCTCAACCCCATTGACCCACAAGACACTTGTAATCTACGACAACCTCTCTCAAAACAAGAGGTCCAAGACATCATTAAAGTCTTTCAGGGTGGAAAGGCTCCAGGCCCTGATGGCCTGCCCGTTGATTTTATTAGAAGCTTTATTAACTCCCTGATTGATCCACTTTATGATATGATCAAGGAGAACTTCTCGAATGGTGTGTTTCCCCTCACTGCCCAGATGGTTACCATCACAGTTTTACCCAAAACAGGCAAGTATCCTAACCAATGTTCCTGTCATCAGCCTCTCTCTCGTTTGATGGCAGACTACAAGATAGCTGCAAAAATCATAGCCAGTCATTTTGAGAAATACCTACCATCCTGCAAACACATAGACCAGGCAGGCTTTGTCAAAGACAGGCAAGGCAAAAACACAACATCAGACGTAATCTCAACATCATTCATAAATGGGCAAAACACCACGAGGTCATGAGGTGGCGGTCCTTGCCCTAGATACTGAAAAGGCTTTTGACCATGTAGAGTGGGGGGGGGGGTACATGCTCTAAAATCTCTGCCAGTTTGACCTAAAAGATCAAATGATCAGGTGGACAGGATCCCTCTACAATGATCCCACTTCAAAATCAATGTTAATAGCAGCCTGACAGAGGCTTTCAATTTAAGCAGATGCACCAGGCAGGGATGCCCTCTGTCCCCACTGCCATATGTTATGTCCTTGGAGGACCTAGGATCTGCTAGAAGATATATGTAGATGTCAAGTATGGGGGAGAAAGTACAAATTGTCCTTTTTGCTGACGATCTATTACTGTATCTGCAAAATCCAAAGGAGGGTCTACCACACTTTTTTCCCCTCCTTGAGGAATATGGATCCCTAACTGGTCATATAATAAAGTGGACAATGAGTGAAATCCTTCCAGTGGGTAGGCTGCACAGACAGTGTCACTTGTGACTCATAGGTTGCATACTGTAGAACTGATTAAATACCTCAGTGTTAAAATTTCCTCCAGATTGTCATAGTTGTACAGGCTCAATCCCCCGCTGACACCAAAACACAGTGTGAGAGATGGATTAATTTGCCACTTTCAGTTATAGGCAGAGTAACTGCACTCAAAATGTGCGCCCTGCTGAAGTGTCTCTCTTTTCCAGTCCCTTCCTATCTTACTAGCACAAAAGTTCTTCTCTCAAGTCAATGTCATAATGCATACATTTATTTGTCATGGCAGACCTGCCAGAATTAAGAGAGATATCCTGTACCTCCCTGCATGGTAGGGGGGCTGTGCCATTCCAGATTTCAAGAAATATTACTGGGCTGCACAGCTCAGTTACCTCCCCACCGGGATGAATATAGACACCTCGGCATGTCTATTCATAGCAGAAGAATAACTTAGAGTGGATCTGATGAGAAGGCTGCTACCTGGGTTACTGGAACACCTGAAACTCCCCTTTACTAAGGCTCTAGCAACTACTATTTATGGCTGGCAGCACACAAGCACCTACATTGAGCACTGGGCCTCTCAGTACATACACAGTTACGAGTTGCTGTGAACAGTAAGCCTCACCACAATGTAACCTTACACCAGACCCTCCTTAAATGGGAGAAGATGGGCTTACCTTATCTGTGCAGATTGTTTACAGGAGGCCTCTTCTGTGACTTTAGCTCCATTCACAGGAAGTTTCATCTCCACAGTGGTGATTCCTTTGCACACTCTGAATGAGAAATATGATTGCATTAGACCCATGGTTGAAAGGAATGGACCTCCCAGTAGGTGTGCGCCACCTTCCCCACTCAAAGAAGAGCTATATCATCCACAGCCACTTTGTAATCCCCTTTCTGTGTTTTATGCCCTGCTAAGTGGGAGGATTGAGACCTCAGCTACAGACATCTGTAAGTGATGGGAAGACGACCCTGGAGTCCCTGTCACTGATGAAATCTGGAAAAAAACAGTGACCCACCTGGTCACAAGCTCCAGAAGTAACAAACTGCACCAGATTCAGCTAAATTACCTATATCAGACCTACATCACCCCAGTTAAAGGGCATCGTAGAAACCCAGTGCCCAAAGTATCAGAGTCAGGAGGTAATTCACTCATATAACTCTCATGTGTCCTGTGATATCTCCCTTCTAGCCAGCAATCCATGGCATAATGCAACAGGTCTTAGGGTCCAAACTGTCAAAATCCCCTCCTAAACTGCTACTGGAAGCAGATCATCCCTCAACTTGAAAGGCCCAGTGGCCATGTTATGGTCCATAGCTTTGATTAGTGACCACTGCACAACACTGGATCTCAAAATCACCACCCTCAGTAGCACAATGGTCCCAAAATCTGGGTAGCTGTATAAAAATAGAAAGGCGCAGCTCTCAGCCAACCAGCATAAAGAACTATTTCAACTACTATGGAACCCTTTACTAAAAGCGATTGACTCAGGTATATGGTATTGATTGTAATCCATGTTTCTGCTCAAATATAAATGTGACTATAATAACATAGCCGAGTACCTTAATAGCTCAAGGCACTTGTGACCATTACTGTTTAGCATTCCATGAACAGGGCACTTGAAACCTGTATTTTTCATGGCTGAGTTCTTCTTTTTCTGTATTTCTCAACTCGTACTGTGTAATACCATGTAGTTACTTGTTTGTACCTTTGTCTGTTCTAAATCAGTACCTAAATGTGCTTAATAGATAGAGGATAAAGTATGGGTCTGGGTGTGTAACGAGAATTTACACATACCCGAGGGATTTATGCGTAGCATCAAACCCTGAGGGTGGGTGTAAATTCGAGTTTTCACATACCCAGACCCATATTTTATTTTATATAATTGTTGGGTTTCTCTTTTTTGTCTCAATAATTAAATAAAATAAAAGAGGCTGCTGTGCGCTGCAGTCCGACTACGGCATGGCGCGTGGTCGGCTTTCACTTTAATTTCAAACATTTTTTTTTAAATATTGTGAGGGTGGGCAATCCGGTAGCAAATGTGGTACATTTAAGTTTTTTTAAAATGTTACTTACCTCCGAGTGCCCGTGGCAGTTTGTATCCATGCTGAGTTTGCCATCGGGAGACAGTGACCGAGAATGGAGGAGTTCTACCAGGCGCTTGCACAGAGTGGGTGAAATTGTGCACGTGTTTGCCATTATAAATGCTCCTTTATAACGGCAAATTACACCACGGTTTCCCTATGGGAAAAAGAGGAAGCCATTAATTATATAGAGAATAACGTATAGTCAACTGTGTATTGTGGATTGCTTTTTACACTCCCAAAGTGTGTGATGACCCATAAACCTAGAGAGTGAAGCTTGAGAGGTTTATGAGGTCATCATACATCGAGGGCGTGTAACAAAAATAGAACATAATGTATAGGCAACTGTGTGTTATGGTTTTTTTTTCTACTCCCGAAGTGCGTGGTGACCGATAAACCTAAAGAGTGAAGTTCGAGAGGTTTATGAGGTCATCATATTTCCAGGGTATGTAAAAAATCCATAAAAACACAATTGGATATGCTTGGGGTTTTATAGTTACTAGTGCTGGGAGTTTATATTTACAAGTATTCGAAAGAGAGTCAGATTTCAGAGAAGAGAATTTTTTCACTTGTGGATCAAATAAGTACCATTGGCAGAGCTTTGCAAAGTAATGCAGTTGTAGTACACAGAGAATTATGGGTGGGTAGGTGGTTCTAATGAGGATTTTACACCCCCCCAGGGATGGGATGCCACATAAACCGCAAGAGTGAAGCTCTAGGTGTATATTAAGGCATCCCACCCCGGGGGTGTGTGTAAAATCTGAGTTTTACACACCTACCCATCCTTTATTTTGTATAATTGCTGGGGATCTTTCTTTCGCCACAGCAATTATACAAAATACTATACATGGATTTGTCTACCGAGTGGAGACACAGACCACTGGAGCTTCAGCGCCGTCTATAGCGGCTGTGACCTAAACAGAAGCAGTGTTTAGGGTTTTTTTAATTTATTTCCAAACAAAAATGTTTGTGCCCTGGGTTTGTGTCCATTGATATTTTCCTTTAAAAAAAAGAAATAACTTACAGCCGACTCTGGGAACTTTTCAGTCCTGAGGAGTGGGGATGATAGGGATACAGTGCTGGGAACAGGAAGATCACAGTTGGAGCATGCACTGCGGTAGGGAAACCAGTCACTTGTTCGTCATTATAACCAGCTGGTTTTAATGATGGAATTATAACCGGTTTCCCTATGGGAGAAGATGCTCCCCGGTTATTATAACACAATTTCAAACCAACTAAATTAGTAATTCAAGTTCAGTAAAATATTTATTCCTCTAACTGTGCTTGTTTTCAGACAACCACTGTGGTGAGTCATTTATGGAGTAGGAGGTATTTCTACTTTCAGGTTGTTTCTACGTTTGAAAGAAAGTTAGTTAAACTTTTTAAATGTAACTTCAGTTGGTAAAACATTTAATTGAACTGGTTTGAATTTAGTCCATGAGAGAAGTGAAAGACTGACATTGGTGAGGTCCGAGCTGGTTGTCAGGGAAACGAGGTCATTATACAGGGTCAGAAGCTGGGGAGAAAAAAGGGAAGCACATATGAGTAGCATTTTTTTACAGATGCATGTAGTTGACTTAGCTTTAAACCAGTTCGGTAAAATGTTTTACCCACTGAAGTTGCATTTAAAAAGTTTGACTTTCTTTCAAACGTAGAAACAACTTGAAAATCAGAACAGTCAGTGAGATGAGATGGAGTGCCTGCGTGAAGACTCAGAGACTGCTGTGAGGTGCTAACCGTGAGTGCAGCTCATTAACTGTCTCGAGACATGCATTCCTGTCGAGTACAGGGCTGCAGAGAAAAGTGTTGTGAAAACGCAATAATAACCAGATAGCCCGGTTATTATGGCATTTGAAACATGGCTCTAGTCTGTGCATTAAAGGGGGTCACCAGTAATTATATGTTTAAATGCATGTTGTTAGTTGGACATTTATAGTCAGTATCATCTGTATCACTTGAGTGTGCTGGTTGTCTCAGGAAACCAAGCTGTTGCACTACATTAGATGGTTAAGGCTGCTCACCTCAAATGCACCCCTCCCTCTTAATCCCTCTTAAGACCCTTGTTTCCTCCTCACTGATGATTTATCCGAATATGTTGCTTTACCACGGCTGTGATTATGGCAGATTTAAGTTTACATAGTTGGAATGTGAGGGGGATGAACTCCCTGGTTAAGAGGACACATCTTAAAAGGTTAGGCACCCAGGCTGCCTTGCTACAGGAGACTGTTGCCCAAGACACCAAGAAACTGCATTGGGAGTGGGTCAGGTGGAAGTTCACAGTACAGCCAATGTTAAGAAAAGAAAGGTATCAACCCTTATTTTCACATCTCTATACTGGAAA
This sequence comes from Neoceratodus forsteri, assembly GCA_016271365.2. NCBI lineage: Eukaryota > Metazoa > Chordata > Ceratodontiformes > Ceratodontidae > Neoceratodus > Neoceratodus forsteri. The sequence goes on along the minus strand of CM028131.1, from coordinate 1,612,084,578 downwards.
GTGCAAACAACTGTCTGAACCAGATGGCAGGTGGGTCCTGGCATTGACTGACATAACCTCGGGCCCCCAGGTCATGCGTAATTTATAGGCACCTAATAAGGATGATCCCTCTTTGTTCCATCAGTTTGCTGATTGGTTAACACCATTTAATGTAGGCAATGCCCCGATCCTTTTGTGAGGGGACTTTAACCTGGTGCTGGATTATCTGATAGACAGAAACCATGGAACAGCTGAACCCCCACCCCAAGGCAGCATAGGCTGTTAAGTTATGGATGGAAGATCAGGCATTGCTTGATATGTGATGGTTTCACAACCCTCGGATCAGAGACTACAGCTGTTATTCAGCAGCCAGTCTGACATACAACAGGCTGCACCTATGGTTGGCATCTCAGGTCCTCCTCCCAGTGAGAACTGAATCAGTCTTTTTTTGGGGGGGAGGGGGCAGCCCACTGCCAGGTCCCATTGGCCACACACTTTGCCCCAAGACTCCCAACTCCCTGAACACCCCCGGCTTACCCCCCCCCAGGGGCAGGGCCACCAGGAGAGACTGGTGGACTTTAAGTCAATGACCCTGCAGTGGGAGTCCAGTCAGCAGTGTAGGGTCCGGCATAGGGCATCATCCATCCGTGGCGGGACTATATTTGTGATGCTATGCTTCCCATGGAGGTGGGGCATGCAATGACATCTGTGAGATGAACCTGACATCAGTCCCACCTTCTACCAATCTAGGCACCAGTCACAGTATATCCCCCAGCCTTCGCCAGGGGGTCTGTAGTGTGCCAGACACTCAACTCCCTTCCCCCAGAGAAGGAAAGCCATCCCTTGGATACTCAGGCCTTCTCCCCGGCCGGCCTAATGACTCTCAGGTCCGTTACTGAACTCGGGATGTCAGCGTCACAAGCGGACACCTTGCAACTGTGCTGGCGGACCAGCCAACTGCATCAATGATACAACCTATGATTAGTTCATATCATGTCCCACTGCAGCCAGATCTACTTTGGGATCCAGTACATAAAAGGTCGCCATCCTGGTAGCCGGGTCTGCTGTTGCTGCTTGATCAGCAATTTACCACATGGATAAGGGAAGATGCCTCAACCTTTTTCCGTATCAATGACACAGAGGAAACATCGATTGGCACCATGTGGGAAGCCTTTAAGTCCATAATAAGGGGACTAATTATCAGCCAGGGGAAAGTGAGGGAATCAGAGCTAGTGGATCGAGACTCCAGGCCTAAGCTGAAGGAAGATGAAGTCAAAGGTCTGCCTAAGGTAGTCAAAAACCCTCCGCTACACACAGAGATACTCAAAATCCAAATGAAGATTTATTCCCTCCTAGCTAGGAAAGTGGAACTCACATTGCTACAGCTCCGTCACAGTAACTGGGAGAGGACGAACGCTGCCTTAAGGTGCTAGCGTATCGTTTAAAGAAACAATAGGCTGAGTATCATATTTTGGGCCTGAGGGACTCCTTAGGGAAGTTTTGCAGACAAGAGGAAGCATAAATGCCATAATGTGACGATTTTACAAATCCCTGCATAGCTCCGCTTTGCCCTCTACTACTCTTCATATTGAGGCTTTCCTCCAACCTCTGAACCTCTCAAGTTCTTGGCCAAACAAAGGCAGATCCTGGATGCCCCACTCATGACTGGTGAAACTGAATCGGCCCTAAAAACTCTCAACCCCCAAAAATCACCTGGTGGAGATGGCTTGCCAGAAAAATTTCTCCAGCTCCTATCATCCACCATATGCCCCATACTGGCACGATTATATAAAAGGAGTCCACGGTCACAGATATCTTCCCACAGACCCTAAGAACAGCACCCATCATGGTTCTTCTCAAGAAGGGCAAGAACTCCACTGATCCAGGGAGATACGGACCTATATCCCTCCTAAAGGTGGACAGCAAGGTATTTAAGGTCATGGCACTGAGACTGGAGTCAATGCTACCCTCACTGATCCACCATTCACAGGTGGCTTTGCACACAAACACCTAAGCCTGGCCATCTGCAGATGCTTATAAACCTGATACATTTGGAGAAGTAATGCTCCACTCTGGCTGCAGCTACTGCCATTGACTTTGAAGAGGCCTTTGACTTGGTGGAGCAGGGGTACCTGTATGGAGTGCTGCAGCAAATGGGCTTCAGACTGTGCCTCATTTCCAATGTATGAACACTGTCCTCTAGACTCCTGGACAGGGTACTCACTATGACTTATTCATCTCAGACCCTTTTCCTCTAGAAAGAGGTATGTGCCAGGGCTGTCCACTTTCACCTCGACTCTTTGTCCTGACAGTAGAACCCCTGGCAGCTGCTGTTTGCTAACAACCACTGATTCATGGCATAAAGTGGGGAATGAGCAACATAAGATCTTGCTGTATGCGGATGATTTGCTTGTGATCACTGATCATGCCCCTGTCTTGACTGCCTAACTCATATCTCTGCTTATCGACTTCTCCCCCATTTCAGGCCTTTGAATCAGTAAAAGCCAAAACTGAAACCCTCCTGTAGAATCAGCACTGTATGACCTCTGTGATGCAGCACTCAGATACCTGGGCATTACTATCTCGCCCACGATTATGAAACTGTGTGAGCTCAGCCTCACTCCTTTATTGTTGCACACTGAGTGTGATCAGTGGAAGTCACGCCAACTCTCCATGACTGAGAAAATAGAGGCCATAAAGATGGTCACGGCCCTCCTGATCTTTTATACATTAGCCCACCAACCAATATTGATCCCTAATAAATGTTTTGAAGCAATAGATAAGATGGTAAATCATTTTCTGTGGAAGGGGAGCAGTGCAGATATAGCCATGCAAAACTTAGAGCACGCTGGAAAAAGTGGGTTGGAATCTTCCTTATTTCAAGACCTATTACTGGTCCTTCTGTACTGCCCAGATCCTAAAATGGTTTCCTTTCTCAGGTCAGGCACACCGTTCATGGCTCAAAATTGAAGCTAACCAGATACAAGCAGTGAATCTGGCAAATTACAGTATCTTTATTCACCCCAAACTGATCCCCCTAAATGCCACACAACCATTGGTCAGATGGTCACCATCTGGAGACAGTTGTGGTATAGATTGGATTTTATGCTATCCCATCCAGCCCTCACCCCCCTATGGGATAACTCTATGATTAGAATATGGAAAACACCAGTAAAATGGGAGAAATGGGAAAGCAAAGAGATTTACTGTATCTAATTAGAGATCCGCCCCTTCCCGGATCCTCTTAGCCTGACTTATTCCAGGGATTACAATGCAGATATCAGCTGGATAAAGTGGTTTTCTGTTGCTATAAGCAGATCTGCAGTGCACTCACCCCTCAGTTATGGGAATTTAGGGAACCTGGCATTTCATCACAACGTCCAGTACCTGGTTGGCTTAAATCAACCAAAGGGAGAGTAGGTGGGATACAGTAACAACTCCGAGCTACTATCCCAGACCAGTTACTCAAATCACAAGTGAACTGGGAAAGATGCTTCTCTAAGTGAACAGGGAAACTAGATTAGACAGCGTGTTAGCAGCTAGCCCACACAGTCATAAGAGACCCAACAGTATGTCTGACTCAAAACAAGATACTCCTCCTGCAGTATCGCATGCTAGCAGTGCTGCATGCAGCCAACCTTTGTCCCAGTTCAAACTGCTGGAGATGTGGGTTCCCAGATACTGACCTATATCGCATCATATGGCATTGCCACCTGGTCCAACCCTACTGGCAGCAGATCACACCCTTTCTCTTCGATGTCTTGTCACAGTATAGAGACCAGTCTCCTGAACTGCTAGTAATATGCTCCCCAGCGGGCTCCCCACACTTGAGGATCCGTACTCTTAAATAGGTAACAGTAGTGATGGTAGAAGCTAAACACCTACTGATCAGATGTTTGGGTTTGAGAGGTTATCCCATCTAAGCAGTCACACGCTGGATGCGTACTGGTTCCATGTCATAACAGCAATCGCAGAATAGCGATTCCTGTTACGGTGAGTGTACATCACCAAAAATTAATTTCAGTGATGCACACTCGCAGCACGGACAAAAACGGCACCCAAGACCTACGGGTCTTATTTTTAATGCGTGGGGTCACACCACCCTACTTATGGATTCTCAACTCTGGGGCAGTGCATGTCAGGGGGGGTTGAAAAACTTTAAAAAATTGAAAGCCGCCTGCTGGCAGAAAAAAACCCACGCCATGCCACACTGGAGCCAAACCCTGCACCTCCCAGCCAAGCACCCTCCCCACCACACTAGCGGACCAGCTCAGCAGCTGCACACCATATGTAGTGCCCCAGGGAAATTGGGAGCACCACAGAAAATAGGGGATCCTCAGAGATATGAGGGGTCTAACAGTTATGGGGACCCTGGCAGCTTAATGGGAAACCCTTGAAAAGCTTTGGTGACCCTCTGAAACACAGAACAGTCCTAGTAGTCTAAATTCAGGGTTTTAAAAGAAAACCATTTTTTTTTCTTTCCTCCCCCTTCCCCCTGCTCAAGACTGACACCCAACCAGCCAAACCAGTTGGGCAACATTCCTGTCCCCAGTGGAGAAGGAAGCCAGGCTGAGCCCTCTCTGCCAATCCCTGTGGCCAGGGTAGATTCAAATCTGGATTTTTTTTTTTTAGCCACTGACCCAGCTTCAGGAGGCTGACCTCCAGATGAAGGAGCCAATCCCCTGGCAGGTAGCCAGGACCGCCCCAGCCTAGAGGAGGCTCTTCACAGATTGGAGGGAGGGGAGAAAGAGTTTGACCAGGGAGGGTGAAGGACAGCAAGGCAATGGATGTCGGCTTCCCTGTTAGGAGGTTGAAGCGAATCCCCTGGGTCCCTTTGGTGTAACTCTCCAGAATATCCCCAGTAGCAGCCACGGTCTGTTTTTGTAGAAATCTGCCATCTAGTCGGGTCCCCCAGTGTGTCGAGTCAGTTCATTTGGCCAGGAAACAGACCCAATGAACCTTCCATGCAGCAGTCTCCAGGAGAAGAAGCCTTATCACTCCTTCTTGGTTGTGCAGTCCCCAAAGGACAGAAATCTTGGTTGAACTCCAGGGGGTGAGTAGGCTGTTGGCCAGCATTTCCTTTAATAATTAGTCCTAGCTAGACCTGCTTCAGCTATGGGAAGGATTGTTTGTTTAGCAATTGTATTGTTGCACTGAGTAATTATTGTCTAAAATTGTTAAATTGCTTCCATTGTACCCCCCCCCCAGGGTGGGGGAAGCTGCTACCTTGTCCAATTGTATAGAGACAGAGAGAGAGAAATAAGAACCAAAAGGGCAGAAGCTAGAGGGGTTCAAACCAAATAATTGTTGGACCAAGATTAAAGGTGTTTGTGAACTCCTACCTTGAAAGAATCTCTGCTAGTTTAACTTATTCTAGGCAGTCTGTGCTCCATATAAAGAGACTTGGGCACTTCCTCTTAGCCAAGAATCAAAGAAGTGCTAGGTAAAGCCAGGTCAAAGTATTATTGGTGAGAATGTGCATTTTCTGCTGAATTTCTAATTGTTTAGCTGTAAGAAGCTAATTACTAAAAGCCTGGCAGAGCCTTATTGCATGCTTTGCTCAGAGTTCTAGGGTAATCTAAGCCCAAGTAATGGAAAGACTTAGTCCTTTGTCCATGTAGTAGACGGGCGTGACAGCCCGTAGCTGGGACAGAGACACTAGGTACGCTGGCCTCCATATTCAGAAGGGGGGTGGGTCATCAAACTGTCTCAATGCCCATGAAGAAAACTGTATTTTCTTTATCTGCCTGCAATTTCCTGATGCTTGCCTACCCCTCAGCTGTTCCTGATTTTCAGGGATGTCCCTGATTTTTTTGCCTCAGAAATTTCTTCTGTCCATCCTAAGTCTGGCATTTCTGGCACTAAAGAGTAGGGATTGGGATCACAGAATAATGCCAGCCATTGATGTTGCAGTCTCATTCTCATTAAGAAAATGCTATTCACACTAAGAAACATGTGGTATACAGCTTCTGGGACTAATATTACTGTTTTATCTGATGTGTTCCTGATTTGGGTCATTTGTCCCTACCCTGTGATGAGGGAGGTTAAGAGGTATGGTTGCCTGGACCCACTGCTTGCTGTGTCTGAACTGCTGTATTCAATCAAACTGTTTTAAATTGTTGAACTGCTTGCTATGACTGAACTGCTATATTCAATTGAGGAGTTTAAATGACTGCACTGCCTTATTTTCTCAATTGTCTTGTGTGACTGCACTGCCCTGAGGAATTGATTACTGAACTTGCCTACTGCTACCCCTCTGAAGACATTTCGGGCCACTCCATCCCAAATGGCAGGACTCTCAGTCATACAAGGGGGGGAGGAATTGCCTTTCAGGTTTTAAATTTTTGTTCTGTTCCAGGCTCCTGCACACACCTCACACCTCATCCAGAAGTCCTCTGGTGTCTCTTCTTTGACTCAGGGAGGGTCCCCAGGAAGCCCAGTATCACCTGCACCACTTCCAATGACCTCCAACAACTCCAAATGTTTGCCACGACGCCCCAGGTTCGAGTTGCAGGTCGTAAGTGGTAGCCAGCTGGTAGCTAGGGCCCACCAAAGTGAGTCAGATTAGGGGCCGCCCCGGCTCTAGCTTGAGGGACTTAAGTCGTCCGCTGAACTCAGAGTCATGTTGCCCATTCTCCCGAATACACATTGTCCTAAGGTGGCAACAGTACCGGTGGCCTATACCAAGGCCTTGCCGAGGATTGCCAGGCTCTGTGCCCCATTTCCTGAGGTGGCATAAGTACCGGTGGCCCACGCAAGAGGCCACGCCAAGGGTCACCACACCCTTAATTGTACTGCCCATAGGTGGCTCGTGTTCCAGTGATGCATCAAGAGGTCACACCAAAGGTTGTCGGATTCTGAAGCTGCAGGGGTGAGGTGGTAAGGGTTCCGGGGACCTGCCCAGAGTTTGTCAGGTTGATCATCGCACCCAGCATCCATTCCTCAACTAGAGATCACCCGCCTGAGGTCACCGCAGCCGACATCACCAGATAAGGGTCCTCTTCCCCTATTACTGGGCGTCACCACCCATCCTCGATCAAATGCTTCCCTTTCGACGTTGCCTCAGTGACGCCAGGAATCACCTTCTTCCCAGGGCCAGGAGGCCTACAGTGTTTTACTTGGTTTTTGGTTCACTGGGGGATGCCCCATTTTATGGCCTGTGTAGGAAGCGCTTCCTTAGGTTCACCCTCAGCAGTTGGCCAAACAAAATACTAGAAACCCAAGCTTGGTGCATCAGATCGCTTTAAGACTTGAATAACCTGGACTTTTGTAGGACATTAGTGGGGCCAGTTTGTAGTCCCGGTAACCATATTCACTTTTTCTCATGTGTATAGTGTTAGTGAATGCTAAGTCTTTTCTGTGTGCTCCAACTTGGCTCTAGAGTACATCTCCAGCCTCTCCTTCCAGATTTATCTGGCATCACCCTAAACTATAGGGATACGGACCACCACAGCTCATCCACCACACATACCCTCTCCCACATACTATCCCACCACTGCCTCTCTCCTCCCCGTGCATGTGCAGGCACGTATACCAGCGTACTTCCCATCATGGTATTTCATCCACCCCAGTATCTGGTCGCCCCCCCGCTAGGTAGCCCAGAACACAGGCACTGTAATTGAGTCACCGTTTTTGTAGGTGCCCAATCTCGGTCACCTTGTTCACTGGATAGCATGCGGACTATGCCATATGGTCCCTTTTTGTTGTCATACATGGGTATCACCAGACCCAACACTACATAACAAGCTCAGCCAAATAGAACAGGAGTGAATTACTCAGTTGGTAGCCTTGCCCCAATAGGGGGTGCTCCACTTTAACCTCCGACCTTTTCCTATTAAGTCTAGTCTATACAAGAAAGGTCTACTATACTGAATATGTTTAATCCTCTTTGTGATTGTGTTCCTGAGCACAACCAACCCACGGTGTCTGTTCTCAAGGTTCTAACATTTGTATATACCATAGTTGTTCATATCCATAAGATTGCCTGTGCAGGAGGTGTTCTCCTCTATCCAGATAGTAAGAGTTCCCTGTAGCAAAGTCAGCTTTATATCAGTTGTTATTTTATCAATTACTGCTGTTCTATGGTGTTCATAGTTCTGCATCTGATGCAGTGCGAATGTATCCACTGGCTTGCTGCTCCTCTGAAATGTAATACATTGTAACTGTCAGACATATACACTGTGTTATTTCCTTTGTAAGTTGAAACATTTTCAATAAAACGTTTAACTATGAATAAAAAAAAAAATCCTCTCTTGTTGGATTAGAACCCCAGACTCTAAAGCCATAGGTGCAAAACTGGACCAGTGAGATAATGGAGCAGCATTCCTAGACCTGCTAGTAGGAGCCTCTGCCATACCAAGATGAGTCCATAATACTGTTGCCCTGTTAAAAAGGAATAGTTTCTGAGCTCCTTCACCCCGTGCCTGGGGTGCTGTGATCTGAAATGAACCTTGGAACAGCACCCAACATGTATTAGTGACACGTGACACTGCAATGTCCCTTAGATAGGAAGGGGTTCACCTTTACTAGTTCTAAATAGAAGCCAGTAATGTTCTAAAAGGGTTCTTATTTTTGGATCTCTTTTAAGACCTAGCAATTTGTATATTTTTCCATTAATCATATGTTTATTATGATTACATATTAATGTATTGTTTGCATATTGAGCCACGTAAACTGCCATTTTTATGGGGTGGTTCTTATTGGCTCTAAATTTTGAAATTAGCCCTGTTTTGGGGGTTCTTTCTCTTTTTCCGACCACTTCTGTCTGTTCCTGGTCTAAAGTTTTTCTGCATCTCTTGGCTAATGCCTTGTTGCTGCCATCTTTTGACCAAGCATAGAAAATGCAAACTAATTTTCCTTTCTATGGCTGTAAGAAACACAACCCATGGTTTTCGAGGCTGAGATGATGACAGTTCAGCACTCTAGCAAGACACTTAAGTAGCAGAAAGCCTAGGAACAATGGAAATTGAAACATTTCTCAGGGAAATCCAGGGCCTCATACGTAGTCATAATTCAATGGCTCAAAGAGGTTTCAAAGATCACTTTTGTGCCACAGTTTAACCTTGCACCCCTTTGCGCTATATACAAAGGACTAAAAACTTGGCTTTCCCTGCACCAGTGCACTGCCTCCGGCACAGGGAGGCATTGGGGTCCAGTATGTTGTTTTTTTCTTTCCCTGCCCCCTCTGGTGCTAACCTTTCCACTGTCACCTTGCCCCCTGTAGTGGGGTCCCAGGAAGAGGGCAGTTCCAGCCACCCAGTACCAAGGATCCATGTGTGGGTGGAGGGCTTCATTGTGTGGAGCCTAAGTGTGCTGGCCGTCATGGAGATGGCAACCAGGCTTTTCCCCCTTCATTTCCTCCCGGCCTTCCTCCCCAGCTGTGTTTACAGCCCTGCAGTGGCATTGTACAATGCAGTGCAACGTGGGCATGTGTTCCCCCAAGCAAGGGAGCAGACTTTCCAGTCCACCACGAGGGGTTGATGCAGCAGCAAGAACCACTGTCACTCTCCCCTAGCTTGCTCATGCTGCCAGTGGCAGCAGGTCCCCATTCCTAGCCACACCTGATTCCAGTTCTGTAAGTCTGCTCCCAAAGCCATGTCACCAGCACAGAAGTGTTCCTGCTGGGCCACTGGGCAGTCGTATGTTAATGAAATGCCATGCCATGCCCAGTCACTTCCCAGATCCAAACTCCACTACTGTACACCATAGTGTGCAGCAACACTGTAACGTTTCTAAAAGCAGCTCCACAGTACTGCCGCAAGTGTGCAGCAGGGTACTTTGGACTCCACTGCAGGAGTGAGCAGCAGATGTGGGACCAAGATAAACACAGGACCAAAAGTACTTCCTTGCCACGAGGGGGAACAGGGAAAGGGAGGGGGATTCCAGTAAACACCAGTGCATGAAAACCACTCATGGGACTCTGGGCATGGGTCACTGGACCATCATGAATTGTGTGATACATAACCTGCTGAAAAAAAAAATGCCCACAAGTGGGCCAAAATGTACTTGGTTGGTGAGTGGGGTGACAACTTTTTCAGTAATGCAATGCCACAGACTCTTGGACGTGGCGTCTCACTATGTAACTGGTGAAATATCATGCCAAAATGTCTGTGGGTGCTGCAATTTCAGTGCTCATGGTCGCAAACCCTTTCTGTCAGTACAGACATTTGGTGACCCCCATTTGTACTGCAACTTAGTGTTATGTCGGGGCTTTGTGTCGCACAGTTTTTTTTGAGGTGGCTATACAGGGAGCCTCTGTGTGCCCCACACATCCACCACTCTGGACTGTGACTATCAGGCCCCCAGCATCCTTTATATAGGAAGTGTTGTGACCGAAGTATCAGTAATGGTGGCCACTTCTAACAAGAGTACAGGGTAGCCATCCAATGCCTGGTGGCCATATAGCCGGTAAGCATTATTTTTAGTTGCCACTAATGATTTTTAAGTGGTCCTTAGCCTCCAGGCTACTGGATGTTTTGCAGCATGGGATGGAACATCTGTGACCAGGTAGGGGGGTAGTCTAGGGCATGCTTCTCCATTAAATGTTACATTTTTCACACTCTTTTTTGTGCACAGTTATGCCTTTTGGGGGATATATTTTACACAGCAACAATTCTTCCTTATTTGTTTCTAGAATTAAGAGAAATGTCAAAAGTAGGGATCCACTCAACAGGAAAAAAAAATCCCCACCACCATCATAAGACCTCAATTACTCAATTTTCAAAAAGAAACTGCATATCATACCATTCTGTTCTTTAAGCAATAAGGCATGGCCAGATGTGCTTTGTGCTACAATAACGGCACACTTTGGGTGGGTGGAAGCACAAGGCTAAAAGTCAAGGACTTTCACCACCAAGAAGTGCTGGTATCCCAACACAAAGCACACACACTGGATTGCCATATTATGCCTGTGAAATGGGTCCATTAGAATGAGTAAACAAATAGTTACAAAAAAAGTTTAATATAAATTACTAAAAGTTTAAAGAAAATAAAAAGAATGCAGTGTTATAGAGCCATTGTAATGTTGCGTTTGGCCAGTAGATGGCTAATGCTCCATTTATTTGCAAAAAGTTAGTGAACTGAGGTGTATTGATTCAGCTGTGTCTGCTTAATGTAAACAGGTCAGTAAGGTCCCTGATCTTTTTCCAGTGCTGTTGTTCTGGGATATCAACACGGAATTCTGAGCTCCTCAAAAAACGAAGTTTCCTGATTTTTTTTGTACCCATTTCATGATATGGAAGAAATCTACCTGGCAATGGAAGTATCGTCCTTTAGACTTGGCTTCACTGATTGGTAACCATCACCAGCCCTTACACTGGTTGTTCATAGCCGAAGTCACAGTATAGAATTCATTCTAAAAAAAAAGAGATTCCCAAAATGCAACAACTTTTCTGTAAAATTTGTAAAGACTCATACTAAGTATGAAATGTGCAAATCTTTTCATTAATTTCTGATTTATGGGGAAAAATGCTACAAAATCTAGATTTTGCACGTTTTCAGACATAATTTTCCCTAAGTATGGGACTTGAGTTTTTTTTTCACAGCAGAAAATTTTTTTTATAAAACTTCCCCCATTTAAAAAAATGCCTATAATTCAATCTGCTGCATGTCATCCCCATCAAATCATCTATTTGCAGGGATCAAATGCTACAAATTATGTACTATAAAATGCAAAAGATTTTCTATCCCCAGCTCTGCTGGCGAGGATGCATTTGCAACACGCCTTACCTCCAAAACACTCCTTCTTTCCAAGTTTGGCACAAACTTGTCTTCACTCATGAGGGACCTCCTCAAAAAAACACACCAAACTCCAAAGTATATTCCAACTGGGGTACAGTCACCAGTTTGACAGTACACTTGCAGTTTACTGCAGTAATGTAAACAAAATCAAAGTTACAGAAGCATAAATCATTGTATGACAGTGTGTGTGGTTTATCAAATGACAAATTTCCTTCCATTCAGAAATAAAAATGTCCAAACAAGCTGTCCCATTGGTGCAGCAACAGCGCTACCGCTCACAACATTGGCAATCCATGTTAAGAAGCAAGCCCAAGCCATTGGAGGGCCAGCTGGAGGAGGAAGATCAAGCATCCTAGGGGAAGATCTCCTACTCCTCCTCCTCCTCCTCCTCCTCGGGGAGGGAGGATTCTCATCTTCCGCAGCACTACCACCATCTGGATGACCACAGGTGGTGGTGGTGGAACTGAAGTTCGGGGGGGATGCCAATGGAGCCTTGGCGCACTGATGCACACTTGTGTGTGCGCATGCGCCACTGGCTCTGACTGGACAGTGTTCCAGGGGTGGTGCAACAGAAAATAAGGAAAACCCACCTGTGGCTGGATGACTCTGACCCTCACCCTGCAGACCCTGCACCTCTGACTTGGCACCTACTTCTGGACCAAGCAGCACCTCCAACAGGGCTTGGCCCACCCTATCAATCACACCCTGGGGGGGAGGGGGTTAAGCCAGGGAGGAAGAAGGAAGAACAGGGTAAATTCGGGTGAAGGTGAATCACAGTGCTGGGATGGGGTGGCCAATGGGGGCAGGATGGGAGGAGGAGATTGCCCAATCAGAAGCGGTCAGGCAATGCTGAGGGGATGGTAAGTAATGACCTGGTGATTCATGACAAATCACTTCATCAGGGGTTAGGGACCTTGTCCCTCACAACACATCCAGAGTGTGCATTAATGTTCCATAAAACCATGCCCATCTGTATGTTATCAATTACTTAATATTTTACTGATCTGCCTTGATCAATAATGTGTTAACGTGGCTGGAGAGACAACTCGTACAGATGCCAGGGTGGCCTCACATTCTTAGGATGTCACAGCTGCTCAGGAGTGTAGCTAGAAAATTAACGTTTATACACCATTTTGTACACCACGACCGTGTTTGTTGCCCCCAATCCTTCTTGCTGCCACCAGTTGTACACATAAATCTCTCTGTTGTCCCCAGTTGAATGCTTTACCCTGTTTATTGACCGTAATTAACAAAACCCTGCTTGCTGCTCTTCAGCTGTATTTCCCAAATGCTGTGTTAAGCATAGGAGAAAACTGAAGCAGCGCTAAGCTGTATGCATTTACATAGTAGCTTGTTTACTTAGAGCTCCAGAATCATATAATATCTGAAGGCGGGGCAAATGGTACCCTTATGGCAGAGAAAATGTTGACCTTCAAAAATAAATTTGTACACCACAGTTTACATGATGCATCCTAACCTACACATCGATGACTCACCTATAGTTCAGGGTTCTCATACCCTAAGAATGAACAGGAGGCTATTCTTACTACTGTAAGAGTAGTTCCCCTGGCCATATTAACAGACAGTGGCCATAAAAACAGGTGTTTATTTGGGTATAAGGACATTATTTCTATGGTTAGAGCTTCACTTTACGGTCCTCTTGCCCAAACTTCGTGAGATGCCACTTGGACTGTCAGAGGTGACAGTGTGGTTCAGATGGTAGCCTTTGGGCCAGATGGTCATGGGTTCTTGTCCCACTCCAGGATTTGGCTCATACCATAAATAAAAAAAAACACTGGCAATTGAGTGCAATACTAGGGGGGTTCTGTACTGTCAGGGTGTGCACTCCTTCAGATTAAGGTTTCTTCTACCCATCTCAGGTGCTGTCCTGGTGGATGTCCAGGTGGAAGTAAAAGTTCCTTGACCATTTCATCTCGGTTGATGATGCCCTGTCTTATTGTATTTCCTCCTTTAACTTGTTCTGTGACAACTTTGCTCCGTTTGTCACAAGATCCATCAAGCATCGTGTTACTCCATGGATCTCACAGCCTATACTTGACCTCATGTGTTACAAGGGACAACCTCTGGAACAGAGCCCTCCACTCTGACCTCCCTTAAGACAGACAAAAATATCGGTCCATCAGGAACAAATGCACTTAGGAGATTCATCATGCCAAAGCAGCCCACTATCAAGCAAGCCTCTCCTCTACCTGGGGACAAGGACATAAATTCTGGGACAATATTAAGGAGCTGAATGGAGCTGCCACCTCCCCCCCACCTATGTTGCTAAATCGTAATGGTGTATCCACTCAGGGCCCTGAACTTATCACCAGCTCCTTTAACTCCACCCTCTCTGACCTCAGTAATGTTCTCCCTCCAAACTTTTCCTCCCCTGTACCCAGTCTTCCATCCCCCCCATCCCCTGGTGTCCCGCCTTTCTGCTCCAAGGTTATTACCCCGGGTGTTGCTAGGTCTTACCTCTCCTGGGTAAATCAAGACACAATAATGACACCATTGACTTGAAACTCATTAATCTGTCCCTTGATGCTGTACTGGCTCTGTTAACAAAGATCTTTAATCTGTCCCTGTGCCTTGGCCAGTTCCCCTTCCTGTGGAAACTGGCCATTGTAACCCCTATTCTTAAAAGTGGGGACCGCATCTCTCTCGGCAACTATTGGCCTATTTCTATCTTGCCGCCTATCTCGAAAGCCCTGGAGAAAATTGTGGCTGACCAACTGAGTTCCTGGACACTTATAGCCTCCTCTGCCAACAGCAGCATGGCTTCAGGAAGGGTCACAGTACTACCATAGGCCTTCTGGAGTACACCTCCTTCATCCACGATGCCCTTGGGTCTGTCTACATAGACCTAACTAAGGCCTTCGATACGGTTAATCACCCACTTCTAATTGACTCCCTCCTCTCCCTGAGGCTTTCCCAGGATACCACCTCTTGGTTTGCTCACTATCTTGCTGGTCATTCGCAGAAAGTGAAAATTAACAAAGCACTCTCCTCTAGCCTTCCAGTCCTCTCCGGAGTCTGGTAGAGCTCCATTCTTGGTCCGCTTCTCTTTAGCCTGTTCTTAAATACCCTCCCTCATGCCTGCTCTGGGAAGCTCCTCCTATATGCAGATGATGCTGTCCTTTACAGCAGTCACACTGCCCCTGCCCCTCTACAACAGGACCTTCAGCTATCCTTCACTGAGGTCGAATCTTGGTTTGCTAACCACAAACTCATCTTGAATTATAGAAAAACAAAATAATGTTATTCTCCCACCCTGACAATAATTATAAGTGCACTTCTGTTACCATCCTCAACTCATAGCTAGTCCCTCTTGACCCAGTCTCTAGCTTAAAGTATCTGGGTGTCACCCTGGATCCCTACCTTTCTTTTCATGCACACATAGCGCAATATGCATGTCAGTCAACTGCAGGATTGGCCTGCTGCACAAAATCAAGTCCTGCCCTCCCTCTGCTGCCCTCAGATTGGCTGTTGCCAGTTCTGTCATCTCGTTGGTGGACTATGGTATCATCATATACAGATCTGCCACAAATACTGCTCTGAACAGGATCAAGTTAGCTCTGAACAAGGCCTGCCGTTTGGTTAGTGGTTGTGAAAGATTGACCCACACATGTGATCTATACCAACGCTCCGCCTAGTTGAACTTTGAAGGCAGGCTAACCTACCAAACGTGTCTACTTGCCAAGAAAATCCCCCTGGGTCTCACACCCATGGAGACCCAACACCTTCTTTCCCCTGCACTTCACCATCAGGCTACTTGGCTGTCCTCAAAAGCTGCCTTCCAAGTCCCCTTCTATAAGACCTCTGCCACCCAGAGGTCCTTCAAGTACCATGCCCCTCTCTGAATGAATGCCTTCCCTGGTCCTCTGCTGACTGAGCCAAGACTTGGCCCTTTTAAAACCTACATGCATGATCATATTCTGGCCACCTCAAGCTGTGACTGCTTGTATCCCCTCTCTCCCCTCCTGCCTCTCGGGACTCTATGTTTTCCTCTTTTCCCTCTTCTTCTCTTTTCCCCATAATCCTCCCTTTATGACAATGTCCTCTTGACAGATACTCCCGACTCTACACGCCCCTCCCCCCTCTGATCTCCTTTACCCCATCCTCACAGCTTGTTAAACATGCTTAATTGTTGTATTTAGCTGATGTATCTCCTGATTGTTTACCATGACGTATAACTATGTTTTTTTACCGCAATGTATAATTGCCCAGTAGTGCTGTTATCTTTTCTATCACCTGTTCCCGTAACGACTATTTTGTTTTGCCATGCCTATTTTTTCTGACGATGCGGAGCCTTTGTAAAGGAGTCTCTGACTCAAAGGGTTGTAATTCCTAGAACTCACTAAATAAATAAATAAAAGAAATAAAAGAACCCAAGGCATGTTTTTGCAAGAGTTGGGGAATTTTTATTTAGGAATATAAACAAAATAAAGTCATACACAAAATACAACAAATAAATAGGCACAGACACATTACAATAATATACTGAAAAGAAATTAATACAATCCCTGCTGTACAAAAATCTATTTTCTATATACTATGTTTATGTGTAAGTAGCATAGTATGCATGAAACATTTTTCCACCTTGACTTCCAGATGTGTTCTGAAAGATGAGTTTTGTCATATACAATATATTCAGTTCATGTTCAACATTCAAAACAATAATCAGAGGTGTACTATCTATTTGTCACAGGACATATTTACACCGAATTTGCCATAGAATAAATTTAATACAAGTCAGAATTAATTGCATGGTGCCAACATGAATCAGTGACAGGGAAGTGAAGAACCCTCCTATTATTTCCTCATATGTTAGAGATTTCCATCCTGCATTATTTCATTTTATTGGTAATAATGACCAAAAAGCCTGTACACGTGGACAGGTAATAAAAGAATAGAAACATAGAATTTGACGGCAGATAAGGACCGCTTGGCCCACCCAGTCTGCCCATTTCCCTACCTACTGGATAAGCTGCAGATCCTAGTTAACCAGCAGCCTACTTCTTCCTACCCCCACCCTCCAGAACTGCCTTATGACTATCCCATGCATGCTTGAATTCCACCACTGATTTTGACTCCACAACCTCCTCCGGAAGGCCGTTCCATGCATCCACAACCCTCTCTGTGAAAAAATACTTCCTTAAATTACCTCTGAGCCGCCCCTCTATCTTCAAATTGTGCCCTCTTGTTCTTGCACACCTCTTTTTTTGAAAGATGCTACCCTCTTGGACTTTGTTGATTCCCTTGAGGTACTTGAAAGTTTCTATCATGTCCCCTCTCTCCCTCCTTTCCTCGAGGCTATACATATTAGCTTCTTAAGTCTCTCTCTTCATATGTCTTCCAGTGCAGACCCTGCACCATTTTAGTTGCCCTCCTCTGGACAGCTTCCATCCTGTCTATGTCTTTGGGAGATTGGGTCTCCAGAACTGCCACAGTACTCAGATGGGGTCTCACCAGCTGTCTGTACAGAGGATAATAATTCCTGTTTTCTACTGGTGATGCCTCCCTATGCATCCCAGTATCCCCCAGCCCTCCTTGCTGCCCTCTCACATTGCTTGCCCATCTTTAGGTCATCTGATATGACTACCCCAGGTCCCTCTCCATTTTTGTTGTTGTTAGTATCTCACCCCACATTGTGTACTCTTCCCTGGTTTTTGTTTCCAGGTGCATTACCTTGCACTTTTAGCATTGAATCTAAGCTGCCATACATTTGACCATTCCTCTAACCTTGCCAAGTCCATTCTCATCCTTTCCACCCCACCCTGTGCATCAACTCTGTTGCAGATCTTAGTGTCATCTGCAAAGAGACATACTTTTCCTTCCAGTCCTTCTGCAATGTCGCTTATAAAGACATTAAAGAGGACCAGTCCTAATACTGAACCCTGCAGTACCCTACTAGTAACCCTCCTTTCTTCTGAGTGGACTCCATTTACTATTACTCTCTGTGTCCTATTCTCCAGCCAATTTTTACCCAGGCTGTCATCTTGGGACCCACTCCCAGGCTGGCTAACTTGTATATTAATCTTTGTGTGGGACTGTGTCAAATGCCTTGCTAAAGCCTAGGTAGGCCATGTCCACAGCCCTCCTGATCTACTACTTTGGTCACCCAGTCAAAGGAATCTATCAGATTCGTCTGGCATGACCTTCCGCTGTGAATCCATGCTGCCTAGGGTCCTGTGCCCTCTGGCCTCTAGATACTCGACAATTCTTTCCTTTTAAGTGATTCCATCATTTTCCTATCACTGAGGTTAAACTAACAGGTCTATAGTTTCCTGCTTCTGCCTTGCTCCCACTTTTGTGAAGGGAATCACATCTGCCCTCCACCAGTCCTCGGGTACCACCCCATCCTCCATGATTTGTTAAAAGGTAGTCAGTGGTGTCACTAGTTCTACCCTTAGTTCTTTTAGAATTCTGGGATGAATCCCATCAGGCCCCATTGCTTTGTCCACCTTCAGTTTTAAGAGTTCTTTCAGAACCCTTTCTTCTGTAAATGGGCGGTATCAACTTCTGTATCCAGCGTGTTACTACTGTTTGTTTTATGTACCTCCCTCTTCCTTTGTAAATACTGAGCAAAAATATTTGTTTAGTATCTCTGCCTTTTCACAGTCTCCTCTGCCCACCCTCCCTCCCCTTTATTAAGCCTCACTATCCCTCCCTTGGTCTTCCTTCGCCTCCCTGATGTACCTATAAAAGTTTTATCCTTCTTAACTGAGTTGGCTATCTTTTCCTCGGTTTGGGCCTTTGCTGTTCTGACTGCCTTCCCAGCCTCCTTTTGCTTTAACTGATACAGTTCTCTGTCCTGCTCCTTCTGCGATTCCTTGTACTTCCTGAATGCTTTTTCTCTTGAACCTTCACTGCCACTTCCTTTGAGAACCATAGTGGTTTCTTACATCGCCTTGTTTTGTTTATTTGCTTCACACAAAGGCTCGATACTCTGTGATGGCAGTTTTATTATTCTCCATTGTTCTTCCACCCCTCCTTCCTGCCCATTTGCTAGTGCATTCCTTAGGCACTCACCCATTTTGGCAAAGTCAGCCCTCCTAAAGTCCAGTACTTTTGTCTTTGTATGGCTTGACTCTATTGCTGTGTTTATTGTGAACCATACTGTTCGATGGTCGCTAGTTCCCAGATGGCTACCCACTTCTACATCTGTAATCCTCTCTCCATCTCCGTTTGAGAGAATCAAGTCTAATATTGCTCCCTCTCGAGTGGGCTCCAGTACTAGTTGTCTAAGGCATGCCCCCAGTAGGGCATCTAGAATAACTGCACTCCAGTTAACATCTGGCATATTCAGATCACCCATCAGCAATATCTCCCCTTTTTCTGTCATTCTAAGTATACTTTCTATCATTTCGCTATCCATTTCTTCCCCCTGAGAAGGGGGTCTGTATACAACCCCTGTGCATATTGTGGTGCCATTGCCTGTCTCCAAATTGACCCACAGTGCTTCTTCTCCTCCCTGTTTACCCTTTTGTTCTGTTGCTTTTATTCCTTCCCTTATGTAAAGAATGCTTATGTAAAGAATGCTCCACACTTTCTTCCTGGGCAGTACAGGTTAGCCTCGGACAGCATCTCTCAGCTAAACCTCTATGTTTTGCATTTGCCTTTATGCCTAGTCTGCCGTAACAACTTAACCATTGCACATCCCACATTCTGTGAGGGATTCGGACATCAGTCAGTATGTTTAATTTTTGGGATATTTGCAGCCGTAATACCTTTGAAAACTGGAGTAATGGCATAACCTTGGTTTTGTATTTCACTATGAATTTGTAATGTCTTTTGGTTTATAATTTGATCTGGTGCTAGTTTCCATTTTCTTAGTTTTACTATTACAGGTTTATAAAGGAACCCTCCTCTTGCTGGTAAGCTCCCAGGCCGAACCGGGAAGTGCTGAAAGGCTCCCACTGGCCGCTGCCTGTTGCTTCCATCTCTTGTTGGACTGTTGTGCTCCGCGCGGCCACTGATTGACTGATTGAAACTGTTCTGCTGGGCTGAGTGCCCATAGACTTCAGTGGGTTTCGGAAGAAAATTTTCACCCACCTCCCCCCCTCCCCCTCCTCCCATCTTAATTAAATAGGCCTTAGCTCTGCCCACTGCTGCCTAGGGAACCGCCCTTTCATTTTCTGTTGGATACTCTCTCTCCTGTATCTCCTCTCTTTTCTGCCCACTCTCCCTCCTCCTTGCTCCTCCTCCCCCTCTACTAATCAACTCAGTCCCCTCACTGCCCCTGCCTCCTTTCTGTGCCTGACACCCCCCTTATATCTCCTACTGCCAGTCACTCTGTCACTCCGTGACTGGCCAGCCCCCCCTTTGGTATTCCGTAGCTCCCATGCACCCTTTCACTCCTGAACTCTATTCTAGAGCTGCTACCTCCTGTCTCCCTGTCTTGTTACACTCTTTAATGCCCCCCACTACCTCTCTGCTACATCATCCTCTTTTTCTACTGCCCTTGTTTTCTCACTGCCCCACCCTCTGCCCATTATCCCTTGGCTACCTGCTTACCTAATTCCCCCTGCCCCCTGAGCCTCCACCTCATTGCCTACCTCCTGCCACTTTCACTAGCTGCCTCCTACCTACCCAGCAACCTGTGCCCGCTCTTACGCCCCTCCCCCCATTCACATTGAATCATGTATGACACCGGTACTCTGTACCCCTTTCTCCTCACCTTATTTGCCCTCTTCCCACTCCTACATCCCCCCTGCTCATGCTTCCCCACTGTCCTGAACATCTACCAACTCACGCTCTCTCACCCCCTCCATGGTACCCTCCATCTCGATCTCATGAACCCGCCTTGGGCATCTCCAATCACTACGAAATGCCCTCTCCCCCAAATGGCTGTTGGGTACTTCCCCTGTCCACTGCTACTACTGCCATGCTTTACCCACGGCTCCACCCATTTACTTGCCCTGGTAAATCTCAGCATTCTCTGGCCCAAAAAAATAGGTGCCAGTCATAGGTATCTCACACCAGTACTCTAAAACTTATACCTTCTCCTGCTATTGTCGGGAAACATTCATCCCAATCCTGGACTAGACTCTACAATAAGAAAAACTCAGACCAATCAACCAGGATCCCTCTCAATAATCTCACTTAAAATGTGCAGTCTTCTTCAAAAAATTGACGCCCTTCAGACTTTTGCCTGCCAGCATAACCCAGACATACTAGCAGTCGTGGAAACCTGGCTTTCACCTTTGGTTCCTGACCTTGCTATCACCCTACCTGGGTATAATGTCTTTCGGCTTGATCGAACATCAGAAAGAGGTGGTGGCTGCTCCCTGTACCTTAAGGACACGATCCGGGGGCACCTCATCAACTTAACCCCCCCAAACCACCACTTCACAGATTCTTCCTGTCAAGATCCTTCTTGGTGTGCACAATAAAGCCATCACAGTTGTCACAGTCTACATTCCACCGAGAGAGTAAGGTAATGGGCTTAACACAGTCCTGGAGTTTACCAAATCTCTCTCACCTGATTCAGAAACCATCCTCCTCGGTGACTTTAATATTAACTGGCCTGCTGCAGAGGCAGAGGCATACAGGGACTTGATAGCGGCAGCAAACCTTTCTCAGATGGTTAGCTCCCCAACCAGGACAAACTATAAAACAGGTATCAGCACCATTCTGGATTGGATCCTAACAAGCCATCCCACCAGGATCACAAACACCACTGTCCTCCCTGACACACTTAGTAACCACTCCCCTGTCATCTGCTACTGGTCCAATAAATTCATCAAGCCCCCCCCCCCAAAAACCATTACTAGCTGAGTTCTACCTAGAAGCAAGCTACCTCATCTCAAAACCTTCCTTCGTCAACAGGATTGGTCCCCAATTCTCACTGCAACCAATGTGAACATTGCACTGGAACACTTCATCAGGATCTTCAACCAAGCATGCAACATATTTGCACCCTTCAAGAAGTGCAAGACAAAAGCCCTACGTAACCCCTGCCTCACCAGAGACCTACTTAGATCACTAAAGCTCGTGACCACCTTTGGGAGACTGCCAGAAACACCGGGAGACAAGTTGATATTGCTAACTATAAAACATGCACAAAATGACTGAACCAAGTATATCCGGGATACGAAGACCACCTATTTCCATAATGCTCTCACTAACTCATGGGGCAATGGTAGGGACTTCTGGAAAAACATTAAAGTCACCAGGAAGCAATCTAAATCACCCCCATCAGTGCTCAGCATAAATTGTGAAACTACACTTGACCAGAAACTCATTGCTAATACATTCAATGACCCCTTCACGGACCTCAGTGCTGTATTCCCACAGGGTTTTTTCGATGAGGAGTTCCATTCTTGTTCTTCTTGATCTCACATCAGCTTTTGACACTGTGGATCATGGGGTGCTTCTCGCATGCCTGGAGTTTATCTGTGGCCTGTCAGGTACAGTCCTCAGATGGTTTAGATCTTTCCTCACTGACAGAACTCAGAGAGTGGTGTCGGGGATAAGTTCTTCCTGCCCAGTCTTTCTGTCATGTGGAGTTCCCCAGGGCTCAGTGTTGTCCCCTATGTTGTTCGCAGTGTATATGCTGCCCCTCGGAGACATTGTAAGAAGATATGGGCTGAGGTTTCACTGCTATGCAGATGATACCCAGCTCTACCTATCTTTTGCACCCGACCAGGATAGAGCTCTCTCAGTCTTTAATAACTGCCTCACTGAAATCCAGTGCTGGATGAGTTCAAGCTGGCTAAAGTTGAACTTGGAGAAGACAGAGGTAATGGTTGTGGACCTGGGTCGTAGGGCAGAGGGGGTGGGAGTTGGTCCTCTCTCAGGTTTATTTCTGGGAGGTGTCCAGCTCCCTACCTCTGAACGGGTGCGGAACCTGGGGGTGATCTTTGACAATTAGCTGACACTTCATTCCCAGGTGTCGGCAGTTGTCAAACTTTCCTTTTATCATCTTAGGAACATCGCCAGGATTAAGCACCTTGTTTCACCTGTGGATCTACCAACGTTGGTCCACACCTTTGTGTCCTATGCCTGGATTATTGCAACTCCCTTTATCTAGGGCTTCCAGAGGTTGATATCCGCCACTTGTAGCTGGGGCAGAATGCTGTGGCCTGGCTATTAACAGGTACATCTCATACCTGTCATGTTTCACCGGTGCTGTGCGATCTGCACTGGCTGCCAATTCAGTGGCGGATCACCTTTAAAGTTGGTCTTTTGACTTACAAAGACCTACACGGACAGGGTCCAGACTACCTGAAAGAGCTTTTGGTCCCCTACTGCCCTATGTGATCTCTCCACTCAGCGGACGAGGGGTTGCTAGAGTTTCCGAGGGTTTCTTTAAAATCATCAGATGTACGTGTCTTTATGTATGCTGCTCCGACCCTTTGGAATTCTCTACCTTGCCCGCTTCGTCAGTGTGCATCCGTGGAGGAATTTAAAAAGGCCCTGAAGACCTATTTATGGTTGAATGTCTATTTTACTTAATACTGTGATTTTAGCAGCTCAGATTATTATGTATTGGTTTTTATTTATAATGTTGTTGGATATTGTAAGACTCCTTGATTTTAGAAAGGCGCGATATAAATAAAGTTTTATTATTATTATGATTAAGTCTCATATCTTGTAAGCAACAGATATCAAAATGAGAGTCTTTTAATATTGAAAAGGTCAAAAGTCCTCTTTTGGCTGCTTTTAAACTGTTTGCATTCGGGGTGACCACCCGCAATAGTGAGTTGGAATCCATTAAGGGTTATTAGAAGTTCTTGTATAACAAATCATTTCTTCCTAGAACTTCTTCTGGGTTGCACCGCCAGTTTTTTTCCTCTCCCCCAGAGGGGGTCTGTATTTTTAACAGTTTCTTCTGCAGACTCTGAAGTGATCATTTGCTGTGAGGAAATTGTAGAAGAGGATTCAGAGTCCTCCCCCAAGTCTGAGTCTTGTGAGTCATTCCTCAAAGCTTCATATCTGCTGGAAGTTTTTAAAAGTGGGTATTTCTAAGGTGCCTTCACTGGTTTAGAGGCAGACTGAACTACTTTAAGAGGACATTTTTTCATAACTACTGGCTGTTCAGGAGGTGGCATGACAGTAGATGCTGGTATGTTATCAGGGACCACAGACTCTGTTGTCTCCATTTGTAATGCCATTTCTGGTGCAACACTGTCAGCAGACATCCCCTTGGGGGGGCAGTGAACTTCTGCTCTGTTTGCATGTGCAACTGAAGGGTATCAGATGTTGAAGGGATTACCCTCGAGGCTTGTAAATTGGGTTCTGGGGGGGGGATTCATTAGTCTGTGTGTTAGACTGTTGCTGCCTGGAGCAGTCAATGTCTGTTCTTCGGGCATTAGTAATAATATGATCCTGGTTCACCCAGTCTGATCTGTTGCGTGTGGCCCACAGGCAGGCCTTATAATATGGCCAGTGTTTTCACATAAATTGAACTTCATTTCTTCAGTGCAGTCTTGGCTTGTGTGGCCAAATCCCAGGCACAGATTACATTTTAGTTTGTCACTAGCTGCACTTAGATGCTGGAATGAGCCACATTAAAACAGGTCTCAGGTTGGCCTGGATGGAAGCATTACCCCGTGTCTGAACCCAAGAACAAACTGCTAGGAGGATGTAAAGGGTCTGCACCTGCCATTTTAAGTTTTACTTTATATTTCCACACCCCAGTCCATATATGTTCAATATCAAAAATCGGTTGAGGTGCCCCTGTCACATCACAATGTTGTGTAAGCCAGGGAGTTATATCGTGGACTGACAGTCCCTCGTTCCTAAAGAGAATGGTAACAGCTTTAAAGGCAGGTTTCGTTAGGGGAATGGCCCGAAATGGCAGCCAGAGTGCAGAGTACTGAAGTTCGTCATATTTAACCCAGAATCCGTCAAGGCCTTGAGACGTTTTAAAACTGATGTAAAACAAGTTGTCACCTGAAATATGCATGAGCTCTTATATTTCATTAGAACAAAAACATTGAGTTTTTTTATCAGGGTTCTGCCTACATATACTCTGTCAGGCGATCCTCCTAACCTCCAATATGTTGTAGCCTCACAGCATTTTTTCTTTGGGCAGGTAATGGATGTACAGGGAAATTATCTCTCTTCCTGAAGTTTGACCATGTAAGTTTTGCACGTCCAGCCGCTGTTTGCACATTACCATGCATAGGCTGTTCACCATCCATTTGTTCTCTCCACGATTATTCTGCCCCAACTGGTCTCGAGCTATCAGACTGTCCTGTATTTCTGATCTGTTCCAGTACCCGGAGCTGTATTCTGGGGGGAGAACTGACAACATCTTCAGAGTGGAGAGACAGGTCAAACTCATCAACAAAAGTTTCAGTCTCAGCCTGTGTTTGCCCTGTACTCTGTACTGCGGGGGCCAGGTAGATTCTGCAGTGGGGGAGCAGACCTCATCGAGGAAGTTCCAGGAATGGGCAAAACATTGGGATCAGCTATTCATCACCCCTTTGCAACTGCTTTCCACCCAGCACTTTTAAGAGAATTTTCAATTGACCAAGCAGTTTTTTTTTTTTCCCCTGGCCCTGGAAGCTTGCTGCTTGACCCTTTACTTAAAAAAGGCCTAGTCCCAGTTTTATGTGGAACATTGAATATTTTAACACTTATATTGTCATCAGATCTCGATAAGGTTGTTCTGAAGTGGATGATGAGTCGCTCACTTGTATTTCTTGTGTGTTTGCATTCATGGGTCCTGAGGCATCAGCCTTAGGAGTCTGTGCAGTGTCCATTTCCAGCTGACTTGGGGATTGACAGTCGGCCGGTTCCCCAGTTGATGTTTCTGCGTCACATGCAGTATCAGCTTTGGTTCTCTCGGCGCTTCGCTCTCGGTACCTCTCGCAAACAGTCTGGTCCTACAATTTCAGCCGTATCATCCATCTGAGCAGGCAATTCCTGACTAGTAGAGGCCATGACCGACAAAACCAAATTTATTTTATGTTGTAACAAGTCTCGAATCCATTCTTCCTCTGTTTTACCTTGCAACACAAAATCAGGTAATGCAACTTTTTGTTCCGATGCTATGACAGTCTTCAAGACAATTTCTGGTATTTCCAAATCACATTGTCAGAGATCTCCATTACTGGACCTGAAGGAAGGGAGATCAGCTGCCCTGCAGGTACACCAGCCTCCATACTCTCCACCTGGTCATCTGCCATGTCTGACATATGGCACCCCCTACCACAAGGGTAGGGGAGTTTTTTACTCCTAACTTAAAAATAAACTATAGACAAAATAGTATTGCTTCATACAAAATCATAAGAAACAAAAATTGAAAACATAAATGAGTATTTCATCATACATTAAACTCTATCATAACTAAAAATACTACAAACATACCCCTTCCTCCTCCCCACTAAAAGAGATGGGAAATTTTTCTGTTTTATTTGCACAAATATTAAAGGAAACATATAGACCGTATACTTCAAGATCACATTCTCAACATATATACACATGTACTTCCAGCACTAATTGTGGTCCCCTTTTTTCTTTTTCCTTTTTTCTTCTATTACATTCCCCTATTTTCCATTGCACCATTCTTATATCTTTTCCCTACAATATCCAAACCTACAAACAAAGCATTAAGATCCTTTCTAGGAAAAACATTTCATATTCCAGTAGTATTCACTGTATATTACCTTCCTGTACACCCTCTATTATCGTTCCATTGACATGGTCCTGGCCTTATCACACATTAATACCCCCAATTCATTCAAATAACCCTCATGTGCGCTTATCATACATAGTGTTATATAGGGCACTTTAACAGATGTCTTCTGACAGTATGCCAGGGATTGAGGCCTCAGCATATCCCTATCCCCTCTATCATGTGGTACCCCCCACTTCCTTTTACATTCATCCCATATGGCCCTGTAATTAATATTCTTAAGAATACTCCATCTTTAACATAATCCATGAACATAAATACCCAGGAAGGCTGCCCTCCCCCTTCTCTGTTATACTGCTATATTCTAATACTATATTAAGAAAACACAGGAATTTTTCATTACAATAGTAACACATTTTATAAATGCCAGAAACAGTTTTTACGTTGTTTACGTAAACACCTTCAATGCCAGTGGTTATACACATGCTGCCCTTAGTTAAGTACTGAGTCACGATTTACATAAATCAACCCCCCACCAGACCATATCATTTTTACTGCAATATTCCTCCTATCAGAAAGTTTGCCAAATTAGCCTGTTATGGATTTAGGCCAATGTTTCCACCAAACTGCATGCATCTGCTGAGGAAATGCAATTTTTTCCTTTTTTATATATCTCCTGTACCTCTGTATTAATCCTCCCAATCAACCCTGATACATTAATGTTTTTCTGTTGCAGCACATACTGACATTTTATCTGCCAGATCACCCATTTAATTGTCGTCATACCCACCCTAAGGGTCCCTTCATGGAATTTCTTCCCGTTATTCCCAAACTGGCCATGTACCAAAGTATTGTAATTCATATTCTTAAACTGTGGCATTTCCCATTCCCTAGCTAGTAAATCCCACAGTCTGTCCATATGCGTGCACTCGAAGTATAGGTGAAACATTGTTTCAATTTTATGCACACATTCTGCTCTTAAACAAATTCTTTCAGTAATCCTTTTATGATAGTGGTTTCCTCTCACATTCAGATTATCATGGCAACAAAGCCATAGGGTGTCCCACAATTTTGGGGAAACCCAAACTTCAGTGAGCCGAGCTATAACCTCTAAAACTAACTGTGATGGTGCCAGGTAATGTAAAGCACGGAGTTCAAGCTACCTCTGCAGCTAGAATATTTTTATATGTCCCCTTTCTCACCATATGCCTGATATCTTGTGGAGTGATCTTCCACCCCTTTCAATTTTCTAAATGCCTTCTTCAAATACTGGGAAGCACCGCAAAGGAGAATCCTACAAGGACTCCATATTTGGGTTTCCCATTTATGAAGGAAAGGGGCACACCTTACTCTGAAAAATGTTACCTACAGTAATCATTTACCCAAAAGCAGGGGAAGTAGGCTGAAATATACATATATGGAAAAAAAGAAAGCTGCAGGGTGTAGCATGTCTAAAGCTCCCTGTTTGAGGGGTCTATATGTTACTAACCTTTTAACCAAATTTAACCTGCTGCCCCACAACAGTCGGAATGCAATATTAAAAATGTTTGTCTCCAGTTTAACAGGTAATGGAAAGATGTTACTTACTAACAGAAACAGGGGAATAATAAAAGTTTTAAACATATAGATCCTTTTCTTTTTTGTCATAGGGAAAGACTTCCACCTATTTATTTTTTCCTCAGCCCTATTGATGCAGTCCTCCCAATTTGTACATGCAGGGTCTGGTGTCCCAAAGGTGATCCCCAATATTTTAATGGGGAGGAAGATATCAATATTCCTGCCATAGGCTCAGTCGACTCTTCTCCTGAACTATTAATAAGAACTCCTCCACTTTTTTGCATATTGATTTTTGAACCTGAAATTACCGAAAAATCAGATACAATTTCTAATGCTTTTTCCCAAGAATCCCTATTTGCTACCATGATGGTAACATCGTCTGCATAAGTTATGGCTACAGGGAAGATTTGCTGGTTTGAACAATTAATATGAGTGATTTCCCTTTCTTGCCCAAATTTTCTAAGTAATGGATCAATGGCAAAAACACAGAGCAGGGGGCTCAAAGGACACCGTCTTACACCTTTTAGAATTCTAATATGCCTCCCTATGCTACCATTTACTACTGGAGTTCTAAAAGCATATTTGTATAGGATTTGTACCCACTTAAGAAACTTATCTGGAATCCCATACTGTTTTAACACAGCAAGGAGATAATCATGGGGCACTGTGTCAAAAGCTTTGGATTGGTCGATCGTAAGCAGGACCCATGAGGTTCCCTGATGACCAAAGGCTTCTTGAATTATCTTTTAATTATCTATCATTCTGTGTTGTGGGATGGTGCATGCCTGTGCCAGTGAAATGACATATTGCACAACTTTTGCTAATCTAACACATAAAATTTTGCTGATCAACTTCCAATCTATGTTTATTAGCCTAATAGGCCTCCAATTAGTAAGCATGGATTTACCTCCTTTCTTATATAAAAATATAAGAAGGCTATCAACCAAAGCCTCTGGGAAGGAAACCTCCCCAGCCAAAATGTCATTAAAGACTATTAATAATTAGTCCACTATAAGCTCCATAGATTTTTGTAGAACTCCCTCGGTAGCCCATCTGGGCCTGGGGCTACCCCATTTTTTGCCGCCGAAATGGTCGACTGTAGTTCTACCTTGGTTACAGGTATTACCAAAAATTTTCTTTCCCCTTTAGGTATATCAGGGATCTGTAGGTCCTACAGTAGGTCACTTAGAGAGCCCGTGCTAAGTTCAGACTGTCCAAATAGGTCCCGTACATGGCTATCTACCACTTGTGCAATTACAAATCCTATTTCTGTACTATTTCAAGATTCTGTCTTAAGTTCAGATATAAATCTTGACTCAGTTCTCTGGCTGCAGCTGTCATAGGGGTTTACATGTTGCACCTTCCCTTGTGTTCCAAACTTCTGTTCTAAAAATAGGGTCTGGGCTCTGTCATATTGGTATTTCTTCATCTCCAACTTTACTGCCTGTATTTGTTCAGAAAACTCCTCTCTAGACTCTACAGCCTGGGATAATAATATTTGTAGTTTCTTCCTAAGCTTAAGATAATTTGGATATTTTGTGGTAGAGGCTTGTTTTTCCTTTTGGCTGTAGTACACGCGAATATCATGTTTTGTGTCTTGCCACCACATCAAAGAATTATTATATAATTCAAACACAGAGAGATGGACCCTTATTACATCCTGTAACCCTATCCAAAATTCTGGAATAGATATTAAGTCACCATACCATTTTTGACTGGGGTTTATTATGGGGGTCACCAAAACTAACTGTAAGCAATTTGTGATCCAAAGTTTCCACAGGTGTTATCCTGCATGCTGTAACCAGCAGCAAACTGGATGCAAAGAAAAAATCTATCCTGGTAGATAGTCTTCCCTTAAAGAATGTATGTGCTGGGATATGGCTTATTTCTGCTGCACAACCCTTTAGTTTTGCATTTTTATACATAGTATTTAGAAAATTTGTATCATTATACAATTTCTTCGTATATCCAGTTTTGTCTTGTAGTGACAATATACACTTAAAATCTCCTCCTAGCACGACAGATTTTGTTGTGTACAAATAAGGTTGTATACTCTTTAACACCTCAATTCTTTTATATTTTGTCTGTGGATTATACACGTTAATAAACCTAAAGTCTTGCCCTTTATATCTGGTGTCTAGTATGAGAACCCTTCCTGACACTAAATCAATCAAATGTGAAACAGAAACACCTGTAACATTAAATAGAATCCCAAGTCCCGTACAAGCCTTTTCGCCCAGTGACCAAAAGGAAGGGCCACTAAACCATTCATTATTTGCTGGATGTTGTTCTTGCAGGGTATGTAATCTTGTGTCCTGTAAAAAAATGATATCCAAATGCAAATCTCTTAAAATATAAAATGTGGTATGTCTTCTTTGTTGGTTTTTTATGCTATTGACATTCAGTGACCCCACAGTAAATTCCCAGTTCATTTAATATCAGGTGATGTTTGGAGTGGTCTCCTCTGTATCCTCCTCAATGGGTAATTTACTGTTAGATCTTTTTGATTTTTTTTATCTTTTTGGACACTCTGGAGTCCCCAGATGTTGTTTCAGTATCAGTTGTCGGATCTGCCTGAGATGAAGCCACTGATGATGTATCTGAGTCATCATCATCTCCTGTCCACTGCTTGTGTTTTGTCAGGGTGGAAAATCTATTACTGGTTGAAACTTGAAACCCCTTTGGTGGTTTGGAAGTTGATCCTTCCTTTTGTATCTGGCTTCGTGTGACCGCCTAGATTTCTGGCGTTACCATTTCTCTGTAAGTGGGGGTGGCATGAAAGATTCTTTTGATGTTGCTGTTGATTGTACTGCCAACTCTGAGACTGTGTTCAAATCTGTCTTACTACTCTCCTGCCGAATTATCATACTAGGGTTACTGTCATCTCCCTTTATAAGGATATATCCTTCTGACTGAGTGCTGGTATCATGCGTACGATGGGGGGAGCAAACAGGAGATGTGAACTTTTCTCTGTCTTGCTCCATGCCCTAAGGTGCTTTGGGTTTGATTATTGTCTGAAGGGGTTGTATCCTGTTCCCCTTCTTCATTATTGTCCGTATTATTATGTGACACCCAAGGACAGTCCTTAAACGAGTGCACTGTGTCTTCACACAGGTTGCAACATACTGGTGTAGGACAATTGATTGTTGCATGTCCAATGCCCCCACAAACTGAACATTTAAGCTGATCTCATGCACGCATAGAAAATGAAGCCTCAGTCTCTACCGAGGTGGAAACAGCTTGGAAGGTGCTGGATCGGACCATTGTGTTGTGGTAACCAGACTCTAATGCTCCAACCTCTGGTCCAAATATCTTCTGAGTCCATAATTGGGTCTGGTAACCCCAAAACTGTGCATTTTACCCTTAACCAATATAAGATGCCCCCAATGGCCACCCCTTCATTTTTGAAAAGTACTGCTATGGTGCAGTATGTAGGCTTAGAAAGGGGGATTACTATAAAAGGAGACCATTCTGGGGTTTGCCTAATTCCTTGATATCTTTGCCAGAAAGTTCCAAACTGGCAGCCATTTTAAAGCTTGTGCCAAAGTTAGGGTCCCCTGACATGTGGATTAGGGTATATATTTCATGTGCAGAAAAGCCCATACTGCCTTTCAGTAGAGTTTTGCCGACATATATTCTGTCTGGGTACACTTCTAGACCCCCTGTATACTTAATTTGCACCACATTTTGTCTTTTCGTTCGTTCTGGTGGAGTATGGAAGAGACCAGCAAATGTCCGTGGGTTAGCCCCGCATGCATGAGGTTCAGACCTCCTTGTGCCTTGATGTATTTCTCTTGAGTGGTTTTCGGTCTGATCCTGGGCCTGTGGTGTAGGAGGGGCAGGGGGGTTGAGGAACTTGAGTGTTCAAGGCAGAATTCTAATCCCCTGTACCCTAGGCAGGGCCTTCATCCATAGCATGATTTCTAGTATTTCCAGAGTCTTGTACTAGCATATTAGTAAACAGTGCATGTAGCTGTGGGGAATTTCCCAATTCTAGGGAGGATGGGATCTCCAAAGGGTCTCTTTGTATAATGTCCTGTCTTTCTGGGGAAGCCCATGGTTGGTCTTTTGACATCCGACCCCATCCTGCTTGTTTAAGTGTTTCTCCGACTGAAGGCCCAGTAACTGAAATATTATCATCATAGTCTGGAGGTAATTGTGCAGAGTTAGAAATGTCAATTCCTTCTCTGCTTTTAACCAGAGGTTTCTGTACAAAACTCTTACGTTGCCCAAGTATACAACATGCATCCTCTTCATTTAGCCCTGGTACACTGTTTGTATCTCCCCCTGCGACCTCCTCCATTCCTGCTCCATCCTCCACCATTTGTCCCATACATTCCTCCTGTCCATTATCATCTTTGTTTAAAAGATATTCAGTATTACCTCCTTTTTCTGTGGCATCTTGTGTTCTTTCCGTTTGTTTCGAAGTGCGTGTACGTCTCCCAAAATTTGCATTCTTCTGCCTCAAGAAGAGCTAGCAGATAGGCCCTCCATTAGCTATACGTTCCAACAGGATCACTTGTGGATGTTTATGGCAGATTTATGGTACATAAGGCTGGTGTGCTAGCGGCATCAGCAGTGGTAATATCTTCTTCAGTACTAGCCACATTATGCTCAAACTGTGCACTCTGGGCTTTCTCAACACACCGGGTGGGGAGGGAAGCAGACTCCTCCACCTGGGACGCTATCTCTCCCTCGAACAACAGGACCAGAAGTTCACAGCACCCCCTACCATCAGAGTAGGGGAATTTCCATGGTGTCCTGGCCAAATTTCCCCTTCCCATAAAACTGGATCGTGCAATTATCCAAGACTGTGTTTGGGCATTGATGTGTAAAATGGTTGCCACTACACTTTCAGTGACTTCTCTACCAGTCCCTCATTGTTTGCAAAGTGCTTTAGGATACAATGTATATGAAATGTGCTCTATAAATGCTGATTCTTGTTCATGGTATAACCATAAAATCAACAATGTGTCTATTTTGCTACCTGCGACAACTTATAAACACTCCTGTAACTCAGAAAAATTCCTTTTTACATTTGCCTGCACACACACACAAGAAACATTTTTTTACACTAAAGGGGTTTTTAGAGGTGTGTCACCATTGAGCCCACTGCAGTTCAAACTGGAAGGGGCTCAGCAGTCCAGACCAGTGACTATACACTGTGGTCATGACACAACTCACTGCTTGCTGGGTGGAAACTTTGCGTACTTGAAAGAAGTCAGACACTCCTATCGGACAGCGACTGGCTCATTTCATTTACATGACATTGCCCAGCAACCAGCTGAGTTGAGTCACACCAAACAAACCCAGTAAAGCCTTGCCGTACAGACCAGCACATATCCAGTATCCTAAGTGTGTCTTTCCTGCTCAAAAAATTACAAATAAATATCACCAGTTCTAAAGCTGTGTCCCTGATTTTGTTTCTTTGCCCCTGATTTTCAAGCCTTGTCCTTCATTTTACAGGAGTGCATTAACACACAGGTTACTGCATGACAGCCAGGGACCCTGGTTTACTGCATACACGGTGACGTAAACAGAAATGTGGATAAATGATTGGTCTGTGGAAATCTGGCACAACGTTTGAACCAGTTTTTGCTGATGGACTGTAGTGTCCATGTTTTAAAAGATGCTGTAGTATCTGTTCTCACTTGCTGCATTTGTTACTTGCTAGTTCACTGCTCAACTACCTGCCTACCTGCTTCACATACCTAACACCAACTCTCAGCCAATGACTCAGCAACACTGTGGCTCAGTGCAGTTTGGTGAGGGTTTTTTTTTCTGTTGTATGGTGCCCAACTTGTCCCCAACCTGCTTTCACACTTCTGACCCAACCAGCAGACATGGCTTAAGAGTAAAGCCAAGCAAGCCAAAGTTTGATTCAGCCCCTTCCTGCAACTTGCTCTGGCCCCCCCCCCCACATCTACTTTTGCACCTCAGGACCTAGAGTCCGGAATGAGGTACTTAATGTTCAAGTAATTGTTTGCTTTTTCCCCAACTATCTTGGCCTCCTCTCCACTGCTAGCTGGATTGCCCACTGTACAATGTTCAAGACTGATCATTTCCCCAGTCACAGAGAAATACTGACACTCCTTCCCTAGCTCTCTATGTTCAGCTGAGAAAAAGTGGTCTCTCATTTGGTGCTGTACAGTATGCAGCCGAAGACTTATCCTCAACCTGTTTTCACCTCCTGCCCGACCACCAGACATGACACGGGAGTTCTGCGAAGCAAAGTTTAATGCAGCCCCTGCCTGCAGCTTGCTCTTGCTTTACTCTGTCCCCCATCCAACTTTGCAACTCAGGACCCAGAATTCTGAATGGGCTCCTTAATGTTTAAATTATTTGTTTTGTCCCCAGACCCCAACCACTTTGCCCTCCAGCTAGCTGCTTTGGCCTGCTGGACACTGCTCGAGACTGGAAGGCATTTCTCTGAGGCACAGAGAAATACCAACGTTCCTTCCTGAGCCCTCTCAACCAGTGGTCTCAACTTAAGTTTCTGGCCCAATCCCACCCAACTGCTTCTTAAGGATCCTTCTCATTTCCTTGAAATCCGCCCCCCTGAAGTCAGTTACCTCCATCTTTGTGCAACTTTCTACCCCTCCTAGGTCCAGGCAGAACCAGACTGTGGCATGGTCACTCCCCGACAATGGGTCCCTTACCTCCAGGTCCCCAATCTGGTCACTGTCTACCAGGACCACATCAGTATCCGCACCTCCCTGGTTGATTCCCCCACCTGCTGGGTTAGGAACACCTCCTGAAAGACATCCAACAACCTCTGTTCCATGGCCACTGAGGATGTCATAGTACTGCAGTCCATTCCTGGGAAGTTTAAGTCCCCCAACACTACCACCCTTCCCCTACCCAATCTGCAGTGTCTCCCAGCATCTGCCACCAGACTCTCCTCCAGTTCCTCCTCCAGTGCAGGGAGTCTGTACACCACTCCTATTTTTACTCTCTTGCTCCCCCCCCCCGTTATCCCTTACTTTCAGTTTGCTGACCATTACTATCATTTTGTTGGCTCGCATAACCCTCTCCAATTGGCACATAATTGCTCCCCAGTATATTGGTCCCTTCTGTTTCTTCTGACACATCTGTGCTTAATAACACACATAGGTTGCACCTGGAAACAAGCCTCGGCTCTGTGTGCCTTTCCCGGTCATCACATTTTAAATAAATACATAAATAATAAAGAAAACCTATTTCTCAGATCAGTGGGAACTTGTTCCAGTTCTGTCTCTTCTGTCTTTTTTCAGTAGCATAAACTAAGCACCATTCCTCCCCTCTCAAATTATCCTCAGTGTCTACACTGCATTCCTGTGTTCTTTTTCCATTTTCTGTACCAGTTGTTAAATCTGGTTGAGATAACTTGACACTGTCATTTTTATTAAGCTGTCCTTTAATATAATCAAGCTCAGCTAATAAGTTCAATGACCAGGAAAAAAACAAATGGCTCTAGTTTCCTTTGTTCAGTTTTGGAGAGATGAGACTCCTGCAATCGAATACAAGTAGGATGCAGTTTCTTGATGGCACTTAGCACCTTCGATTATTTTAACTGACTTATAAGTCAGTTCATGTTTTGAGAGTGTAACGTGATATGCTTAACACTTGTCATGATCAGCAGGATAGGTGAGCTGCATAAAAGAACAAGCAGTGGGGAGCACATGGGCCATGTTTGCAAGCCACCTTGTATCACTACCATTTGCTGATAAGTTTGGTAAGTCAGACAGTGAAACCTAGGGGATAACCATACTGTAATAGGCCTAAAACGTCAGTCAGGGAGAACTGTAGTGGTCAAGAAAAACACCTTTACAGCAGCATACAGAGAACACCTAAACAACAGAACCAGACAAACAAATAACAAGAAACAACAGTACTTACTGTATAACAAAGAATCCCTTTCTCCCGAGGGAACAGGGGTGGCTTTCAAGGTAGGAGATCCTACTATAAGGAACTCTACTGATCGAGTCAATGGAAGTGTGGAGTTAGACAGATTGATAGATAGATAGACAGACAGACAGACAGACAGATAGATATTTTATTTATAAAGCATCCAATTCCATGGACTCTGGGCACTGTACAATACAGTTCAAAAACAGAATACACATAAGCAGCAATTTATCATAAACTTAAAATTCTATCCATCCCACTTAAAATTAATCGTTAATCAATCATTAAAAGCCTGCTGGAACAGATATGTCTTTACTTGTCTCTCAAAGGCTTCCACCGAGAGGGCCTTCCTAAGATAACCCGGAAGCGAGTTCCACAGAGTAGGTGCCACCACTGAAAATGCTTTATCCCCGGAATGCCACAGCCTCAGCTTGGGAACTCCAAGGAGGTCTCCCCCGGCAGAACAGACTGCCTGGGGCAGATGGTACGGGGCAAGAAGATCTTGCAAATAGACAGGTCCCCGATCATGTAGGGTCTTGTAGGTCAGGAGCCCTACCTTGAAGACAATCCTCCACCTGACCGGCAACCAGTGCAGTCCATGAAGGACTGAGGTGATATGATCACTGTAGCTTGACCCAGTCAGTAATCTTGGTGCCACATTCTGCACCAGCTGCAGCCTGCAGAGGTTGCCTACAGATAACCCTAGGTACAGAGCATTGCAATAGTTCAGCCTGGAAGTGATGAATGTGTGTACCAGTGTGGTCAGATCCTCCGGCGGGATCAGGGTTCAGATTCATGCAATGTTCCTAAGATGATAAAATCCATTGTCTAGGAACACATCCAAATCCTCCTCCTGTCTAGATGGAGTAAGGAGAATGCCCCCCAACACAAGACCAGGGGGAAACCCCTCACAACGCCCTCTGCCACGATGAACTGATCCACAACAAGCACCTCTGTCTTGTCTGGGTTAAGTTTAAGCCAGTTTTGAGTCATCCAAGCCTGGATCTCGTTGAGGCAGCTGTTCAATACAGAGGCTGACACCCGGGTATTGGGCGCACAGGACAGGTACAGCTGTGCATTATCTGCATAGCATTGAAAACCCAGCCCATACCACCTGATGATGTCCCCCAGTGCAGCATGTACACCATGAACAACAAGGGTGATAAGACCAAACCTTGCGGTACCCCACAGCACAGAGGCTTTGGATTAGATGAGGCTAACCCCATTGTCACCCTCTGCACTCTGCCTGTCAGGTATGACCTGAACCAGTTGATGACATTACTGGACAGACCACACCGAAACCGCAGGTGATCAAGCAGTACCCCATGGTCCATGGTGTCAAACGCTGCAGAGAGGTCCAGGAGGACCAAGGTGGTCCGGTCTCTCCTGTCCCTCGCCATCAGGAGGTCATTAAGCACCCTCACCAGGGCAGTTTCTGTACTATGCCCCACATGAAACTCAGACTGGAAAGGCTCTTAGGTGGAGGAAGAAGCAAAATGTCTCTCAAGCTGCATGGCCACCACTTTTTCAATAACCTTCCTTAAAAATGGGAGGTTTGAGACCGGCCTGTAATTGCTGACGCAGTTCGGGTCCAAGGAGGGTTTCTTCAAAAGGAGTCTAACCAAGGCCTCTTTTAAGGCCATTGGGAAAACCCCACTCCTCAAGGAACTCCAGACAACCCCAGCAATCACAGGCCCAACCAGGTCCAAACATCCAACCAAAAGTCGGGTCGGACCTGGGTCCAGATCACACTGAGTTGGCCGCAGCTTCAAGATTATCTTCGCCACCTCCTCCACCCCAAATCAGCTCAAACTCATCCCAGGCAGGAGGAGTGCTTCGACACACTCCAGGCTGGACCATGCATCCCCTTCGAGATGTCCTTGATTGGGAGGTCATGTCCCCAAAAAGGGGACAGGGCTCCCCTATGTGAGCTGTGCTGACACATGAAGGAAGGGCAGGAGGGCACCAAAGGATGCTGGGAAGCATTAAACACACAAAGGCGGCAGAGGCATCCCCTAGAAAACCAAGGGAGCAGGTTATGAACAATATTTACGATGGCTCTCCTCCCCCATGTGAATATTCAAAAATAAAATGTAGCGAAGATGGCACAAGTTACATATTACTACTCCTTCCAATTGTCAAACAAATAAACAATGTTATATCCAACAGGGACAATAAGCAGAACGATGTAATGGGCTACATACTACAAGGAAAACAAGGCACCCTGCAGTTGTAGTAGATCTCTGCCTAATAGTGTAGAAGAGAAGTTAGGACTTGCCTCTCAAGCCAGGCATACAGGTGGCTAGGGCAGCACCCCCCCCCAGTCTCTCAAGCAATGTAAGCTGTCTCTGGCTGCACCAGAGTTTCATTGTGGTAAGTGGCAGAGTGACTGTTAAGGAATGGCTTGGTGCAGTAAAATTCTGCCGGCTGGCAATACGCTAAAAACGCCAGGTTCGTAAAAGTGTCCTGGCGGCCCACTGGAGACTTAGTTCCATCGCCGCTAGGGGGCCCTCCCCCAATATGTGTAAAATCTCTTCAAAATTAATGCCAACTGCTGGTAGTAAGATTCAGAGAGCGATTCCCCCCTGCTATCCTGCCCCATAGTAATGGCAGCAGCAGAGCAATCAGTAATAATAGAAACAGCAACTCCTAGTAAGTAGGCTACTAAAAACTAATACAGTGATAAACAATCAGTGTCCTAGAAACACAGGACCCATGGTTGGGTCAGGGCTGACTGAAGTCAGGAGCAACACAGCATCCCATATCATGATCAGCAAGGCAGTTGTGGCTCCAAGCACAGAAAACACACACACACACACACACACAGATGCAGCCAACAGTACAAGCTTCCAGCAGTCAGGTCTGAGAGGTCTGCATGAAGGAATGCAGGTGATCCTGTAAATCCTTCAGCATAGCTGCTGAGTGAGCTTTGTTTAGCTGTTCAAGAAAAGACTCAATGGGTGATATTTTAGTACTTCTGTCCAGATTGCCACCTGTACGCTCTTGCTTTACTGGTTCAGTACGTCTCTCTTTCAAGTCTGCCAGGGCCTCATAATTAATTTGTGATGTAAAAGACAAGGCCCTCTGGGTGAAAAACTTTGAGATGGGCTAGGTAGGGAGTCTGGTATTTGAGGTTCTTGCTTCAGAGGGCAGCCACGATTGGGCCATAGTGTTTGTGCTGCTTCATTACCTGTGCCAAATAATCATGAGCCACATAAACCCTCGGGCCTTCAAAAAAGAGTTATTTTATATTTATTTAATTTATTTCAGTTTTGATAACCAGGTAGGCCCACTGGGCCATGAAGGTCCCTTTTTCAGGGGCAACCAAGAATTAGTTACATACAGTAAAAACATTTAGAAAAGTACAGTACATAGGCGAACACGACACTTTTGTTTACAGTCAAGACATGGCACATCAAGGAATCATACGATCACCAGTAGACAATTCATTTCATAGTCATGTTAGGACTATGCTTCTAACCTGGGGGGAATTATTACAGGTCACAAGCTGTCAACATAACAAGACACTTGGGATTTTTGTTTCAAATGTTGAAGAGCATTCTGCAGGAATGATTAGATTTAGGGTGGGCTAGATTTATCCTTGTCTACTTATGTTCAAGTGCATGAGCATTTTCTGTTGTCCAGCAGATGCTTTCGGAGCCCTTTATGGAAGGCTCCCAGGGAGTTAGCTTCCTGCAGGTGGGAAGGGAGCTTATTCCAGAGTGCAGGTGCAGCATGGGTGAAGGATTTGCTGCCCGCCATAGTCCTTATTCTGGGTTCCTCCAGAAGGCTTTTGCCAGAGGTACGGAGTTCTTTTTGTTGCCAGAACATTTTTCAGAAAAAATGTACTCAGGAACAAAGAGACATAATATGAAGCTGGAGGGAGGTAAATTCAGGAGAGATGTTAGAAAGTACTTTGTCACAGAAAAGGTGGTGAATTCCTGGAATAGCTTACCAGCCAAGGTAGTTGGGGTGAAAAGAGTGGAAGGGTTCAAAACACTTGGGACAGCCATAAGGGTATATTAGTGGTAAGGAATGGGGATGGGAAAAAGGAGCCAAAGATTAAATAGGGTCTGCGGTGATACTGCAGATAGGGAAAATGGACAGACTAGGTCAGCCAATTAGTCCTTATCTGCCAACAAATTCTATGTTTCTACATTTCAGAACACCAGCAATATTTTTTGTTTCAGAGCGTAGCTCATGAACTGCAGGACTGTGGGTCAGGGTCTCTGGTGGCTGTGAGTTGGCCGGGGTCCCAGGGCACAGTGAGCATGCTCAGTGTGGAGGGAGAAGTCCTGTGGCAAATCCAGATGTTGTTGGAGGGCACCGTGGAGCTTCCAACATGGCGGACGTCTTTCTCAATGCAGCAGATCGAGCCGACTGTTAAATAAAGTATTTATTTACTTTAAATCGTCCTAAATCCCATACAACTAGTGCCATTCATTTGTTAATCATCCCAGGAGAGCAAATATGGGGCCAAAAAGGACAAGCATGCAACGCATAATCTTGATGCCTTCATTTCCTCGGCGACTGGCTCAAAAACCTCTGGGAGCGGGTTGTCTACACTAGCGACACAAGGCCTGCAGATACCCCGAATCCACAGATCATGGCCATGCTAGAAAAAATACAGACTACAGGGGAGGATACCAATCGGAGGTTTGCTGCAATACAGGCTCAATTTACTGACCTAGAGAGTATGGTGCAGATGAATACTGCTCAACTCTCAGAGCTTTGTCAGAGGCCGATCGTCATAAGGAGAGATATGTGGCCTTCGTCTGGGACTTACACTTTCTCTGATCCAAAGTAGAGTCATTGGAGAATGCCCAGCAACAGGTGAATGTTCGCATAGTTGGATTCCCTCCCAGGCTGGCGGGTAGAACAGAACTCTTGGCAGCGACACAACGTTTAATTTTTCAGGACCTGGCGCTCTTACTTGCCGACTCGGGCATTACTATAATCAAGGCCTTTGCTACCCTGATCAGACCTTGGCCCAGAAACACCACAGAACAGCGTCCGCTTACTGCAATTGTGACACTGTCGAGCCCGGAGGCTCATATCCCTCTGCTCCAGGCCACTAGACAGAAAGGGGACCTTATCTGGGAAGGCAGTAAGATTGCGTGGTTCCCGGACATATTGTCTCAAACACAAAGAAAAAAGCCCTGCAAGACACAAAGAAACTTCTTCTTGCCAATGGATTTTGCGCCCAACTTCAAGTCCCTGCTTGTCTATGTGTCAGACATAAGAACAGGTCTCATATCTTCACGGATTCGGATGCTGCAGCTGTGTTTGCCTTAAGACTTTTGAAGGATCAGCATTCTAGTAAAAAGCAAGGGGATGATGAGGACTCTGATTTAGACCCTATTGACTGAAAAGTAACTTTTGGGGTCAGTGTTTTTTAGTACTCTGGGTATTACACCTATTTGCAACCTCGTGGGGTACTAGTTTGAACTGTATGGTTAATGCTGCTTTGTACTGTTCCTGTTACAGTTCTTCTGCCATGTTACAGCTCTTACAATACCTTGAACGCAGTAATTGCAGGATATCTGGCACACTGGAGTCTAAAATATGGTTGGAGTGGGATTAGCTTCACTCAATTTATGAACTATGTTTAAAGTTCCTTAAAATAGCCTGTTTCCCTGCCAGCCATCTGGTATGTGCACAAGGGTAGGGGTACTACTCAACTTAATTGAGCCCAGAACTTCTGTTTGCATTCCTTGGGGGCTCCATTATGGGAATTCCAGCCTCACTATTTTTCTCTATCCTGCGAGGGGCGGGAAAGTTTGGCTGTTGCCCTTCTAGTCATCGAGAAGGTGAGAGCGGACTATTCTACATCATTATCCTGCTGGACTTTAATGCCTTGGTGGTACCTGATGGATCAAGTTAAATGAATGGACACATACTGCTTTACTGGATATACACGTTTGATCCTGTACCTTGTTCCTCTCCGGTTTATGTGAAGTCACCTTATTATGGTGTTATATGAGTATAGTATTTGCTGTATTCCATAAAATGCTATAAATAATAAGTACTAAAAAAAAAAATTCCAGATGCTGTCTAAAGAAATTGTCAAGGAAGGCTGTAAGTTCATATCCTCTGCTTTTTCTCAAATACCATACACAGTAGTTGCAAATTTTTGCAATGGCAACAACCCTCCAAATCATTGCATTTTGCAGTTAATGACTGAATTTTTCTTACAGCCTCTAGCCTAAGCCTATACGTGCAGTCATCCCTGGAGTCTAAATCAGATATCAATGAGTTATATTTGGCAGTAATGTCTTGCTGTTCTGTAATACTGGTGTGGATCTGGGTAATAACAGCTTTGGTTTCAGTCCTAAAGGATTCAAGCTCTGAAAGAATAATATCAAGCTTTTCCTTTTCAGGTTGAGGAACTGCAGCCTTCCCGCTTTTAGAACCAGATACCGTTTCAGAAGCTGTACTCACCAAACTATCTGCATCCCGTCCAGCGCCATCAGAAGGTACGTCTGCCAAAATGTCTTGTGATCTCTTATCCATAAAGTTGTTATTAGCCCTGGTAACTCTGCAGAGTGTTATTAAAGTGAAAAGAATTGTTTTGAGGCTAAATTAGGGAGGTAGGGGAGTAGATCTAGAGACTAGATGGCCAGGAAGAAAACAGCAAAAGCCACAGCAAGAGACTGAGGTGTCGCCAGTAAAATACTCGATGCAAAAACAAAGAAACTGGGCTCTCTGAAGGATGGAAAGACCAAACTACCGTACTTTTACGTCAAGTTATGCAACTTTACATCTTGGCCACTGAGAGAAGGAAGTCATCTACAGTCCTTTGGTTAACATATTTCTACCTATGGTGGGTTTATGGCAGAGATATATTGATGAGATTTTCATGGTGTGGCGGGGATCAGTCGAGGAGTTGAAGTCTTTTGTCTCTCTCCTCCAAGATAGCAATCAACATCTCACGTTCACTG
Organism: Neoceratodus forsteri; assembly: GCA_016271365.2. Taxonomy (NCBI): domain Eukaryota; kingdom Metazoa; phylum Chordata; order Ceratodontiformes; family Ceratodontidae; genus Neoceratodus; species Neoceratodus forsteri. Next base: position 1,612,041,882 of record CM028131.1, on the reverse strand, counting down.
TCAGTCATGATCTGGTCAGCATCCTGTTTCTGGATATCAGAATCATGAAAAATTCTGAATGAGGAACTGACACTGAGCTATTTCACAATAGTACTAATCATAACACCTTGCTAGTGGCTAACTATCGCTGTCCCCACCACACCGTGAACAGTATACCTACCAGCCAGTTCCTACGTATCCATGGTAACTGTAGCCCACTGGAGGCCTTTGAACATAATGCTGGGGATATGGAAAACATTTTTTGTTTAGGGATTACAGTCAAAATGTGGTTAGAAGGGTAAGGGATTGAGCCATAGCCACTAACAGATCAAACCTCTCTGGCCATACTCCTATGATGTTGTCTGATAACTCTGAGAACTCCACAGCCAATTTTGTCACTGCATTTAGCACCCAAAAGAGGGTAGAGCAAGAGATTCTGTAAAAACTTACTGACATCTTACAAACAGAGTCTAACCTGCCACATATACAGTACAACCACCATGGATATTTTACAGGAGAGCTTCTAATGTGGGCAACAAGGTCACGCATAGCCTCCAACCCACCTCTAGAGTAGGGACCTGGCTTTCTCTACCCATTACAGGGAATCATAGGGGTAGATGATGCAAGTATTGTCCTGTTCTTAAAGAAGGGCCCACTTTCATTTATCCAGCAACTGGGCAGGTACTGTAAGTTATAAAATGTATCAGTTGTGGTAACACCCATGTGATCTACCATCCCACCTGTAAATGTGGCTGTTTTTATATTGGGCATACTGTACCAAAAGCAAATGAAAAGAATTAACTGGAGACTACATGAGAACTAGCAAGAAGGGTAATAGGAAATACATGCTGGTGGATCATATTTTGGGGCCCAATAATCCTGGGGACCATTCAGTTGCTTTCATGGGTATCAAAAAGGTGTCCACAGGACCCAGGGAAAGTGACCTGAAAGTACTACTGTCCTGCCAGGAGAACTTTTGGATTTTTTAATTATCAGCCACTACGTTTCCCAGACTTAGTGATCGAGTTGAGCTTTTCCCCTTTCCCCGAATCTACTGCTAGAGGAATGGATTTAGATTATGGATGTCTAAATAACATGTACAGTTTTTATCTTTTTCAGATATCAAAGAATATATTCTCTTACTGACATCTAGATTTCCGAGTGTTACATCAATTTAACTGTTATCTCTCTCTCTCTGTTTATAAATCATGCATCAAGTGCAGATTGTTGTTTTTTCTCCTCTTGCCTGTGCCCCTGGCCCACTCCTCCTCCTTCGGGATGCTCATCGTTGGCACCCCTGCTCTCAGTAGACCCAGGGTAAACCTTTTAGGGGGCCCCCCTCCCCTTGGCTCCAGAGGAGGGGAGATTATTCTGCTACCTTGACCGGCCATGAGAGCCAGGAGGATCAAAAGGTCACAGCTTCAGTGAGGCTTTGTGGCACAGGGGAAACAAGGTAGCCATCATCCAGTGGCCAGGTCAGGTAAGTTTCCTCTTCTCTGGGGCCCCTCCCATGTAGTGTGGGTGCATCGACATCCTGGGGCAGGGAAGATCGACAGCATGGGTGGTGATGCATTCTGCCTAGATCACCTTCACTAGTCACCACCAGGAGCTGCCAGTCAAGTGGACAAACACCACCCACCCCCTGGGTGGGATGCGTCCAAAGGATGCTTTAACTCCCTCCCTGCTGGCTTCCGCTCCTATGGACTGGGTTCAGGGCACGAACCCAGGTTGTGCAGATTGTTTTTAACAAAAATTGTGTATTTCTGTATGTTGCTTTGATTTTGCACTGATTAGATGGCCATGCCAGGTGCTAATGTCAACAGAAGTCAAAAAATTATTTTCAATGGGCCCTATGCATGAATGAGTGGGAAATATCCCACCCACGTAGCTCTGCACCCACAGAAAGGTGCGCCCAGGCTGGTATGCACAAATGGCCGCCATCTTTCCATGGCTCCGTCCCCCCCCCCGCATGCAGGACTCCATAGGGTGGACAGGCGCCGAGTTGCGGACTCAGGCAGGCATCCAATGGGATGCTCATCCTGGGTCTCAAGAGTGGATTACTTGCACAGGGTAGCATGGATCCAGGAGTGTGAATAGCACCCAGACTTGTGCTGCCATGCCCCTATGTACAGCGGGCCACCCTGCCTGAAGACAGCCCCTGCAGCCACACCCTCTGCACTGATGTCCCCCCCAACAGCACCGTCACCCTGTCCCCATCCATACAGAGAAACCCTCTGACACATGTATGCCTGTTCCCCCTATGCATACAGCAGACCCCTCAACCTCTGTCACAGGTATGCCTGACTCGGGCATAACACAAGAGCACCCCCCACACTGACGGATGCCAGCCCATCCTCGTGTCTTGAATACACCCCCCACCCCAACACATGGCTGCATGCTCCCCAGCACAGTGAAGCCCCTCCCCACCCATACACATGGCCACCCAGTCATCGGTCCAGTACACCACAGCCCGCCCCAATACATGGCAGTCCCAACCCCGTGCAAGCATGCCCATCCCCACTGCACACATAGTGACATCCCACTCCAAGGTACCCCGATCCCCAATCCCAGTGCCCCAGATGACACACAGGTGGCCAGTGGCCTCACCCCATCCTCCACGGCACCGACAAACCCCCCCCACCAATCACATACCTGTCATTTGGTGCCGCGGGCTTAGATGGCCAGTGGCACAGCCCTCCGCACACTTCTACGGCCACCAGTCATCCAACACATGTTGGAAGCGTGCCCCTATTTATATGCAGCGTGCTTCCATTGTCAGTTGGATGGTTGGCGGCTGAGGAGGTGTGTAGTGAGCTGTGCCACTGGCCATCTATGCCCACAGCACTGAAGGACAGTATGTGCTTGGGGGGGTTGTCAGTGCCATGGGTGGGTGGGGGGACCACTGCCCACCAATCAGCCTGCTGTGGTATTGGGTCCGGGATCAGGGGTCTGTGGACTGACTCACCCAGGGAATGCAGGGGGGGTACATGTGCAGCACTGGAGACAAAGAGTGTCGGGGGCGCTACCTTGAGGTTGCAGCGCCTTGACAGACATGTGGGGGGTGGGACATATTTGGCACCTATGGGGCCAGGACCTCACTGTGTCGTGAGGGTGTCTGCTTCAGGGTATGGGGTCAAGGCAGTCCTGTGCTATGTATGGGGTGACTGGGATTCCACCGCAGGGGCTGTGCAGGTGTCCTGTATATGAGAGGCAGGGTGCATACATTGGTTATGGCATGGTCCCCCCTGGTGTAACAAGCACCCTCCTATGCCCCTCCCAATGCACAGCACTATGCACCTTAGTGCATGGTGCGTAGTGCAGGCACGTCCCCCCCTGCCCACCCCAGCTGCATTTCTGTCCATGTGGCCAGGGGATCAGGTGCTTAGGGGGGTGCATGCCCCTTTGGTGCATCCCATGAAGGGGGTGCAATGGGTGCAGAGTGACTATGCGCTATGAATATGCAGTGCATAGGCACTCCACACATTTGTGCATAGGGCCCAGTGTTTGTATTTTAGGTCTTTGCTGCTGCAACATAGAAACATAGAAACTGATGGAAAATAAGGACCACTTGGCCCACCTAGTCCGTCCATTTTCCCTACCTACTGCAATACTGCAGATCCTACTTGATCTCTGGATTTTACCATCTCTGCACTGTGTCTAAATAATGCTGGCTGTCTAAACAATCCACAGTGCTGCACAGATGCACACACAGTAAGCATAATGTCACAGCTGATATCCATAGAACCACAGAGAGCTCAAAGAGAAACACAAAATAAGCAGTATTGCTCCTTGTTTGGCACCAGTACATTTTCTGCTTTTCTCTTGCACGGAAACATATAATTTATCAAAAGCTGAGACCCTTGCATAAGGCAGAAGACAATGTCTTGAGCTGTAAAGGTCTGTCATTGAATTTTGTTTTGTCCTCAGTAGCAGAGCATTGATTTCTTTTAAATTATCCAACAGAACATACACCCCTCTCAGTGTTCACCACGGTTTGGCAAGCTATGAGGTCTTTTCTCAAAAATAGAATCTGGGTTCCCCAGAGAAAACACACAGTTTAAAAATAGCAGGAAACTAGAAAGGTATACATCACTCTGCAAGCCGCTTGGAGGTCAATTTCAGTGCAGGGCTATCCATCAAGGTCAAGTAAGGTTTTATTCCAAGCATTTCCGAAAAATCAATGGAGGCTAACACCTTACCTAATTACAGTGCTGTCACACAGACTCATAATTCAGTTCTGAGATTAACAGAAACAGAATTTGTCGGCAGATAAGGACTGCTTGACCAACCCAGTCTGCCCATTTTTCCCTACCTACAGTATCACAGCAGACCCTTCTTGATCTCTGGCTCGTTCTGCCTCCCCTCATTCATTTCACTAAGATTTCCTTATGTCTATTCCATGCTTTCTTGAACCCTACCACTGTTTTCACCCCAACCACCTCAGGTGGTAAACTGTTCCTGGAATCTACCACTCTTTCTGTGAAGAAGTACTTTCTCACATCTCTCTTGAATTTACCTCCGTCCAGCTTCATAGCATGTCACCTTGTTCTTGACCACATTTTGTTTCTGAAAAATACTTCCCTCCTGTACCTTTTTAAACCTGTGAGGTATATAAAGGTCTCTTGGTGGTGGCGGACACCTGGTTTACCTGGTACGATTTTAGCCGGCCGGTATACATGGACATCGCGAGGATCATTTAGACTCTGTGACCAACAACTGAAATCTGGACCCGGGCCCCACATGGCTCCTTGTGGGTTGCGTGGAGACCATCAGCCTGGTCCATGCCGAGATTGTCTGGAGATGGGGATTTTTCCTGATCCCCTAAAGCAGGTGGTTGTTCGACCCCTCCTGAAACAACCCTCCCTTGACTCAGACTGCCCAACGAACTACAGGCCAGTCTCTAACCTGCCCTTTGTGGGCAAGGTTATTAAGAAGGTGGTTGCATTGGAGCTGGATGATCATCTTTCAACCCACGATGTCTATGATTCTCTCCAGTCCAGATTTAAGAAACGACACCATACTGAGACTGCACTTGTCTGGGTATTGAATAATCTTCTAATAGCGAGAGATCGGAGGTCCCATTCCATCTTGGTCCTCCTTGATCTCGTTGCAGTTTTTGACACCGTGGACCATGGTGTGCTTTTGGAGCATCTGTGGCTTATCTGCGGACTGTTGGGGACAGTCCTCAGATGGTTTCAATCTTTCCTCGAGGGTAGGTCTCAGAGAGTGGTCACCGGAATTTATTCCTCCGATGCTTTCTCCTTACCCTGCAGGGTGCCGCAGGGCTCCATATTGTTGCCCATGTTGTTCGCTGTGTATATGTTGCCATTAGGAAATATCATTAGGTGGTATGGCTTGAGTTTTCACTGCTATGCAGATGATACTCAGCTGTACATGTCCTTCCTGCCTGGATGGGATGATGCAGTCTCAGTCATGTCTGTCCGAGATCCAGTGCTAGATGAGTGCCAGCTGGCTATGGTAGAACCCAGATAAAACTGAGGTGTTGGTAGTGGACCCTGGTCATAGGGAGGTGGGTCTGTCAGCTGGTCAGCCCTCTGGACTCTTGCTTGGGGGTGTCCGGCTTGCGACCTCAGACCGGGTGCAAAACCTGGGAATTATCTTTGTCGACGGTCTGACTCTGAAATCTCAGGTGTCAGCCGTCATCAAGTCCTCATTTTATCATCTGACAAATATCGCCTGGGTGAAGCACCTGGTTCCTTCAGACAACCTTCCAACACTGGTCCACGCCTTTGTGACCTTCTGCCTTGACTACTGCAATGCCCTCTACCTAGGACTACTGGGGGTTAAAATCCATCATTTGCAGCTGGTGCAGAATGCAGCAGCCAGGCTTTTGACTGGTACTTCTAGGGCCAGTCACAATGCACCTGTGCTGTGAGGACTGCACTGGCTGCCAGTGCAGTGGCGGATCACCTTTAAAGTTGGCTTGCTGACCTATAAAGCCCTACAAGAACAGAGACCTCGTTATCTGCAAGATCTCCTTTCTCCCTACTGCCCCTCCCGTCTACTCCTATCCACCAACGAGGGATTGCTAGAGATTCCTAGGGTGCATTTGAAGACATCTGGGTCACGTTCTTTTGCTTATGCGGCCCCTACCCTGTGGAATTCTCTGCCTCATCAGATTAGAGAATGCCTGACTTTCACATGTTTCAAGACAGCACTTAAGACCTATCTGTTCAGCTTGGCCTTTCCTGATGAAGTTAGCTGATAGGCCTGCCAGTTATAATGAACATGATTAACACTGAATTTTTAAAATGTTCATCTATTGGATTTTAAATGCTGTTTTATGTTTGATATGGTTATTTTGTGCAGCACCTCGATTTTGAAAAGCGCTATATAAATAAAGGTTTGATTGATTGATCTGTCATATCCCTCCTCTACCTCCGCTCTTCCGGGGTATACAGATTGAGTTCCCCTAGTCTCTCCTTGTAAGGCTTTTGATGTAGACCCCGCACAATTTTAGTTGCCCTCGTCTGGACCACCTCCCCTCTGTCCATGGCCTTCCAGCGATGTGGTCTCCAGAACTGTACTTTTTAATGTGGGGATTGTCAGGTGTAGGACATAAAAGAAGGACCCCACTGAAAATGAGAAATTGCATCTCAGCAAGGATCTCCTGATTAAATATCAGTTATAACAATAAATAGATTGATGGAGAAAATCTGCTACATGCATGTCTCTGCTAAGGGAAAGTAACAGAATTGAGTCACTCACATTTTCTGCAAATTTAAGAAGATCTTTCAAATGAGGTGTTGACCTTACATGTAGGTGTCAGCACTCTGGAAGTGAAAAAATCATCTATAATTTGAATCGAGATAGCAGCCATTTCATGGAATCTTGATAAATAAAATGATGTCACTGAGGAGCAACCTTTGCTTAAAGGTGAAATACAAAGCTGTTTAGTGAATCACATTATTTTTGTGTTCAAGGCAGTTATCCTCTTGTAATATTTGTGTTTTAGTACACTGTGATGTCACTCTGTTACGTGTTTATTTAAATTAATTTCAGCTGAACTGATGTAGAATAAACTGAACTGTAGATGAGATGGAACCTTCTAATTCCTGCTTGATTATTATTTTTTTTTATTTATTTAAAAGTTTGATAACCCAGAAAGGCACACTGAGCCAAGGCTCATTTCTAGGTGTGACCTGGGGAAAGAGGGGAAGGGAGTAGACATACAGGCAATTATGATCATCAGAAGTGCAATAGATGGGCGAAGGGCAAGCTAGATAGATAGCAAGAGGAGCATGGTACAAGGGTTCCGATAGAAGAGAAAGGAGGGTAGAGGGTAATTAGGCACAAATAGAAATTGACCCCAAGATAGGAGTGTAACAGAAAAGGAAATATGTAAGGGTACTGTAAGAAGTCACGGGTATGAATGTGCCAGGTTAGAAGTAGAGAGTTAAAAGAAACAGTAGATGAGTGAGCACAGATAATTACCCATTAGGAGGAAGCAGCTGTGGAAGGGTGAATTGGCATTAAATACAAATAGATCCAGCTATTATGCTGTTAGGAACAGTCAAATTAGTGCAACAACCGAATACTGGAGCAGAAGCAACCCTAGACTAGAGAACTAGCTGACCAACACAACAGTAGGCAATAGGTATAAATACAAATTGAAACAGCAGGTGTGCAGGTAGGAACAGTTACAATTGCTCAAAATGCGTATGTAGGTACTGCGGCAAGACTAGGTAAGATAGCTAGCTAAACACACATACAGTAGGTACTCAGAGGTTGGTAATATGATGGTACAGCATGCTAGATAGGTATACAGCAACAGCAACTTGCATACCCTAACGTAACTGGAGACTGGTTGCAGATGCAGAAGCACTATAATGGAACTTACAACAGAAGGAAGTAGGCAAAGGTGTACGGGAGTCTGGAGAGCAGCGTGACTCACTGACTAGCTGACTCATGACGGACTCCAAGTAGACTCCTCAGTGTCTTAGCACACAGTCCTTTGCTCAAATGGGCTGCTGTGTGGGGGTCACTTGACAGGCAGCTATGAAATACAGAGAACAGTCCTCTGATAGGCTGAAAACCATGCTGGGGGCTGGCTTCTGGCTGGGCTCCCAGGAGGAGCTTCCCGGTGGTCCTGGAGTCAACAGTAGGGGAGAAGAGACTAGTGGATGATAATTGAGCCATCTCACAACCTCTGTAGCACTGCCTGTACCTGTGCTGTATGGAAGGAGTGGCTAAGTCCTTTGATTGCTGGTTGCAAGCCCTGGAAGAAAGGGGTTTTAGTGTCCTGCACTTTCAGCCTTCTGAAAGGCTGAAAACCCATTCTGGGGGTTGGGTTCTGGCTGGGCTCCCAAGCGGAACTTCCCAGTGGTCCTACAGGTGATTGGTGGGGGAGGAAGAGGTAGGGGATGGCAGTGGAGCACCCTCTCGATCCCTGTAGCAGTGTCAGTGCATATGCCATGTGGAAGGAGTAGCTGAATCCTTTGTTTGTAGGAAGAAAAGGACTTTAGTGTCCCACTTTTTCAGATCTCTGATAGGCTGAAAGCTGTGCTGAGGGCTTGGTTCTGGCTGGGCTCCCAAGCAGAGGTTCCTGGTGGTCCTGACTGTGATTGGCAGGGGGCGAGTGGATGGCAGTGGTGCCCACTCTCAACCCCTGCAGCAGTCTCCATGCATGTACCACATGGAAGGGTCAACCAAGTCCTTTGTTTGGTGGCTGCAAGCCCAGGAAGAAAAGGTTTTAGTGTCCCAGCTTTTCAGCTCTCTCTCATAGGCTGAAAACTGTGCTGGCGGCTAAGTTCTGGCTGGGTTCCCAAGCGGAGCTTCCCAGTGGTCCTGGAGATGATTACGATATCACTCCATCCTTCTGCTCAGTAGCAGCAGTGTGCATGCATAGCATCACTTCTGATTTCTATTTTTTATAGTACCTTACAACCCCAAATGCATTCACTGTCACTGGCATACCTTGTCATACATTCAGTGTTACCCAAAGGCCCCCCAACACATCCACTGTCACCGACATATCTTATCATACATTCAATATTACTCAAGGACTCCACCAAACACATTCACTGTCACCCACATACCTCACCATACATATTCAGTGTCCCCAATATACCATGCCATACATTCAAACTTACCCACAAACTCCCCCCAATTAGAGGGGAGTGGTACTGACTGAACCCCTGGTAGGTATATTCAACATCTCACTAAAGACGGAGGTAGTTCGGAAGGACTAGAAAGTGGCAGATATAGTTTTGCTCCATGGGGGGGAGGACAAGGAACAAGTGGAGAACTACAGACCTATCAGTCTTCACTTTATTGTAGGGAAGCTGATGCAGTCACTGGTCAAAGAGGACCTCATGGTTACTTGGAGAACAAGGGCCTCCAGGACAGTAAACAGCATGAATCTGTGGCAGAGAGGTCTTGTCAGACTAATCTGATACTTTTCTTTGTCTCGGTGATGAGCAAATTGGATAGGGGCCAAGCTGTGGATTTGCTCCACTTTGACTTCAGCTAGGCTTTCAACTCGGTGCCTGACAGATGCTTGCTGAAGAAGATGGAGGATCTGCATGCAGCTAAAGTCATAGTAAACCGGGTCGATAACTGGCTAAAGAGGAGGCAGCAGAAGGTTGTGGTCAACAGGGCCAAATCAGAAGAGAGGGAGGTCATGATCGGGGTACCAGAGGGATCTGTCCTGGATCTGGCCCTCTTCAACATGTTCATCAGCAACACTGGTAAGGGACTCCAGGACAGGTTGTGTCTCTTCTCAGATGACACTAAGCTCTGTGGGAGCATGGATAGTGATGCGGGAGTCAAGAAAATGCAGAGTGACTTACAAAAGCTACAAGAAGAGGGTGTATGCCCACGAAGCGCCGAGGAACAAGTCTGTCATTTGTCTTTAAATAAATTTTTACCCTGGAGTCTCCAGTGTACATCGCTACTTATTTTGTATTTTTTGGTTTGTCAAATTTATTAGTAGCAGATCCACAGGAGGTGGCTGTGAGCATTAATCTTTCTGTGTTGTTTGACTTACAAAAGCTATTGGGATGGTCTAAGGTTTGGTAGTTGAAATTCAACGTCAGAAAGTGCAAGGTAATGCACCGAGGGAACGAGAACCCCAGGACAGAGTACTGGATGGGTGGGTAAGACTTAGCACTACAACTAAGGAACGGGACCTTGGAGTTATGATCAGTGCCTCCCTCAAACAATCAAGTTAGTGCAACAAGGCATACAGCAAAGCGAGTAGGATGCTGGGATGTTCTGGGAGAGGTATTGATAGTGGACGGTAAGAAGAAATACTTCCCCTATATAGATCCTTGGTGAGGCCACACCTGGAGTACTGCACCCAGTTCTGGAGTTCTCAGCTCAGGAAGGACAGGGATAGGCTGGAGACAGTGAAACGCAGGATTAAAAAATGGTGCAGGACGAACAGGGCAAATCCTATGAGAAGTACCTCATGGCACTGAACATGTACTTGCTGGATTATATGATAGAGTCCTTCAAGTTACTAAAAGTAATTAACCAGGTGAACTGCGGGGAACTATTTAGCTTGAATACTAGTTACAAACACATGGACATGAGTGGAAACTGACAGGAGGGAGGTTCAGGAGGGACATGAGGAAGTATTATTTTACAGAAAGGGTGGTGGAGCCATGGACCAGTTTACCAGCTGAAGTGGTGGGTGCTAAAACCATTGGTGGTTTAACCATGGTTGATACAGAATGAAGAGTATAGTAGTTGCTCGGGGCTGCCGGAACTGGGAGTGGAATTGGGGGAAGGATGGTGAGGGCTAGGATCCTGGAGGGACAGTAGATCTCAAGGCTAAATAGGAAACTCGGGCAGACTGGATGGACTGTTGGTCTTTTTTGGCCGTCATTCTCTGTTTCTATGTAAATATATTCTCTGTCACCCAAATACTGTATCACCTAATATGTTCAAAGTTACCCACAAACACTACGAATACCTTCACTGTCACCATCTACCTAGTCATACATTCTGTGTTACCTACAGACCCCCCAAACACATTTGTTGTCAGCAGCATACAACCCCATACATTTTCTGGTACTTACACTTCCCAAACTCATTCACTGTCACCCACATACCTTGTCATACATTTTATGTTACCCATAGACTCCAGATACCTAGTCATACACTCCATGTTACCTATTGACCCCCACAAGCATATTTATTGTCACCACCATATAACCCCTGGTACCTACAGACTCCCCTAAAACATACACCATAACCATATACCTCATCATACATTCAGTATTATTCTCAGACCCCCCAAATACATTATCTGTCCTCCACAGATGTCATCGTATAACAGTGTTACCCACAGAACCCAACCACGTTCTCTGTCCTCCACATATGTCATCATACAGTACATTCAGTGTTACACACAGACCCTCACGAGCACATTATTTGTCCCCCACATTCATCATCATACAGTGTTACCCAAGATCCCCCAAACACATTCAGTTACCCACATACTGCATCATACATTCAATGTTACCCACAGAAAGCCCAGACACATTCACTGTCACCCACATACTGTACCTTGTTATACATTCAATATTACCCACAAACCTCCAAACATATTCACTGTCACCTCATGCCCCCCATACATTCAGTTACCTTACAGACTCCTCAAACACATTCCCTGTCCTCCACATACGTCATCAAACATGCAGTGTTACTCACAAACCCCTAAACACAGTCATTATCACTCACATACCTCACCATATATTCAATGTTGCCCACAACCCCCCCAAAAAATTCCCCTCCTTCAGCCTCTCATCATATGGTTTGTCCCCCATGCCCTGGATCATTTTGGTTGCCCTTTGCTGCACCCCCTCCAGCAGCCAGATGTCCTTCTTCCAGAACTGGGTTTCTACTGTCCCTCTAGGGTCCTAGCCCTCACCATCCTTCTCCCACTTGAGTTCTGGAAAAGCACCCATAAGGGTTCTGTCCCCCCCCCCTTCCTCCCTGTTGCATATTATCCCCTCCCCTGTGAATAAGGCAACATCACCACCCCTTCCCTTTTCTCTGTTCTTCTGAACCCAGGGATCATGAGGTCCCAGTCATTGTACTGGTTTGTCCATGCTTCTGTGATGGCCGCTATGTCCACACCTCCTACCACCATTAGTGCCTGGAGATCAACCATCTTGTTGGCCAGACTCCTTGCATTCAAAGACAACACTTTTCATCGTGATCTCTGTGCCTCCTTGTTCTCTGCCTTCCCTCCTCCCCCCCCCCGGTCTAACTCCTTTCCCACTCCTGTTGCACCTCCCTTCTGTCTACACTCCTGCTAGGGGTGGAAGCCTGATGCCCCCCATGATGTCTATGAGTGAAGCACACCTTATTGCCCCCCATTCCTAGTTTAAATTTAGTTTTTTCCGCTAGGTACACTTCCGTTTATCCTTCAGGGCCCTTGCACCCTGTCTATTTAAATGCAGCCTGTCAGGTACATATAGATCCTTGTTGTCCTGTGTCTTGCCCCAGCCCCCACCAGCCCTTATCCATTTGTTTCACACCACCCTCTCAGCCACTCGTTGAGCTCCTGGATCCATTGCTTCCTGATAGTACTTGCCCTAGGGACTGGAAGTACCTCCAAGAAAGCCACTGACCTTCCTACCTCCCCGCAGATCTTCCCCATCTCCCTGAACATCTCCTGCACCACCTCCACCTCACCATGTAAGAGATCATTGGTCCCCAGGTGCACCACAATGTGAAGTTTCTCCATGTCCTGCCCCATACACTTGGGTATAAAAGGTTCCACTGTCCCTGCTGTCATGCCCGACATGCATTCAACCTGCTTCTGGCTAGTTCCTGCCCTCTTGCCACCCCCTCTCATCCCCTTCAGTACTGAGTCACCCAGTATAACTATCCTTTCTTCCTTGTCCCTTTCTTATTTGGCACAATCTGTTGTGTCCCTCCCTGAGGTTCGATTCCCCCCTTATGCCTAGTTCCTCCCTCTTCCCTGCTTACCCACCTCTTTTCCTTTCCTCACAGCTCATCTGCCTCCCTCACTTTGGTCACCCTTTCCTAACTAGGCCTCTCCACTTCACCCATGTGCTCTCTTTCCCCCTCACCTCTGCCCCTGTTTCTCCCTTCCACATCCCCCTTGCCCCACCTTTCCCCTTCATTCCATTGCCCACATTATCTTTAGCCATCACCTTCCCCCCCGTTCCTCTAAATCTGCCAGAATTGCAAACCTGTTTGGGGATTCACCCCCATCCTTGTGCCTCCTGCTCCTACCACCCACCACCTGCCAGTTCCCCTCCCCATTCCCCCATGGCCCCTGCTGTGAGGATGCCCCTGAACCCTGTATCATACTCCTTGGCTCCTTACTGAGCCCGTGCACTGAGCTACCTGGAGGTGATAACCCCTGATCCCCACACCTTTGTGTTTCCTTCCTACCCCTTTGCCTCATTCTCAACTCCCATCTCAGCTGCCAGATCTTCTCCCCAAGTATCCGAAGCTGCCTTCAAACTTGACAACTTCCTGCTCCCCACATTCTGCTTAGGAATATGATGGCCCCACATCCATTACAGCTGACCACTGAACACCCTCCCTGCCCCCAATCCCTGCCACCCCCATCCCCACACCATCCTCATGTCTCCCTGTTGCACTGATGCCTGCTTCTGCTTCTTGGATCCTACATACTCCCTTGGTAAATCTTCCCTTCCCTCTTGTTCAACTCAGGCAGACAGGCAGCCCTATGTTGGGTGGCCCCCTGACTATATGTGTATTCCCACTCCCTCCTTAGGCTCTGCTTCCAGTATGACCTGCGGTCCTTTCTGCAGATGCCACCTAGTCAGATCCCACACTCCTGCTTCATGGCACTCACGCTTTATGGTCGCTCATGCTTCAGAGTCGCTAGGGCCCCCGAGTGATTTAAAGGGAAGGCAGGTGCCTGATTGGCTCACTTCAGCCACGTGGCCCTGCTCCCCTTCCAATGGTGCCAGTTACTCTGGTGCAGTCCAACCCTCAGCCCTCCCTCTGGCTTCCCTTCCCCTCCTCCCAGCCACACAGTCCCCACAGAACACTTGGCTCAATATTTTAAAACATCGATTCTCCTACCCTATATGAGCCCACACAATACAAAAGTAAAATTCAGTTAGCCCCACTCCTCCGGTCCTCCACCTCCCGCTGGCACTCCACCATGCTCTGAGGCCTACCCTCTCTCATTCCAACCTTAAAAACTACTGGGGAGTCAGGCACCCAATTGGCTCACCTCAGCCACGTGGCCCTGCTCCCCCTACCAATGGTGCCGGCTGCTCTGGTGTGGTCCCACCTTCAGCCCTCCCTCTGGTTTCTCCTCCCTTCCTCCCAGCCACACAGTCCCCACAGAACACTTCGCTCAATATTTCAAAGCATCAGTTCTCCTCCCCAAAATGTGCCCACACAATACAAAAGTAAAATTCACTTAGCCCTGCTCCTCCAGTCCTCCACCTCCCGCTGGCATTCCGCCACACTCATTGTTACCCACAAATACCAAAAAACATTCACTGTCACCCCAATACCTCACCATTCACTCAGTGTTACCCACTAACCTCCAAGCACATTTATTATCACCCACATACCTCATCATACATTCAATGTTACCCACAAACACCCAACAACATTTACTGTTACCCTCATACCTCACCATACATTCAGTGTTACCCACAGACCCCTCAAATACATTTACTGTCCTCACTTATATTACCATACATTCAGTGTTACCCACAAAACCCCAAGCACATTCATTATCACCCATATACCTCACCATAAATTCATTGTTACCCACAAGCCCCCAAAACATTCACTGTCACCTACATACCTCACCATACATTTAATGTTACCCACAGACCCTACAAACACATTCACTCTCATCCATATACCTCGCCATACACTCAGTGTTACCTACAGACCCCTCAGACACATTCTGTCACCCTTATTCCTCCACTACGTTCAGTGTTACCCACAAACCCCCAAACACATTCATTATCACCCATACTTTTTTTATCAATTAAATTGTATTACATTTTAAAACACCATAGATGCCTATGAGTGTAATATAAATTGTGTAATGTTTTAAATTGCACTAATTTCATGTTAACAGTTTTGAAAGCTTTCGGAGAGTGTGTCCAGATGTGGCCCCAATTCTAGCTGTGTAGACTTTTGTTTAATATATATGTCCACCACTTTATGCTCTCTTTGTCAGGACCTCTGGTAGCTTCCAAAATAAGATAATAGAAAACAGAGATGCTTGGTTTCATTCTTAAACAAGCCAAAACAATTATATTATTATCATTTATGTCAGCTAGGTAAGGTCCACTCTGTACAAGTCTTAAAATAGCCTAGGTAGTCATATGATGTGCTAAGAGAAGACAGCAGCTCCTCCCAACCTCTCCAGTTCCTGAGAGAAAATGTATACATTTTATACCTGTTTTTGACTGGAGTTCCTTCTCTGAATGCTACTGCTGGCTTTCTGGATCTCCTTGACATTGACTGATGGAATTTCTGGGATAACAGAATGGAGGTTGAGATGCGATTGGCCCCACCACGCCATACTCACACGATCGCTCCTGAGAAGGAGAAGGCCTCTAAATGGGCGAAAGCCCACGCTGCACCCACAACAAAGGCCGGCTCTCCCCCAGCAGCATTAACAGAAGAACACTTCTTGGCCAAATTTCCCCGGTGAAAGACACCAGGCAATGGTTAACAGATGAGCTAAAAGTGCTATGGGCCGTTACGGAGACCCTCTCCCCGAGTGTGGGAGATACAGAGGTATGGGTCTCTTCTCTCGACTCATGGTGCAACAGAGTCTAACCTGAGATGTCTACATACCTCTCAACTTCTTGCCTCATAAATCAGAGACAGGGCTTAAAAAAATCAGAGACAAAGACTCCAAATCAGGGATACATCTTAAAAATTGGGAGTATTCACCCAGAAAGCTGATAGATTAAGGGGATTAGTGTAAGATGCATTTTCTGAAGAACAAGTCTGTAACTTTAATGTTTAACATTATTTTGTGCTTACAATCTCCACTGTTCAGTCATAAAGATACAGATTTTACGTGGGACACAGGAACATTTTGAGGCAAAATCAGGGACGCCCCTGAAAATCAGGGACAGTTGAGAGGTATGGATGTCTACTTTTAAGCAATGGCTGACAAAAATAGACCTGAATCTGGAGGATTTGGAGGGCTGCAGCTGACAAAACAAAATAGTGGTGCAGGTGCTGGGGCTACCGGAGAGGGTGGAGGGTCCCAATTCTGTGTTATTTGCACAAAAACTCTGTGAAACATTAGTGGGACCCTCTCCCAATGGCCCGACCTACATCATCGAGCGGGCTCCCCAGCAGTCCGTGCAATGCCGAAAGAATCTGACTCACCCCATCCATTCATTTTTCATTGCCCAATCGGACCCACAATAACTGTACACACACACCAGGTTTCAATTTTGGCATAAAAGGCCGCAGCTTTACTAAACAGTAATCATTTTATTTACAATACATAAAATTCTCTATATACAATCATTAACCTTGTACACAATTATGCAAGAGACCCCTGGGGCAGCGAATTCAGGTGGTGTGGTGCTTCCAATGGGGGGGACTCCGGCCCTCGAGTCAGGCAGGCCCACCCAGGGCCATGCCTCTCCCTAGTACAGTCCCCCCCCCACTCAATTGCATCTGGGGGTATCATGCCAGTTGAGCAGGGGCCAGTGCCCACGCAGGGCCACCTTCCCCATCCTCCAGCCCTGAAACCCCTACAATGCCCACCATGTTCTTGGGTACCTCTTCCCGGTAGCGTACCCAACCATGGTCGCACCACCCGGGCCCCGGATCACCCAATACCACAAACACTTAATTTACCTATCCACCCTGAATTTACGCCAATCATGACAGTTTGCTGCAACATTGAAATTGTACGCCCCCGAGGGCCTATAACTCGCAGTCCCCCAATACTTGCCCGGCCCATTGAAACAAAATTTTTTGGGTGGGTGGGATGTCCAGAAAGGTCAGGGGTGAGTTCAGAAAGGAGGAATCCCCTCTCTGCCTCCCTCCAAAATCTCCCATTGACCCTCCCCGGAGCTCGGGCCCGCCCGCCCATTGTGGGGGCCCATGCTGATGGCCCTCTGGTAGCGGGCTGGGCCCGTTGCATGGGATGTGGTGGCTCCAGCAACATGGCTTGCCCAGCCACAGTTTTCTGGGCTGCAGGCAGCCCCCCCAGTGAGAGGTCGGGGCATTTTATCACCTAAGAAAGAAACAGGGCTGTTTCTAGCTAGTCTCCTGTCTCTTCCGATTAAATTTGAAAACAAAACGGCTTACAGTTTGTAGAGGTTTTTTTCCTTCCAATAAATTCTAATGAACATAGAAAGCAACTAAGCAGAGATATGATTTCTGGAACTGTCAGCTGTTTTAATGGTTGTTTTTAAAGTCAATGTTGATGTCTGCTGCAGAGAGAAAAACTCAGGATTACAGCAACATCTTGAGTTGACAAATATGACAAGAAGAACAGCCAAGCTCTTCCAATACTCAGTAACAGTCTTGGAAAAAAAAAACAGCTGTGTTGCAAAAAATAAAAGAAAATATAGTGATAAAGCGATGGGGAAGGGGGATGATGCACTATGGAGCTCACATAAATGCATTCCACCTCTACCGCTGCATTTAATTGAATCTACCAGGAACATTATGTTGACTGTCTCACCATTAATCCACAGTTACAGTGCTTGGGTCCATTATCATCCACATATCTCACCATAAATTCAATGTTATCCACAGACTCCCAAAAACATTCATTTTCACCCAGATACCTCATCATACATTCAGTGTTACCCACAACCCCCAAAACACATTCATTATCACCCACACACCTCACCATACATTCAGTGTTACCCACAAACCCTCAAATACATTCACTGTCACCCTCATACTTCATCATACATTGTTACTCACAAACCCACAAACACATTCATTATCACCAACATACCTCACCGTGCATTCAATGTTACCCACATTCATCACCATGCATTCAATGTTACACACAAAACAAAAACATTTACTGTCTCCATCATACCTCACCATAAATTCAATGATACCCACAGACCCCCAAACACATTCTCTGTCCTCCACATACATCGTCATATATTAAGTGTTACTCACAGACCCTCCCAAACACAGAATCTGTCCACCACATACCTCGTCTTAAATTCAGTGTTACCCACAGACCTCCCAAACACATCCACTCTCACCCACATACCTCCTCATACATTCAGTTATCTACAGACCCCTAAAACACATTCACTGTCACCCTCATACCTCATCGAGTATTTATTGTTTCTCACAGACCTCCAAACACATGCACTGTCACACATGTACCTCACCATAAAGTCAGTGTTACCTACAGACTCCCCAAACATACACTGTCACCCAGGCACCTCACCATACAGTCAATATTACCCATTAGAAAATGGCTAAAATCAATTCTTAAACCTCATTGGCTGAGACAGGCTCTAAGCTGGGCATTTATTTTTCAATAGATGCCCAGCTAAAACTAAGAGCCGGTCCCAGTGCCACTTCACAGAGTAATATTCTCCAGTGCTTCCCATCCTGCTCTGTAAGTGGCTGAAAACATCCCAGAAAATTTTAAATGCCCGCCATTTATTTTTCTCTCGCTTAGCGAGAGCTACAGTTCCTCCCCCACTACTTGCTTCAGTGCTGGCTCTTAATAAAACAAAAAAAAAAACAAAAAAAAAAAAGGAGAATGATTTTGCGGTCGGGAGAGTGAAGACATTTCCATACCATATTCTTTAGTATGGCACAGCTCTCCCAACCGCCATCTCGCACTACCACGCTGAACAACAGACAGCACTGCGACTCCCGCGCCCTTAGAACCTAGCTGACACAGTCTGAAGCAAGCCGGCAAAGACTCCATTCACCTGGGCAGCCAAATTCAGCAAAGTGCGTCTTCTGCTCTTCACCCTAATTTTGCCTCACACCGCACATACTGTCCAATGTATAGCTTACCTCCTCCTGCATGCTGGCGTTACTATGCAGGCTGCTCCTCTGTGTCTGTTTTTTCTTCTGTGCCCATCTTCTTGTGGTCACGACTCCCAATGGCAGATTCCTCCCCAACTGTCAAAACGACCATACCGGCTGATTCTTTGCCCGCTCTGCAAACGAGCAGTACTGCAGATTCCTTGCTCGCTCTCCAAAGCAGCAGTACCGGGCTTCACATACTAAAGCCTCGCATAATATTACAACTTGAGCTTGAACGCAATCAACACTTTACATACAACACTACAAGTCCCATAAACCAATGGGGCAGTTCTATACCTCATTCAAGCAAAATTTCATAAATAACATCGCCCTCTAGTGACACACATGCCACAGTACAGGAACTACTTTACAAAAACAAAGTTTAATCTTTTTCTAAATATTAATTAAACAATTAAAAAAATGTTTTCTATTCTAAAAAAAGTATTCCTGATGGGCCATTTTCTAAGTGCAATAATACCCTCCAGGGTGGGCATTATTGGGAAATACCGGACCTTCCAGGGGCTATAAGGCCCTCCGCCTGTAGTGTCGGGCCTCATTACGCCCCTGGGTGGTCCAGTATTTCCCAATAATGCCCACCCTGTCGTGTATTTTTGCTTACCTAACCCCCAAACACATTATCACCCACATATCTCACGATACATTCAGTGCTACCGGCAGATCCCTCAAGCACATTCACTGTCCTCCACATTCATCATCATACACCCATTGTTACTCATAAACCCCTAAACACATTCATTATCAACCACATATCTCATCATACATTCAATGTTACCCACAAACCCCCAAACATGTTCACTATCATGCACATACCTCACCATAAATTCAGTGTTACCCACACCCCCTAAACACATTTACTGTCACCCATATACCTCACCATACATTCAGTGTTATTCACAGACCCCTAAACACATTCACTGTCACCCACATAACCCACCATACATTCAATGTTACCACAGACACCCCCAAACATATTTACTGTCACCCACATGCCTCACCCTACATTCAGTGTTACCCACAGACCCCCAAACACATTCATTATCACCCACATATCTCGCCAGGTATTCAGTGTTACCCACAAGCCCCAACACATTCATCAACCACATACTTCAACTTACATTCAACATTACCCACAAACCCTCAAACACCTTCATTTTCACCCACATACCTCACCCTACATTCAGTGTTACCCACAGATCCCCAAACACATTCTCTATTGGTACTATGTGAAAAGGGTGACCGCAAAATGGCAACTGACAAAAAGAGTGACAGTTTAAAGGTGAAAAGTGCTTGGGCGATGAGCATTACTGCGACCAGTGAAAAGGGCGACACATCAGGAAAAAAAAGAACCACACGCGACCAGTACATTATGCAGGGGGGCTTTGCCCCCCCCCCGCATCAACCACACTAAATATTAACATCCTCAAAAGCCGCAGCCAGAACCACATGAGCGGCATCAGTGGGGCAGAGTCACTTATGTGACCTGGTGCTCTTGCTGTCACCCGTTTCTGTTTGTCCTTTTGCTATCACCATTATTATGGTGCTTTTATAACCCGACACCTCCTTATCACCCTCATACCTCACCATACATTCAATGTTACTCACAAACCCCCAAACACATTCATTAACGCCCACATACCTCACCATACATTCAGTGTTACCCACAAACACCCAAGCACATTAATTATCACCCACATACCTCACCATACATTCAGTGTTACCCACAAACACCCAAGCACATTCATTATCACCCTCATACCTCACCATACATTCAATGTTGCCCACAAACACCCAAGCACATTAATTATCGCCCACACAACTCATCATATATTCAATGTTTCCCACAACCCCCCAAACACATTCTTTATCACCCTCATACCTCACCATACATTCAATGTTATGCATAAACCCCCAAACACATTCTTTATCACCCTCATACCTCACCATACATTCAATGTTATGCATAAACCCCCAAACACATTCATTATCACCCACATACCTCACCATACATTCAATGTTACCCAAAAACACCCAAACACATTCATTATCATCCACATACCTCACCATACATTCAGTGTTACCCAAAAACACCCAAGCACATTAATTATCGCCCACACACCTCGCCATATATTCAGTGTTACCCACAAACCCCCAAACACGTTCACTGTCACCCTCACATCTCACCATACATTCAGTGTTACCCACAGACCCCCAAACACCTTCGCTCTCACCCACATACCTCCCCATACATCCAGTGTTACCTACAAACCCCTGAGACATATAAACTGACACCATGTACAGTCATGGAATGACTGTTCCACAAATATGTAAACTGAGTACCTTATTTGTTAGGTCACCTGGTGGGAGGTTTGGAGCTGGGGATCTGCCAGGAGAAGGGGTAGACCCTGTGAATAAAACAAAGATGGCTGTAAACATATTGGGCCCTATGCACATAGGGGTGGGAAGTATGTGCCAGAGGCTCGTATCTCACCCACAAAGGGCTGCACTTGCTGACAGGTGCACACCCAGGGGTGTGCACTACCAGTGTGCACCTGTCCATGGTCCCGCCTCCCTGGCATGTGGAAGCATGGAGGACAGATACACGGACCAGGTGGGCATCCAGTGGGATGCCTGATCCAGTCTTCCGGTGGATCCTTTGCACTGCGGGCATGGAGAAATGGCAGCCAGTGCATGCAGAACCCAAGAAGTGGGATGGTGCCCAGTGGGCCATCCCCAGACCACCAGTCATTGTCCGTAGTCTGTGGTGACATGGTGTGGGGGAAGGCATGCCCCACCTGATGTTCGGTGACTGGGGGGACAGCATCCCGGGGGGGCACACAGACCATATGGCAGGGGTTCCCCCTGTGTACTGTGCACCCCTCGTGCCCAGCACTCTGCGACTCTGTGAATATCACTGAGTGTGGGCACGCCTCCTCCCTGCCCCAACCATGTTGCCCTCTGCGTGGTCTGGTGGAGAAGGCTGCACACCCCATAGATGAATGCCACAGCTGGCCGCTCAGGAGGCACAATGGGTGCGGAGTGGCTATGTGCCATGGATACACGGCACATAGTCACTCAGCACCATAGTGCATAGGGGCCATTATTAGTAGTGCTAGCAGAAGTAAGCTAAGGGGGGATGTGATTGCCTACACCCCTACACATACACACATAGGAGCTGACATTATATGTAAAAAAGCCTGTCACCTTATTGTAAAAAATAGTTGGTGCAGTACTTGCTAGCCAAGGGCTAGTAAATAGGCTCCCCTGGCTAGTTAGAGTAGCCCTGGTGGTCCTGTGGCACTTGGGACCAGCATCAGTAAAAGCACCAACAAAAGTTTATTTTTTATTCAAATAATAAGTTGGGATAGATTAAGACTAATTCAGTTTCATATTTTGCATAACATTTATTATACTCCTGCTAGGCTATTTAAAATGGGAAGGTCTGAGTCTTCAGTATGTTGTCATTGTCATAAGGAGGAGGGGCACCTTCATCATATGTTGTGAGATTGCGTAAAAATACAGCCTTTTTGGACAGCAATCAGAAACTCTTTGGATCCGTTATTAGGACTGGATGATCACTTTCTTCCCAATATTTGCTTAGTAGGTCTCTTGCCACAAGAATTAATTAGTATTAGAAAAGCTCATATGGCATTTATTTCCTTAATTGCAAAGCTAGTAATCTTGCAACATTGGCTGGATGACTCAGCCCTGTCTTGGCAAGAGTGGCATGAGGAGATGATGTGTGTCTGATTGCTAGAGAAGCACGTTGCTGGTCGTAGGACGCGCTCTCATACATTTCAGTTTAGAAGGGAACCCCTATGGGAACCCCTACTTACCCTTTTATCTGTGAACTCACTGAATTAGGTACTTCATCTGGCCTTTAACTTCTTTTCCCCCTTATGAGGTAATCTGGTGTCCTTGTGGCATTTATGGATATTTTTTGTACTTAGAGGGCTTTGCTGAGCTGGGAGGGTGGGTTGAATAAATGGGGGGGGTCAACTTGTACTTTACCTTACTTGTGATGGTATCAGGGGCTTTTCTGTTGTAGAATTATGGATTACTGTTCTAATGAGTCATTGTATTGTACTCTTCTTGTTCTTTTATTGTTAAGTAAGTTTTCCTTTTTTGATGTAACTTCTTGTTAAAAATGTTAATAAAGTAAAATAAATAGAAAAAAAATAAAATAATAAGTTTGTACCCAGTTTAAAGTGATGTTTTCAGTCTGCTGCTAAGTTTCTTGTTAAAAATGTTAACGAAGTATATGAAATGGAAAAAAAAAATAATAAGTTTATATCCAGTTTAAAGTGATGTTTTCAGTCTGCTGCTAAGTTTAAATGCAGAACAGCAGCTGCTCGGAGATGAGGCACCAGAAAGAGAGAGTGAGGAGTTAGAGAGCCAAGCCATGGCTCCATAGCGTAGTGCTAGCATGCTAAGGGGAGCACCCTGCAACAGCTGAGAAGTGGTTGTGTGAAACTGCAGCTTAAGTCATGGAGCAGGCTAAGGCCAGTCAAAGCTGAGCATTCGAGAGGGAGACACGGTAGAGCACACATCTTGCTGGCAGGAGACCAGGGCCAGAATTCACATAAAAGGGCAAAGTGCGGCACAGAGGTTTGCGCTGTGCCTTGCCATTGTGCAGGAGGCAAAAAGTACTATTCACAATTGGATAGTGCACCACGCTATCTGACTGTGAATAGATGCAGGCAGGGGCAGCGCTAACTCAGGAAAAGCAGTGGGAAACCCAGTAGCGCTGCCCCAACATCCAGCCAGGAAAATGTCTCTGCAGTCAATAGCAGTCACGCGCTAAAGTGCTATTCATTAAGGCAGTCATGCAAATGAGCTCAGCGGGCAGGCAAAGTGCATTAAACACTGAAATGATTAGACACTGTAAATATAATGTCTAGTTTTTACTGATTGTATCACTTAGTCTCTGTAATCCTATGCTATTTTACTCCCTGTTTATTGCCCAGTGTATATTATGACTATGTATTCTGTCCAGGTCCATCTTGAAAATGAGCTTTGCTCAACGATGTTTGCCTGGTAAAATAAAGATTTTGATTGATTGAAGGCACTAGTGGCCATTAGTATGCCCATTATGGGCTAATTTATGTGGCATTAGTGTGGCTGTTGTGCACCCACCCACCAACCCATGCCCCACACAGCCACATTCCCCAGTAGTCGCCAACGCGACAGTAAAAGAAATATTTTTCCATAATATAGTGTCCCACCCAAGTCCAGGATCACCCACCTGAGAATTAAAAAATATGTTTCCATAGTGTAGTGTCCCACCCCAGTCCCAGATCGCCCACCTGAGAATTACAAAATACATTTCCATAGTGTAGGGTCCCACCCCAGTCCCTGATCGCCCATTCAATGATAAATATTTTCCATAGTGTAGGCTCCCACCCCAGTTCCCGATCTTCCACCCGGTAATGAAAACCCTCTTTTCCATTATTTAGTAGTCCCTACCCCCTCCTCGGTCATGGATCGCCATCCCCAAATGAGCTATGCCAGTCCCTGACCAATCACGGTCAAGCAGCCATACTGTATACAGTACGTGCTCCTTGAGGGGCTCAGTCGGCAGCCCGCCACAGTGGTGTAATGAGGGCTGTGCTGGTTGCTGGCTGAGGGTGGGGTTGGGGAGGAGCGGTGGTGAGGCACTGGAAGGATGGGGAGTGACCCTAGACTAAGAGGGACTGGACGTTGCTCCTTTGGGGATGGTAATTGGTAACCGGGGAGAGGGAAGGGACCGCTATACTATGGAAAATGAGGTTTACATTACTGGGTGGGGGATCGGGGACTGGGGAAGGACTCTACACTATGGAAAATGTTTTTTATCATCAGGTGGGTGATCAGGGACTTGGGTGGGACACTACACCATGGAAAATTATTTTTCTATTATCGGATGGGTGACTGGGGACCAGGGAGGGGGTAGGGGACTGCAGTACCTCTGCCAGTCACTAGGGTTACGCAGATTACTGCCAGGTTTTGTGGGCAGTAATTTGCTCCACACAAGTGCCTTTGCAAAGGCCCTTGCATGGAGCAACACCTACGTGAATGGGATTGCGGGGATATGCAGGTCCCTTCCCCCTCATTTGCACTGCGACCTACCTCACTACTTTGCTGGGCGCAAACCCAGTTTGTGGGGGCAAACTGGGTTTTGTGAATACCAACTCCGGGTAAAACCCAGTTTGCGCCCGGGCAAAGTTTTGTGAATCTGGCACCAGCTATTTACTATTATACTAAATAACATAGTTGACAGGTGTCAAGCATCAGAAATTAATTCTAAGGACTGGCTACTATTAATTTATTAAATAAAAAATAACAAGGGCACACAGAATACAGTGGGGATAGTCTCACACATACTTAGTCGCAATCCAGGCACCGTTTCCAAGCGGCAGGGAAAGCTGCTCGACAAGAGAAACCAAAGTGAAAATCCCTTGAGGAATTACACACAAAACCTGGCTAAAATGAGAAATAATGCTGCAGGTGGGCTAGTTCAGAGTCCAGTGATCACAAGGATGTGTATTGTTTGACACAAAAATGCAGAGGTCCAAAAATGGAGCAGTTTAAAGTATAGTAATGCAGGGAAAGAAATCACCTTAATTTAAACTGCGCAGAATATGCAGCCTTTTTCCCTAAATGCACTGGCAAGCCATTTGAAGCAAGAATTTCCCCAAACTTGGCAGGCTTATAGTAAGAGAAGGGTATGTTCTATCAGGGAAAAATAGTTTTATCTAAATAAAAGTTTAGGAAAGAGGGGTCGCTAACCTGAAAAGGAGTAGCTGGTCCAGAACCCATGCAGGCAGGGTGGATGAGGAGCCAGGAGAGGTTGTGTGCTCTTGGGCAGGAGGTGTTACAGATGCCCATGAGACAGCCCCAAGGAGGAGTATAACTTAAGAAAATGAATATTTAAATTGTCTGATCCCCAGACTTAAGGAAAGAAGTTATTTAAAGGGGAAATGGTTAATTTTTAAGGTAACTTTGCCCTTGATAGGTGAGAAGTTACACAGTAAAATTATCTTTTTTCAACAGGGTGGAAAACTTTAAGCCATAGGGACTCCATTATCTCATAATCCAATTTCTTAGTAAAAAAACACCTGAGAAAGTCAGGAAGGGGAGCTTTCATATGCGAAAAGTGTAAAAGTGCTTAAACTTTATTTTACAGTAATTTATTTGTGTTTAAAGTTATGTATTATTATATCGAATCCAAGTTGATAGAGCAGAGCTGGCTCAGAATTTTTAGTAAGGGCAGTTAAGATTCAAAACTTAGGATTCAGTTGTGGCTTACACTACTGCAGAATTCCAAGCTGGGATTCAATCTGATTGGTGCTGAGATTTGAAACAGGGTCCTGTCCACTCATTGACCATGATTTTGAGACACAGAATGTTAAAAAGGTATAAAAGGAGCTGCATAGCTAATTTTGTGGGGGAGTTCGAGCAGGGAGAGCGATCTGAAGGGACTAGACCTGTCCAGAGGGAGTCCAGCCTACTGAGGCCTACCAGTCGATAGGGTTTGGGGGACTAGCCCTCAGTAAAGTGAATAGACTATAGGGGATCACCTGCATCCCAGTGTTAGGGACAGTAGGACAGTAGGACAGTAGGTGAGAGTAGGGACAGTGTAGATTAGCCTGCTGCTTCAAGTGCCTGTTTTTCCATAAGTGTCTTCAGCTTCTTCTGATCAAAGTGCAACTACTTCAAGCAACCAGGTCATCTCCAAGGATCCTCAACACCAGATCTGCTGCTGACTCCTGAAGGTCCAAAACACCATTTTCTTGTTGTAAAGGGAAGTGGTACAGTAACTTTTATTTTCATCTTGGAACTAGTTCAAGAGGGACACTCATTTGCATTTTGAATTCTGCAATTCTTGCTTCTGGGACCATTGTCCAACTATTGAAGGACTGAATTTAAAGATTGTGGGAAGTGTACTGTGAATGCTACTGAGTAAATGATTATGATGCAAAGTCATCATTAATGTGAAATAGTATGCGTTTAAGTGACTACTGTGTTTAATTTAAAGTCAAGATACACTGTTAGATACAAGGGAAGGGTATCTGGTAGTGAGGAGTGAGTGTGCTGACTGAGGTGAGTAAAGGTCTAGATGCCACTGCACACCCTTAAGGCAAAGTAATTTGTATGTGTAGTGACTGAGGCACGAGGCATGACAAAGTGCTCGGTTACGTTTTCAAGTATCTGGTAACAAGGGGTGAGTGGAATGACTGAGGTGGGTACAGGCCTAGTAGCCACTGCACACCCTTAAGGCAAAGGTGTTTGCATGTGCAGTGACTGAGGCCCAAGGTGTGGCTTAGTGCTATTTAAAGTTTTAAGTAACTGGAGGGCTGGTGGTGGTAGTATAGCCTACAGTCTCCAAGGGTTTTCAGGTACAGGCCTGTGGGAATACAAATGGTATTGTTGCTGGAGTTATTTATTCAGTGCCATGGTTATGCAAAAATAATGTGTTGCTATTGCTAAAAGCTATTGTTTTCTTTCATGCAAACTATGACTGTAAGCTGGCAGAACAGTTCAGTAAAGCTTACCTTAATGTTTACTGTGAAACTGTGACAGAATTGTGCTTTGAAGTTATCCAAGTCCCACATTCCTGTGGTCTCCTGGGTCAGTCCAGTGCAGCCCCTCTCTGTCCTACACAGATCTCACAGCTATTTGATTGGGGGAGGTAATCCTAAAGATACCAGTATGTACCTAGCTCAATGGTTGTAGGTGGGAGAAGAGGCACAGAACCTACTGGTGGTGCAGCCCTGATCTTTCCCTGTGTGGACAGTGCATCCACCTGGTATTAAAATAGTATTGTGTCTGTCTGTTTGTTATAACCACGTACTTCCCCATACAATCAGTGTTATCTACGGAGTCCCCAAACACATTCAGTCTCACCCACATACTTCACCATACATTCAATGTTACCCACAAATACCTGAAAACATTCACTGTCACCCACATACAGTACCTCCCAATAATTTCAGGGTTACTCACAGACCACCAAAACACATTTACTGTTCCCCATGTACCTTGTCGTACATTCAGTGTTACCCACAGACTCCCCCAGACACATTCACTGACACCACATACCTCCCCATACATTCAGCATTACTGTACCTTCAGACCACCAAACACACTCATTGCCAGCCACAAAAACTGAAACTGAGCATATACTGTGCACCAAGACTCAGTGCTCAGGAGCGCTAAGGATTGGAAGTGGGGAGTGATATTGCTTTACTGAAGATCACAGACATGCTGGACTGCAGGGCATGCTTGAGAGTGGGTTTTATTTGTTTTTCTGTATATCTTTTTGTTGTTCTCTGTGGTATCAATGACAAAGGATACAGCAGCTTGAATAGGTTTGCCATTTTCGGCACTGCTCCCTTTTGTAATGACCTGCCACTGACCTTTAAATTATTGACAAGCACTTCTCCAAGCAGCCAGTGACGCTTTCAAAGATAAAAAGAATATCACCTATTGAGTTAACAATAGATGTCAGGTTAGCATGGGAAAAATCAGAAGGCTTAAAGACAACAAGATGTGAAAAGGAAAAGGCCGAGAGGGAGGGAGGGAGGGAGGGAGGGAGGAGAGAGCATCAACATTCTGATGGGTTAACCTACTGGAAATACTTGTTGGAAGAAGATTAACCATGACTTTAACCCTCTCTCTTCCATGGATGCATCTTTCTGAAAGTTTTTCTTATGACTTACTTGTATGTCACACACACACACACACACACACACACACACACACACACACCTGGTTTTATTTATTTATTTGTACATTAGTTTACAACCTTTGAGCCAGAGGCTCATTTCCAAAGGTACCTCGTCACAAAGAGGGCAAATACATTACAACATTTTGTTACATCATTGAGGTTACAGCATTGGCAGTCACATGCTGTTATTTCTTTGTTACATGATTGAAGTTACAGGTTTGGCAATCACAAACTGTTACAGTTATTTGGATACGGAGTAACAGATTAAACATACATTGGTTGCCACTGGTTTCAGTGCTTTCAGTGATATTTTGTATTATGACAGACAATCCAGTGTGGACTCTCACTTTCAGCATCTCTACACTTTGCTAGATATAAAGATCAAAGCACCAGATGAGGTCATGCAGCCACACACTTACACAGACACTCACACAATTACAAAGAATCAGATGCACACAGATGCACAGACACAAACACACACACACCCATATGTTCACAGATGCAGGCACACACACACTAATACAAACATTCACAGATATACACATACAATAAACACAGGCAGACATATTCACAAATACAAACACATATATTCACTTATGTGCGCACACACATTACATACCTAGTCTGCATTTCATTAAAATCAATGCTGAATAAATTGCAACAAACCCTGTTACAGTTTTCAAAGTGGTTGCCTTATACAGTTCCAGTCGAGCCACAGTTCTTATTGCTCTGGAAAGCGTTGCCTTGTTCCCTCCCTCCCTCCCTGTAGATTGCCCATACTAGACAGGACTCTTGCATTAGGGACCTATGGGTGTGGGTGAAAAACAGAATGCACCTAGAACAGGGAAAAAACCTTACTCCCCAAACCGAATGGCAAGGCAATCACTGGGGGGAGGGGGGGAATTCTGACAGGTGGAATTGACTAGAGAGACATTTTCTTTGGAAGGCACTGTTCCAGATCTGGAGTGCATTGTGGTTCTGGGTGCAATCCATGCTTTACCTATCTGGAGTGAACCCAGACCTGAATGCTTCCAAAATCCAGAACAGAGTCCCTGAAATGAATGCCCTCCTCTGGAGTTAATGCCCCTGACAGAATCACCCCCAGTAGTTAATGCCCCAGGGGCATTCCTTTCAGTGATTTGGAGGCATTCTGGTTCTAGAACCTATCCCGTTCTGGGACCTTCAGTAATTGGTGTGTACTTCTCATCAGGGAATGAGACACATGAACTGCGACTATTCCTTCCCCTTTCTCATGATGAGTGATCAGTCAGGCACTCATCTCTTGAGCTGTGTGGAATGCAGAATTCTCCTGGCAGAATCTGTGTTGAATGGCTATTCCACTTCCAAAATTCTTTTCTCTATTTCTTTTTTAATTCCACAAATTTCTGAAAAGTATTTCTTTGGCAACTGTGAAATTATATTCTGCAGATTATATATTCTTATTCCGTAGTTTGCAGAAAATGAATCAACAGTTTACATCAACTGTGGAACACAATTCCACTGTTAACATTCCGCTTTTGAAATTTTGTAACTCTTCTTCTGAAAGAATTACAAGGACTTTCCAAAATTCCACAGAATTCCATCAGAAGCGGTATTTGGAAATTCCACACAGCTCTAGAGACCTTCCATCAAGAACTACCAGATATAACCTGTGAAAGGAATTGTTTTTGTTTACAATTTATTTTGGTTTGAATAGTCCAGCTGAGATGTAGCATCTCATTTTCAGCGGGGTTCCCACTTTTATGCCCTGTTAGTGCTGGGAGGAATGAAGCACAGGGAGGCTAAGACATTTTCTCAAGGTCACACAGTGTGTCAGTGGTTCTGGTGGGATTTGAACCCGGACCTCTTGGTTCCCACGCCTGTGCTCCAACCATTACAACATACTGCCTCCTTTGGTTGAAAAATCATTTGATAGTCTATCACAATGGCAAGGCAAGTTTCATTTTTCTAGGTGTCCAATCCCGGAGGTGCTGTACAAGTCAAAAGAACTATTTGTAAAACAATAAAATTACAATAACAATGTAAGTAAATAATATAGAGAAATAAATAAGACTCAGATTTAAAAACTGTACTTAAAAGAACTGTAGCTTAAAAGGAAAAAGGGGCCAAGCCAGGGCAAGATCTAATACAGGAAGTCTGGGAAGGCCTGACTAAACAAGTGGGTCTTTAGGTGGGTTTTAAATACCTCAACCGAAGGGGCCCCCGTACAGATGGTGGGAGCAAATTCCACAGGACAGTGCTGGTGATGCTAAATACTCTGCCTCTGGCAGTTTTCAACTTCATCCTGGAATCGCAAGGAGGCCCCTACCAGAAGAGCGGAGGGAACGGAGTCAGAAGGTCAGACAAGTAGCTAGGGCCCAGCCCATGTAGGGCCTTAAAAGTGAGTAAGCCCACCTAAAAGAGGATCCTCCACCTGACTGGCAGCCAGTGCAGTTTGTGTAACACCAGGGTGACATGACAGTATTTAAACTGAACCGTCAGCAGCCTGGCAGCCACGTTCTGCACTAGCTGTAGTCTGCGAAGGGCACCTCATGAGACCCCGAGGTACAGCGCATTACAGTAGTCTAGCCTTGATGTCACAAGGGTGTGTACCAGGTTGGGAAGGCTCAAGGGTGGAACTAGGGTCTTGATCCTGGTGATATTCCTCAGGTGGTAAAAGCTGGACTGGACAATGGATGACACCTGGGTCTCAAATGTCAATCCACTGTCGAAGGTCACACCAAGATCACTTACCCTAGAGGAGGCCTTCAATGGCACAGACCCCAGGAACAAACCTGTCTCTGTGCCAGAGGCCATCCTATCATGTCCTCTGTTTGACTCTACAACCAGTACCTCCATCTTATTGGGATTCAGTCACAACCAGCTGGAGGCCATCCAGATGTTGATCTTGGTGAGGCATTTATTTAGCACTTCCACCACATTGGATGTCCCTGGTGCAAAAGAAAGATACAGCTGGGTATCATCCACATAGAAACGAAAACCCGAGCTGTACTTCTTAGTGAGCACTCCCAGGTGCAGCATGTACATGGCAAACAACATCGGTGACAGAACAGAACCCTGAGGTACTCCACACGACAGGAGGTTAGGGGAGGAAGAGGAATTCCCCATCACTACCCGTTGCCTCCTGTTCATGAGATAGGACTCAAACCAGCAGATAACAGTGCCGGTGAATCCACAGAATTCCCCTCAGGCAGTTGAGCAACACACAATGGTCTACCGTATCAAAAGTGAAGGAGAGATCATGGAGCACGAGAATTGTCCCTTCCCCTCGATCTCTAGCCCTGAGGAGGTAATTATGCACCTGAACTAATGCAGTTTCCATGCTATGTCTCGTATGAAACCCCGACTGGAAAGGTTCATATAAGTCAAAGGCCATGAGGTGCTCCTCAAGCTGAAACACTACAACCTTCTCAACAACCTTCCGTAAGAATGGGAGGTTGGAGATAGGATGGTAATTCAACTTGACGTTAGGGTCTAAGGATAGTTTCTTCAGAAGGGGCCTGACCAGAGCCTCCTTCAAGGCATCTGAGAAGACTCCCTCTGAGAGAGAGCACCAGACAATCAAGGCAAACACCGGGCCAGCAGTGTCAACACATCTCATTAAGAAACACGTTGGCACACTGGGTCTGGTTCACAATATGTGTGCTTCTGTCCACGAGCGACTCCCAAGACCTCTGCTGCCTCCACCGGTTTAAACTCCCCCCAACTAGGCGGAGTGCTCTCCGGACACCCAAGGTGACAGCTGTCAGCCATATTATTGCACACTGGCAATATGCCCAGCCAGAAGGTGGACAACCTGTCCAAAAAGAACTGAGCAAACTCTTTGCATAAAACATTTGAAAAGGTTTTTTTCAGCTGTAGACAGGCTGGGTTTAGCAGCCTGTCCACAGTCCAAAGGAGCACAGTTGGTGGATTCTTCTCGGCAGCAATCTCCCTGGACAGGAACTCTGCCTCCTTACAGGTGATTGCTTCCTGGTACCCACCATAATGGGAGCATAGGGCCAGTCTGTCCACCTCCAACCCAGGCTTCCGCCAGCAGTGCTCCAACCTATGGCCCATGATCTTCATCACCTTGAGCTCCCCATCAAACCAAGGGGACCTCAGCTGAGAATATCTGGGTCTTACACAGACTGATGCAAGAGAGAATTGAGCTCTTTATTATTGGCAAAGATAGCCTAGCCTGTACCCTCCATGCACACACTGCCCACACTAGATAGATCAGCTACCACCAGAAAACCCTCCATGATCAAACCCCTCAAAGGGCAGTAGCTCACTATCTCTGCAGGGAAAGGGCTCTTGGGGGGCCCCCGAGTGAGAACTCCACCGTGCAATAATTGGACCAAATGACCCGATCAGTCTTGAGGTTACTAACCTCAAGCCCCAGCGAGAAAACCAGGTCCAACATGTGGCCGTCCTGGTGGGCCACAGAGGAAACTTCCTGTGATAGGCCCAGAGATTATATCATCTGGAGGAGATTATATCTTAGCCTCGAAGTTTCGTCATCCACTCAAACATTGAAGTTCTCCAGAATTAAGTTTCTGGTGGACTCCAAAGTTTCACTGACGGCGAAACTGGCTATCTCCTGCAGGAATTCTCCTGCCTCCCTAGGGGGGTGATAAACTAGGAGAATCCTGCAGCCTGCGCCCAGACCCCCTTGGATGGCCACAAATTTAAGGGATCCCAGCCTTCTCACTGGGTGCATGGTGAAGCCTAGTTCAGATCCAAAATAGATGGCCACTCCTCTGCCCCAGTGCTCCACTCTGGGGCAGTGCACTACCAAGTACCTGGCAGGGACAGCAGCCTCAAAAACTGGGCCAGCATCATCACCCTCCCAGGTCTCAGTGATGCATGCCAGATCGACCAAGGAAATCAAATCCGCTATAACTGCGGTCTTGTTCCTGATCGATCTGGCATTGCAAAGCACTGCCCTCAGGGGATTGGTGGAAAATGCCGCCCTGCTGGCTACTAGCCCACTCAGTCTGGTGGGAACCCTGGGGATGGAACCCAAACATGTCTCGCCTCTCTCTAGGGTCCGTTGACACCCAGGGCACCTTCCGCTCCTAATAACCTCAATCCTACCCCCATCCACTCAGCACGGGATGCCCCACCACGCCCGGTCACTCCGAGGCCTCTTGATCCCAACCTCCTAACAGCGATGAGCTGTAATATTGAAAACTGGGAGGTTGGTAAACAGCAGCAGGTTGAGAAGCTGGGATGCCCCATACACAATTCTAGCCTGCCCCAAACCCACAGACCTCCCCAGACACATATTTTACCCCCGGATAGCCCCTTTATATTGTTAACAAAATACCAGTCACACAGGTCAGCCACACAACTAATACAAAACAAACCGTAATCACTCACATCACCAACCACGCAGTTACCACTTAAAACCCCAAACCAACCCATCCCAACCTCCCAATAAAAACAAGAAACAGCAGAGGGTAGCTAATTCAATTCAAGAGAGCAGAAACCATCAATCCCAGCATAGTAATTTCAGGCAAAAAAGAAAATAGGATTATTCTCAGTGTCATATATGGTTTTTGCAACAGACAGTTCCTTCACTTCCCAGAATAAGTAGGGATGCAGGCCCCTCTCACCAACCTCCACCCTATGGCAGGTGATATAGCAAGGAAGATAAATTTAAAACTAGAATGAGAGCCTAAGTGGATGGTTGCATCTATGTATCATACTTGTTATGAATACTACTATGTTTATAATTTAAAACCAATAAAGAAGTTGAATTGAAAAAAAAAAAACTGAAGCGAGAGTAATTTGAACAATTACCCCCTCAGCCACTCTCACCAGCCACGGGAGTCCAAAAGCAAGTCCTGCGCCACAGATGGAAAGTCACCCCTTCAGCCACTCTCACCAGCCACGGGGGTCCAAAAGCAAGTCCTGCGCCACAGATGGAAAGTCACCCCTTCAGCCACTCTCACCAGCCACGGGGGTCCAAAAGAAAGTCCTGCACCACAGATGGAAAGTCACCCCTTCAGCCACTTTCACCAGCCACGGGGGTCCAAAAGCAAGTCCTGCACCACAGATGGAAAGTCACCCCTTCAGCCACTTTCACCAGCCACGGGGGTCCAAAAGCAAGTCCTGCACCACAGATGGAAAGTCACCCCTTCAGCCACTCTCACCAGCCACGGGGGTCCAAAAGCAAGTCCTGCGCCACAGATGGAAAGTCACCCCTTCAGCCACTCTCACCAGCCATGGGGATCCAAAAGCAAGTCCTGCACCACAGATGGAAAGTCACTCTCCACACCAACCACCACTCCCCATCAACGATAATCCATGGAGGGGGGCTCGAGTTAGCAGCACTCTTCGGGGAGTCGGTAAATAAAGCAGGACCAGTGAAAGCTGAAAATCCAGGTCACTATAACACGGGCAACTGTAGTGAATTCAGCCCTCTCCCAGGAAATAAACCGTGGTGGATGCCCTCTATGACTGGGCCTCCTGGAAAAGGCTCCAATGAACACACGGCTCCAACCAGTCCAGTCGGCCCTCACGTAAGATGTTAGCGAGGCATCTTCCGATAAACCAGTCGGCTGGCTCTGGTAAATCCACACAGCAAACCGAGTTTCATGATCGAGGAAAAAAGTCAGTCAAGGCCTGTATCCCATCTTAAGATGGGGGGACCCCTTTAAGGATGGATTCCTGACCAGTTTCACACCTCAGCAGGGGAAGTAAATGGGAACCAAGAATATTCAAGAGCCTGGGGTTCCCAATGCCCAAGGGAGAGAGGAGGAGACATGAGGCATGAGAAAGGGAGTGAGTCTTGAGTTGGCTATGACTACACGTTTGGGAGAAAGCATGCTTGGGAAGGGGGGTGGCCTCCACCTGGCTGTGATGGCCAGTTTCACCAGGATCTGGCATCTTGGGCCCTGGGGCAGGCCTGTTGTCACGCAAGACACCCACTCAAAAGAAGAGGAAGTGCACCCTCAAAGCACTGGGGTGTTTGAGTGATGACGGACTGCTCTTGGACTACTGTAAGCCCTTGATAGCACTCATTTAATGCTCTAAGCAGGCAAATCACCTCTCTCAAGCTACCATCCTGGTACAGTAATACCCCCCATCTCACCAGTTGTCTTATATTTTACATACAGTACAATGAAATTATGGCTATAAAAAAGGAATGAAACCATATTCTGCTATATCACCATTCAGCGCCTGCATATGACTTCACTACCACCATACATACTGTATAGCTCTATAGTGTATAGTGGACCCTTGTTGTGCATGGAAACCGGAGGTTCTCAAAATGTTGTTCTACTGCAGTTCAAAAGGTCATGGAATTGATTATACCCTACTGCAGCAGAACAATATTTTGAAAACCTCTAGAGGTTCCACGCGCTCACTACACAGACTGCACATCACTTACCTTAGTGGCAGAAACGGACGTATCCACACTCCCATGGCAACAGTAAAATGAGTCACATCGGAGCCTTACAAGATGCAGGATCAACCAGATATTTAGACTTTGAAAAAAAATTGAAATGAAACAAATGACCCCTGACTCCACAGCCATCTCACTTAGCGAGCGTTATGGCCGTCATGTTTTTGGTTTTTTTTTTAAACCCTCCCAATGTACCTGCCAGCCAATAGGAAGTCATGCTAGATATGTAGCCATGCCTCCTCCTTAGCAACCACTCAACGACCCTGGAAACCACCCTTTACCATGAAACAGTGCATCGCACACAGAAAGTAAAAGACTGCTAAAAAAGAACTGCGAGTGATTTTCGGGGGCACTATACACTATATAAAGTAGTGGATTGGCATCCTCATGCACAGCTAGCCTTTTTGCGCCACCTCAGGGTTCTGATACCATCAGACCGCTCGAGCTTCGCTCTCGAGGTCTGATGATATCAGAACCCCTCTGTGGCACAACAGGCTGGTTGTGAACGGATGTCCATCCACTTTCACTAGAACTTTAACAAAACATACTTTTTAGACATAGTTCACCTTGCATTTCACATTAGTTCTGTATTCCTCCTCCCCACTATTTAGTACTGGTGCAATTTGCATGAAAACAGGATCTTTGCTCCAGAAGAGTTTGTCTATTTTAGTTGCTTTCTCCTTACCTGAGGTGATAATGCACTGCTTGTCACATCACAGTTAGTCCCATGGCAACAGATTGTTATGTCACAACAGAGAACTATGACATGAAGTAGGGAGTAAGCTATAGTGTCAGATGGACTCTGAGGTATAAAGATCATGTATTCATGCAAATTTACAAAGTAACAAATAATGTGCAGGAGAAATATATATGGCATGCAAGATGAATCGTACCTAAATATTATGTTTTTATAAAGTTTTCTTTGAGGCATCAGCGGCTCTTTAAAAATTCAATTTCTTGAGCCATCCAGCATCCCAGTGACACTGAATTTCACTAACATGCTGGTGACCTCAGTTCTGGAGCAGTTCTGGGAAGCTGTTGATCAACTGGTCATTGGGAGAGAATGCTGCCACTGGCTATGTGCCCCAACCTGAGGGGAGGACAACACCAACCCCCAGAGGAGGGCCAGGGAACATAGAAACATAGAATCTGACAGCAGATAAGGACTGCTAGGCCCACACAGTCTGCCCATTTTTCCGTAAGTACATTATCACCATAGACCCTACT
Source organism: Neoceratodus forsteri (assembly GCA_016271365.2). Taxonomy (NCBI): domain Eukaryota; kingdom Metazoa; phylum Chordata; order Ceratodontiformes; family Ceratodontidae; genus Neoceratodus; species Neoceratodus forsteri. The sequence goes on along the minus strand of CM028131.1, from coordinate 1,612,004,548 downwards.
TGATCTACTGCTCTTTTTCTCCTTCCCCCCTTCCATGCCACTGCAGTTCCTCTGTGCCTATTCCATGCATTCTTCAACCCCACCACCTCTGCTGGAAGACTGTTCCAGGAATCTACCACTCTTTCAGTGAAGAAGTACTTCCTCACATCTGTCCTGAATCTACCCCCCTCCAGCTTAGTAGCATGTCCCCTTGTTTCTGAGCACTTTTGTTCAAAAAAAAAAAATGAATCCTTCCTGTACCTTATTTACCCCATGGGGTATTTAAAGGTCTCTGTCATATCCTCTCGTCCCTTGCTTCTTTCCGGGTGTGCATATGGTGGTCCCATAGCCTTTCCTCATAGTGATCTTGATGCAGATCCTCCACCATTTTAGTTGCCGTCCTCTAGACCACTCTGTCTGTGTCCTTCAGGAGATGTAGTCTCCAGAGCTCGACACAGTACTCTAGATGGGGTCTTATAAGTGATCTATACACAGGCAACACCACCTCTCTCTTTCTGCTGGTGATACTCCCCCCTCATGCACCTCAGCCTCCCACTAGCTCTCCGGACAGGCTTGCTGCATTGCCTGGCCACCTTTACGTCATCCGGTATGATTACCCCCAGGTCTCTTTCCTGCTTGGTAGGTGTCAGTACCACTCCATCCATTTTGTACTCCACCCCTGGGTTTCTGTGCCCTAAGTGCATTATTTTGCACTTTCTTGCATTAAATCCCAGCTGCCATATCCTTGACCACTCCTCCAGTTTTCTCAGATCTCTGCTCATCCTTTCCATCCCCCCCCCCGAGTGTCCACCCTATTGCAGACTTTGGTGTCATCTGCAGAAGCAGACCTTCCTTTCCAGCTTCTCTGCAATGTCACTTACAAAGACATTAAAGAGGACTAGTTCCAGCACTGATCCTTGTGGCACCCCGCTGGTCACCCTCCCTTCCTTCTGGTGAACTCTGTTTACCACCACCCGCTGTCGTCTATCCCCTAAACAATTTCTTATCCAGTTTACCACCTTTGGACCCTCTCCTAAGCTACCCAGCTTGATTACTAGTCTAATTCCCTGCCATGTGCGTGGGACACAAGCATGTGGTTGCCAGAGGCGCTGGAGGTGGTGGGAGAAATCTGGGGTCAGGAGTTAAAATCGAGAGGAAAAATGGCAACAATGTGATGGCACAGGCACTACTGGACCCTGTATCCCATATTGCTCCACTCACTGTATTATGCTGCATGTAGGAAGAAACCGCAGCAGCCAGGTAGTCCAACCATGTGGGATAGCCACGTGGGAACTACTGGTCATGATACCACAGGTGCTATGTCACTGCTAGGATATTGCAACAGGTTAAAATCAGCACCACCACCTTCTGCACCACAAAAGTGAGTGCCAGTGAGGCTTACCTGTCCAAGCATACTAAAAGTTTAGTGCCAGGGTACCTCTGGTGCCAGCCCTTTTCAGTGACGCTTTCAGAAACACCGTAAACACTTCAACTGTTTTTGCATATTACGGCATGATCAGGGGGTGCTGCCTTATGTCTGCTTTTGTCTTAAACAGATAGTGATTTAAAGACACAGTGCATGATAGAACAAAGTGCAAGTTTAGATACAATATATAGAAATCCTATAACTGCAACAGTAAAACTGAAAAAGATGTAGCCCATATAAATCACACACAGAATTAAAAATTGAAATGTAAACAGCAACCATTAATAAAGCACGTTAGTTAATATTACAGTTGGAAGAAAAACTAAAGGCACCAACACACAGTAGGAATGGGGGGGGGCAGAATAGAAACAGAAGGGAAAGAATACAGACAATTGGGGAATCAGATAGGAAGGGACATGCATGTCTCATAGGAACATCGAAACATAGAAACTGATGGCAGATAAGGACTGCATGGCCCACCTAGTCTGCCCATTTTCCCTACCTATTGTAATACCACAGAGCCTACTTGGTCTCCAGCATAAAAGCACAATATTTTATTTATTCTTTGGTAACCGGAAAGGCACACTAGACACAGGTGCCTGTTTTCAGCGGTGACCTGGGAGCACTGGGGACGTTAATTAACTTGTTCAGAGTCACACAGTATGCAAGTGGAGGTTGTGGGAATCAAACCTAGGTCTGTCTGCTGGATGTACCAAGCTCATTCACAGCTTATTTCTTTAACCTCTAGGCTATACTGCCATACCCATGCAAACATAATCAAAAACAGATACGTAACTAGTGTAGGTATAAAAAGTGCACAGCACTAAAATAACTGGTTCCAGAAATACAGTCACATGCAATTGAAATTCACTGAGCTGGAAACATATAATTATATGAAAACCCACATAGTATAAATGGCATAATCATACAGTAGCTCTAAGACCAAAAGTTAAAGCAGAAAATAGCCACTAATCTATGAATGTACCCCTTGTACCATGCTCTACAATAAGGTAGACTAAATACCTTTTTCCACTAAAGTTACTGTTGCCAGGAAAAATGCCAGTGATTTACAGTATGCATATCTGATAAACATATTCTAAATTAGCTAACATTATTTGCCATTCTAAGTAAAGTTAAATAAGATGCAGGAATTAACAGGACACCAAGAAAGTGTCCACAAAAATCCATCAGAGTTAGAGCTTGAAAAAAATCTTAAATCATCAGTACATTCATCTAACTATATTTCATTCATATGTAACCCCCAGACCCCTGCCTTTTAGCAGAATGACAGCTGGCATGATGTTGAAGCTGACAGCAGTACCTGGTGGGGACTGGGTTCGGGGAGGATGAGGTTACTCGGCACGGGGGGCCTAGGTTTGGCTTACTCTGCACAGGGCACCCAAGTAAATCCGAACACAGGAAGCAATAACTGTAATGTCCAGAACCAGGAATGTGATTCTACAGTGTGGCTTTTATTCACATCTAAGCTGAACAAACAAAGCATAGATGGACCCCCACGGGGCTACATTCCTGGTAATGCAAATTAGAGACAACAGAACACTTCTTCACTATTTCCAGCCCTCAGGCTCTGAACCCACCAGGCACACAGCCCGGACTTGCATGCAGCTTTGGGTACACAGCCCAACTTGTACACTACTTGGGTTTTCCCCACTGGCCCGGCTCCCCCGCCAGCCACTTGATCCGCGGTCCATTTAGGGAAATGAACCAGTTATCCTGTTGGTGGCTCCCCAAACCACCTTAGAGCCTTCGACTCCTAGAGGGAATTTTCCTTCCAAACCCACATCTGGGTATTTCCCTCATCACTGGCCAAGTGCATGAGGCAAAGTAGAAATCCACTGAGCAAATTCGTAGAGGTGGACCTGGTCACTAAAGATGGGGGGGTCTCCCACCTCCAGCTCCCACAATCCATACCTGGCCATTTCTCTGGAAACTAAACAACTCTTTTACTGAAAGCTTGGTAATGTAGATTACTGGGTAGATGTACAGTATGTCACATCTCCTCTACATGTCTTGACTTCCCATAAGTGCTGGACTTGAACATACTTTCACTTTTTGGCTAAGCCTATTACTCTAGGCCTCCCACTACTTCAGTAGTCCAATCCCCACTATCACACAAGTCCCAGGGTGAAAACATAGGCCCTTTAGAAAAAGCAGAAACTCACCCTCCAGTTGCAGGTGCCCCACAGGGGATTCACAAATCTTCTTGTTTCCCAAAAACTCTTGAACGAATAAGGCAGCTTCTCCACTAGAAGAAAAACCATGGGGTTGCCGCTGGAATATGCAGGAAACCCTTTCCTGCCCCATCCCCTGAGGGATAGGGCACTGAGACCCAAATCAGTGGTCTCCACCACTTTAAAAACTATCTTCTGTGTCTCTCTTTTGGTGGAAACACACACCTATTTCCTAAATGTAGCCCTATGTCAGGGCTGAGGCTCCCAGAGCCTAACCAGAGCTGCTGTGCTGCGCTCTCAGCAAGCTCCAAAGTCAAACTGACCTACAGACTACTGTTCAAACCTCCCAACATTCTACTCCAACTCCCTGCTGCAGATTCCATTGTGGCTCATGCAGCTGCAACAGTTCTATGGTGATGTCATCCCTCAGTCTCAGCTGAGACTGAGAACAGAGTGAGACAGTGTGAAATCCATTTAACTGAAATTTCACAAGCTGCCTTCCCTGCCTACCACTAGGTCTTACTGAGATTCTAGTAACCCCGGGTAACAAGGGGTTACACATACACATCTAGGATCATTAGTCAAGAAGCTGCAATCATAGTAGTCTGTCTATCTAAGGAATATCTGGAACTCTGTACTACCATTGAGTCCAGATTGTCTCAAGGCTGCTAGTTTGAAAACCTAAAATGATTCTCGTTTGAAATCAAAGCTTTCTGGGCCCCTTCCCCTTGGGCCAGTCTTAACTCTCTCTGTTACATAAAATGTGAGGGAAAAAAAGGGAGGAACAGGGTGCAGGAAAACACTATTTTTAAGCGAAAAAAATGTTCCAGGACTAGAGGGCATGGGATGAAGTTGGAGGGAGGATGATTCAGAGGAAACATGAGAAAGAATTTCTTCACAGAACGGGTGGTGGACAAGTGGAACACCCTGCCAGAGGAAGTGGTGGGGGCTGAAACAATCATGGGATTTAAGAATGCGTGGGATAGACATAAAGGAATTCTGGAGGTCAGGGGTAAGGGGCAACAGACTTCTAGGAAAACAAACTGAACTTACAAGCTCAAATGGGCAGACTGGATGGGCCATAGGCCCTTATCTGCCGACACTGTCTATGTATCTATGTATCTATGTGAAGCAATGCTGTGCGCTGTCTGAAACCCCTTCATGATGGCTGAACAGGGCATTATGCCTCTTGCTGATCCTAATGGAGCTGAGATGTTCCCCACCCTGACATTAAGTGCATGCTTAGTACTGCCCACATAAAAAGAATTGCAGGAACATGTGGCCAGATAGATAACACACTGTATGCTGTAATCGATTAGTGATGTTATATTCCCAACTGCTATTCACAGTATGGAATGTTTTGCATTTCCTGATTGCACTGCTATACCGACAGTGTCCACAAGTATGGCAAGTGGTAGGTGCCTTCAGGAGCCAGCTTGTGGTGTGGTTCTTTTCTAAGGGTTGATAACTGTGCACATACATGTCAGATAAGATGGTACCCCTCAATGGGCAATTCTGAGAGGAGTGTCTGTCCACTATACCTCTCAAAGCAGGTTCTGTTACCAAAATGTGCCAATTTTTATTTTGGATATTCCTAATTTTGTTGTTCAACAGCATTTGTGAGCACATGGTGGGGTCTGTCAGAGGAGTCTGTGAAAGGGTTTTGTCAGAGGAATTACCAGGCTAAGCACCTGTTTAGAATGAAAACCTGGGAAGACAGAACACCATCTGTGTTTTCCAAACAACAGGAAGGTTAATGCACTGAGTAATGAACCATGGGATATTTTAGGCATCAGCTGCTTGACCCTAAATGGGCCACTGGGACGAATGATGCCACAGACCAGAAGCAAGAAGAAAAAGAAGTAGGAGCGGAGCCCCAGATCATTGTCTGATTTGACCCCAATGGGTCATTGGGTCAGGAGATGCTGTAGAACAGAACCGAGAAGAAAAGTTGTAGGATTCTCATTGTGTGGTTGATTGCTCCCCCCAAGGGTCACCAGGACAAATGGTGCTGTAGAACAGAAGCAAAAAGAAAATTAGTGGGAGCCTACTGGTGTCCACTGATTGTACCCTCAATGGGCCAACGGAATGGCTGATGCTGTAGACCAGAAGCAAGAAGAAACAGTAGGGTCCTCAAGTTGTTGGTTGATTGACCCATCATCCTATAGGTCACCAGGACAGATAATGCTGTAGAAGGATGCAGGAGGAACATCAGTGGTCCTGAGGAATGTTGACCAGAGGAACACTGGTCTTAGAGAAGGCTGATCTGGAAGGAAGACATTGACCCTAAAAAGGAACAGAAACAAAACCCCACTGTACATTGATAGTCTTACCTATTGAGATGGAGTGACTCCTATGCTACCTAACTGACTTTTTTGGGTTGCAGAAGACTGGAATGAGATTTGTCTGTTGCAACCAACACTATCTCTCTATCACGCTATGCTAACTGGACGACTGACATCCTTGTCTGCTTGTAACAGATAGGTCCTCATATGGATGCTGGATAAAGTCAGTTGCCTGCTTGCACAAGATTGCCATGAAGTTTTCACTCAGAGACAGTGCCAGTCGAAAAGCAAATGTTGACCTGTTGTGCTCAAATTAAAGAGATGAAAAGGATAACAGCTCTCTTGTGCCTGCAGAAAGATAAATACAATGCAAGGTGGCTTCCTTATAATGAGCTTTTGTGTGAGAGGGAAGGCATTTCCATTTTGGAAGCACTAGCAAGGGACTCGTAGGCCTTAGGGTACAAGACAGTTGGCCTCAGAGTGTTTTGTGAATTTATTTATTGAATTTTGTTGACCAGGTAAGCCCCCTGGGCCTCAGAGAGTCCCTTTTACAGGGGTGACCGGGGGTTAGTTACATGAGTTCGAGTCAGGAAGTATTCCAGAACTGTAAAAATGTAGACATGGATCGAAAAATTACAAAGACAGTATAACATTGCAAATTAGCAATTAACATGCATTAGTAACAACAGTCAAGATACATTTTGGTTAAGCGCTCTGCAACATACAGGTACAGTAACAGTTTAGACAGTACAGTCAGGACAAGCAGTGCTTTCCAGGGGTTAAGAAGGAATCCATGATAACAGTTGCACTAGTTCCTTTCTAAGTGGTAGGCTTTGAGGCCCTTCTTAAATCCCCACAAGGGCGAAGATTCCTGCAATGCGTTCAATAGTGAATTCCAGCTAGTGGGGACTAAATTAGCAAACCATCTACTACCGGTAGCAGTTTTTGGTTTAGGGACCTGGAGCAACGTTCTACTAGAGGACCTAAGGGTCATCTGTCAGGTTTATGATTTAGCAAACCTATCAGGTCGGGGGGCATCAGGGCTTAACAACTTGTAGGCTAGGCTTAATGCTCCCTATTCTAGCCTATCAGGGAGTGATGGCCATTGGAGGCAGTCAAGTACTGAACGGTGGTGTTCTCTGGCCGAGGCACCAACTGCATAGCGAGCGATTGTGTGGTAAATGGATTTGCCTTTCTAATTCCAAGCATCTGGCAGAGAGTAATAGAGGAGAGCCATAAAGGAGGTTTGGAAGGAGAATGGAGGAGGCTTGCATAGGCGGGAGCATTTGGAGAGGTAGGGACTCAGGATGAATAGTAGTCCAACTTTTTGCTGAAGTGTTTTGGTAAGCGAGTCGATGCAAACTTTGAAGGAGATATCTTGGTCAAGTCAGACACCTAGATATTTAAGGGGTGACTGTATCGATGACTGAACCATTGGAGAGGGAGAGGGGGAGTAAATTACCCCCTCTGTGGTCCCAGGCTTTTCTGTCCAAAGAGAATAGCCTTAGTCTTGTTGGTATTGAGGACAACTTTATTTGCTAGGAGCCAGCACTCTAGGGAGTGGAAGTCTGAAGAAAGTAGATTAGTAATAGTGGTACTATTTTTGTCACTACGGTAAAGGACTGCGTCTTCAGCATAAAGTAGAAGTTTGGCCCTGCCATAATTTGTTGCTATTTTATTGATGTACAGTGGGAATAACAGAGGTCCCAATATTGAACCTTGGGGCACACCATCACAGATCAGGCACCTGTCCGATAAGTCCCCCTTCCATCTAATGACTTGAGATCTATTGGATAGGTGGTCAGTGAAGCATCTCAGGGATAGACTATCAAGAGGCAGGGAGTTAAGTTTAGTAGTAATTGGTGGTCCACCAGGTCAAAGGATTTAGTTAAATCAATGAACACTGCCCCAGTCAACATCTTGTTGTCCAATCCCTCCATGATATCCGTAATAAGACTGATTAGGGTAGTGTCAGTACCATGGTTTTTACGAAAACCATGTTGGACAGGGGTAAGCAAGTTGTACTGGTTTAAGTAGTCCACTAATTGGTTATAGATTAACCTCTGTAACAATTTGCTTAGGGAGCTGAGGATGGAGATGGTTCTATAGTCAGTTACTAGTGTTTAGTACCCCCTTTATATATCGGAGTGACGAGCGCCACTTTCCAGGTTGAGGGAACTACGTCCTCTTGAATTGACCTATTAAAGAGCAGCATAATGGGGTAAACAATTACTGGGGCTCCCAGCCTGAGGAGCTTAGGGTCACATTTGGCATATTCGGCAGTGCCTATGGTTTTAGCTTATATAGTGAAGTCTCCTTATGCTACTCCTGCTATGGTTATTTGCATTACACTGTGGCAGTAACCCTCACTACCTTTCTCGTTTTTTTTTTGTTTTGTTTTTTTGTGTTTATTTTTTCCTTTTTTTCTGTGGCATGGCCTTTCATGTCTGTTATGTTCTAATGTCAACCCTGGACTAAAGCTAGAACTGGAATTAACTTTTTCCTGAATCTTTAATGTATACATAAGGATTGGTGCATGGCTAGTTATCTTGTTTGGTTTAGAAATATAGAAACATAGACTATAATGGCAGAAAAAGACCACAGGTCCATCCAGTCTGCCCATATTCCCTTTAATATCTGGAACCTTCAGTGGAACCTATTGTTCCTCCAGGGTACCAACCCTTCCCCTCCCATCCTCATTCTCCTTCCTGGTCTTTTCTCCCCGGGTGACCACTATTCCCTTCATTCTATTCCATGCCTGCTTGAATCCTCTGACTGTATTTTTATTTATTTATTTATTTATTTATTTATTTATTAGGTGTAGGATTACAATACCTTTGAAGCAGGGCTCTTTTACAAAGGTTCCACATCAGGTTACAATTCAAAACGTAAGACGTGTAAGTCAGATTACAAATTCAATACATAGGACAAAGTTACAAAAGTGTAAGCTAAACAGAGTTACAAAGCATCTGAGAAACAAAACAAGTTTTGGAGGCTAGGTTACAAGGAGATAGTGGATGAGGTGCAGAAAGGATAGAAGACAAGAGAGAGGAAGAGTAGAGGGGGATGGAGAGCTATAGAGGAGGAGCGCAGCCAGAGGTATTGTCGTAGACATAACATGGGGAAGTGCATGCTAAGGGGTAATGACAGGGCTTTAAGCCTGAGGTTCGATGGGCCGAGCAACAACGTCACTCCCCCATCGGGCTTAAAAGGTCATGCATCCTGGAGTCAATCCAGGATTCGTTTTTTTGTTGCCCACCATCCACCCCTCCTCTGCCAGCGGCTCGTCTCTCTTACCTGTGGGCTTCTTCCTAACCTACCTTTAGCCGACGCAATCATTTCCACAGCACCTGTGAGGGTTCCTTGCATTGTACTCCTGCAGGGTGGCATGGATAGAGAGGTGGAAAACCATAAAGTAAATCAAGTTACACAAGCATCTCATATCTCATCTGATTGCATAAGCACATCGAACCAAGTGCTAATAGGAGAGAGAACTTCATAAGGTTAGGGAAATATTCATGGGGTCAGCTAGTTGAGGCAGTCACAGGAGCTAGAGGCAGTGAGAGAGTATTTTCACCCACCACTTCAGCCAACAGACTTTTTCAAAGTTCACCACACTTTCCATAAAGAAGCACTTCCTCACATCCCTCCTGAACCTCCCTCCTGTTAATTTCCACTCATGACTATGTGACCTGTATCTGGTATTCAGGATAAATAATTCCCCACAGTTTACCTTGTTAATTCCTTTAAGGAACTTGAAAGTTTCTATCATATCTCCATCCTCCCTTCTGGGTACCAGTAAGTACATATTCAGTGCCTTGAAGCACTTCTCATAGAATCTGCCCTGCTGGTCCTGAATCATTATAACTCTGCACTGTACTGTCTCCAGCATCTCCCTGTCCTTTCTCAGGTGATCAATTCCAGAATCGATCACAGTACTCCAGGTGAGGCCTCACCAGAGATCTGTATAGGGGAAGTATTGCCTCTTTTCTTCTGCTATCAATACCCCTCTGGATACATCCCAGCACCCTGTTAGCCTTGCTATAGGCCTTGTTGCACTGGCTCGTTTGTTTAAGGGAGTTACTGATGACAACTTCTAGATCCTGTTCCTCTTCTGTAGTGCTATCACCCCATCCATCCAGTACTCAGTCTTGGCATTCCTTTTTCCTGCACGTTTTGGCATTGAATTTTAACTGCCAGACCTTTGACCACCTCTCTAGTGTTTATAGGTCCATCTGCATATCCCTTATTCCCTCATCACTGTCCACCCTCCCACATAGTTTTGTGTCATCTGCAAAGAGTCACAGCCTACCCTGGAGTTTCTCACCAATGTCTCTAATGAACATGTTGAAGAGGACCAGACCCAGGACAGATCCCTGTGAAACCCTGCTCATTACCTCCCTTTCCTCTGATTTAACCCCATTGACCACCACCCTCTGCTGGTTCCCTTCTAGCCAGCTACCCACGCAGTTCACTACAGTTTTAGCTGCACCCTGGTCTTCCATCTTTTTGAGTAACCTTTTGTGCAGTATCGCATCAAAAGCCTTGCTGAAGTCAAAGTACAACAGATGCACAGTATGGCACTTGCCTACTTCCTTGGTCACCCAGTCAAGGAAAAAAATAAGGTAAGTCTGACAAGACCTTCCTGCCACAGAACCACGTTGTTTACTATACTGGAGCCCACTGCTCTCTAGGTAGTCCATGAGGTCCTCTTTGATTAGTGATTCCATCAGCTTCCCCACGATGGAGGTGAGACTGACAGGCCTGTAGTTCCCTGGTTGCTCCCTATCCCCCCACCCCTTATGAAGCGGTACAGCATCTGTCATTCTCCAATCCCTTGGAACTTACCTGGACCTAAGTGAGCTGTTGAACAGCCCAGTCAATGGTTCAGCTAGTTCTGCTACTAATTCCTCAGATGCAACCCATCAGGTCCTGGGGTCTTATCTATCTTAAGGGCTGCCAGCCCTTTCAGGACCCTCTCGCTAGTAAGTATTGGCTGCCTCATTTCTGGGACTCCCTTAGCGGCTGCTTTGATGCCGCTTTCTGGCATGGAATTGTAGTCTTCCTTTGTGAATACTGAGCAAAAGTAGTCATTCAGGACAGCAGCCTTTTGCTCATCCTCTCTATCTCCCTTCCCCCTCAACTAGCCATGTGATGCTCCCCTTTTTTCCTTTCTTCACTGATATATCTAAAAAATCTGTTTTTCTCCATTCTTGACCCCCTCCACAATAGGCAGCTCCGTGTCTGTTTTCACCTTACTGGTGGCCCAGTTTGCCTCCATATTTTCCTGTAGATAATCCTCCCTTTCTGTATCCCCCTGCTTTTCCTTGTATTTATAGAAGTCCTTCTTTTTGGCCTTAACCGCTTACCTGACCCTTGCTGAGAACCATAGTGGTCTCTTATTAAACCTGTTTTTTTTAGATACTGTTCTTATGCTTGCCTTTGATGCCTTGAGGATGGCTCCCTTTATTGCCTCCCATCTCTCCTCTACCCTCTTTATGTCCTCCACCCCTACTAGCTTATCCCTGACCAGTTCCCTGAACCTATTGAAGTCTGTCCTTCTAAGTCAGGGACTTCGGTTTTTGATTGTGGGTTGCCAGCCCCGAGGGCCAGTTGAAACCACATGTTGTTGTGGTTGCTGTTCCCTAGCGGCTCCCCTACTCCCACAGCACCCACCATCTCTGAGTTGGTGAGCACCACATCAAGGATTGTGTTCTGCTTGGTAGGTTCCCTAACAAGCTGCACCAGTAGACAGCCTTGGAAGCCATCCAGTGATGTTTGACTCCTGTCACTCTTGGCCACTGGGGCCTCCCAATTGACGTCAGGCAGATTAAGGTCACCCACTACTTCCCCCTTTGCTGCCCTGCTTTTAAGTTCCTCCTTGAGTTCTCTGTCCCTTTCTTCCCCTAGCCCTGGAGACCTATAGATCACCCCAAGTGCACTATCCTGCCTGAGGCTGCCAACCAGCTGTGGTTTGGACCTGGGCTCAACATGCCTTTTGGTGGGGTGTGTTGATAAATTTGGCCTGGTCATAGCCGAGATAGTCTGGAGGTCATTGGGGGGGGGGTCTTTCTGGACCCCGTAAATGAGGTGGTTGTTCAACCGCTCTTTAAAAAGCCCTCCCTTGACCTGGACTGTCTGGCAAACTACAGACCAGTCTCTAATCTGCCCTTTGCGGGCAAGGGGATTGAGAAGGTGGCTGCCCTGCAGCTGGATGATCACTTTTCTGGCCACGATATCTATGATTCTCTCCAGTCTGGATTTAGAAAGAGGCACGTACTGAGACGGCCCTGGTCCGGGTGCTGAATGATCTCCTAATAGCGAGAGCTCGGAGGTCCCACTTCATCTTGGGCCTCCTTGATCTGTCTGCAGCGTTTGACGCTGTGCACCATGGTGTGTTATTGGAGCACCTGCAGTTCATCTGTGGACTGTCTGGTACAGTCCTCAGGTGGTTTCAATCTTTCCTTGAGGGTAGGGTTCAGAGAGTGGTGTCTGGGATTTACTCCTTGGCCCCTCTCCCCCTGTCCCGTGGGGTACTGCAGGGCTCCTTTTTATCACCCATGTTGTTTGCAGTGTATATGCTGCTGTTGGGAGATATCATTAGGTGGTACAGTTTGAGTTTTCACTGCAGTGCAGATCATACTCTATGGTAGATGGCCTTTGTGCCTGGGCAAGATGGAGTCCTCATGGTTTTTGACAACTGCCTCACCGAGATCCAGGACTGGATGAGTGCCAGCTGGTTGCAGTTAAACCCAGATAAGACTGAAGTGTTGGTTATGGATCCAGATCACCGGAAGGTGTGTTTGTTGGCTGGACAGCCCTCCAGGCTTCAGCTTGAAGGGGTTCAGCTGGCTACCTCAGATCAGGTGCGGAACCTGGGTGTTATTTTTTACAGCGGCCTGACCCTTAGATCTCAGGAGGGAGTTGGCCATTGTCAAGACCTCTTTTTACCATCTGAGGAATATCATTCAGATGAAGCACCTGGTTCCTCCCGATGATCTTCCAGTGTTGACCTACACCTTCATGACCTCTTGCCTTGACTACTTCAATGCCCTTTACCTAGGGCTACCAGGGGTTGATATCTGCCACCTGCAGCTGGTGCAGAATCCCCAGTTTCTTTGCCAACAGGAGAGCCTAATCCCCATCAGTTTAATGTCCCCCTTGTTGGAATTTGTCTGCCAAGGGGGGTGCCCAATCCCCCTCGGCATCATGCCCCCCTAAACACAGACACACTTTCTTTGCCAACGGGGGGCCCAATCCCCATCGGCCTCAGTCTCCCCTCTCAAAAAGACAGGTGGCACTCTGGGAGCCCACCCCAGTGTGCCCAACATTTGTCAGAATTCACCTGTAATAAAGAAAACGGTCCCACGAAGTCTGATGTTTTTTTTTTTACTACATGAAACAAGAAAATGGTCCCTCGTTGTCTGAGGTGCCCCCTTCCCCCAACCCATACCCAGTCTCTGTGCACCCCACCTCCCCGTATCCTTACTGCTGGAGCCCGGCGCGACAATCTTCGGTGCAGCAGGAACACGTCTGCACTCTTCAAAGCCGACTGCGAACTGAAGAAATGCCGGTAAGCTGTATAATGGCATAAATGGGGGGGGGGTTCAATTTAGATGGATATCTTGGCCGTTTTTGTGACTTTTGGCTACAAATTTTCAACATGGGGTTCTTGGGACCCCACCTCATGAACCCAGTCACTGTCATTTCGTTATTCGGTCCCGAAAGGTGATTTTGCGGTCACTGCACAAAATCACCTTACGGGACTGATTAACAAAATGACAGTGTCACTGTTAATGAGGTGGGCTCCCAAAAAGCCTATGTTGCAAATGTGGTGAAAAAATTCCAAAAAATGACTGTGTTACGAAAGTGCATTTCTCAGTTTCCACGCACGCTCATAACTTCAAGAATTTTTAATATTTTCACTCCAGATTTTCAACATTGCCATTTTTCCACACCTCCTTATGAATAGTACAGCTGTAATTTTTCACATACTGCCCTAAATGTGTTTTTGCACATCTGGTGCACAATGGCGTGGTCGCTGTGCAAAATCAACATTCGGGACAGATCAAGAAAATCACACTGGCAGTTTTCATAAGGAGAGGTCTCAAAAAGCCCTTGTTGCAAATTTGGTGAAAGAATTCCCCAAAATTACTGTTTTACTAGCATGCGTTGCGCAGTTTCTACGCACTCTCATAACTTCGCTAATTTTTTATATTTTTATTCCAAATTTCCAACGTTGTCATTTTTGCACACCGCCTTATGAACAGTGCAGCTGTCATTTTTCACATGCTGCTCAAAACATGTTTTCACACCTGTGTCACACAATGGGCATGGTTGCTTTGTGAAATCAACGTTCGGGACAGATTAAGAAAATCACTGTGCCACTGTTCATGAGCGGAGGTCCTAAAATGCCTATATTGAAAATCTGGTGTAAAAAAGAATCCCCCAAATAATTGCATTACAGGTGAGCGCAGTAGTTTCTATACACTGTGATTCTCACTAATTTTTTTATATTTTAATTCAGATTTTCAACATTACCATTTTTTACACATCCTCATGAACAGTACAGCTGTCATTTTTCACATCCTGTTTGAAATGTGTTTTCACATCTGTGGCGCCAAATGGCACAGTCACTGTGCAAAATCACCTTTCGGCTAACAAACTGATAGTGTCACTGTTCATGCGGTGGGGTCACAAAAAGCCCATGTTGAAAACTTGGAGTGAAAATATCAAGAAACGCCAAGGCCGTTAGGCTTTCCGACCATAACGCCCTACCCTGTAGGGACTGACAGGCATCAGGGGTGTGACTTGGGATTGTTGACAGTAATGCTCATGCCATTCCACCCCCACCCCCATGCTGCAGTCGGTGACAGGTATCGAGGTGTGCCTTGGACTCTTTGGCCCCAAAGTTCACCCCATTCTCCTATACTGCACCCATTTCAGCATATTTCCTTATGAAACTGAGTGCGTGTAAAGCCCGAACACCCCAATGCACACCTCGACACTTGTCAGTGTCTGCAGGGTAGGGTGAGGTGAAATGGTGTGAGCATTATGGGCGATGACCCAAAGGCACACCCCAATGCCTGTCCATCTCTGCAGGGTGGGTTGGGGTTGGTGTCAGTTCAATACTTCACTGTCATTCCTATTCTGCGTCTGTCTCCTGCACATCCAATGCTAATGCCAGCAAGCAAACATTAGGCATTGACCAATGCTTGTTATCTGTGGCCCATGTTTCCATTTATATTCTTATTTTCTTTTTATTAAATGGTTACTTGTCATTGTCTTCCCTGGACGAAGAGTGTGATACTCAAAGTGTCAGGGCCAGCAGTGGTTTACAGCTTGTTCTTCCCCGTATATTTGGAGCACTATTTGTTATAATAAAGAGCCATATTTCACTCTAACTCCAAGGACTGGTGCTTCTCCTTACATTTCCGTGAATGCGGTTTCATTGCTTAAAGTTTGGACTTTCAGGTTGGCTGCCTGTTTTGATACTGCACCAGCCCTGAACCTGGATTCGCAATTTTACCTTCTTGAAACACCTTGTGATGCTCATGAAGAGTCACAATGGGTGGTCCTTGCCTCAGGAACTATCCACCCCCAGCCAGGTCCACGTTTTGAGTTCTGCACTCTCCACCCTATAGGTTGTTTTAATTTGGTGCCTGCCTCACCCTGCTGGCTCCTTACTGGACCAATAGTGCATCACTCTGCCCTGGGGATGGATCGTTAGTTGGGGCCTGGCTTTCTCCTGGCCACATGCCACTCAAAGTACACTTAGTGCCAACAGGTGCAATTTGATTTAAAATACAAAAAACACTTTTCTTGTCTTGGCAGTCGCCACTAGAGTTCGATGGCACCACCAAACTCAACACTGTTGCTCAGACTGCCATTCAAAGAAGTTTCAAAGGAGGATGGAAGTAGCCTCCCTACTGTCACTGCTGCTAAAGCTGTTGTGAGGAGGAAGGGGGTGGGAGGACTTCCCCATGTGGACTACTGCTGCTGAGGGAGAGAAGAGAGTCACTGGACAGTTCTGCTTCCGGGAAGGAGCCAATGCTGCACAGAGATTTCTGGTCTGGAAGGGAGGAACACCACTGGAGATGGCAGACTACTTAAACCTTTCAAGGTAAGCCTTCTGTTGTATGACACTCCCTGCATTCTCCACCCCTGCTGTTCCCAAAACAGACTGTCCTCCCCAATGTTCTCTAGGGGAATCTAGCAGCTTCATGGCTCTGACAATGAATGCCCCAGGCTCCGTGGGCCAGCAATGGCTGAAGTTGAAAACTCCCCATGCACTGGGGAACCATCTTAGTTTTCCAGTGCATGGCACTGCTCTCTGTTGTTGTCTACCTGTAAGGAAGGGGGAGAGTACCATGGAGGTATTGAAACAAACAGAAGAGAGAGAAAGAAATAAGTGCCTTAGCTGGAAAATGTAATTATCTGTACATCGCCAGGTTGTGCATCAGGGAAAGAGCAAGGTGCTTATGGGAGTTCCAGGTTTCCAGTTACCTTGGTGGTACAGCTGGTAGCGCAACAGAATGGTATGCTGGGTGGCCTGGGTTCAAATCCAAGCAAAGGCATTTATTTCCTTCTCTCTTCTGTGTGCTTGAGTTCCATATATGTGTACACCGCACCTATGTGAATGACCGCAGAGACACTAGCTGCCATGGAAAGATATAATGAAAAAATAAACAATCTGGCCATGGGCCAGGGCTACTGCTGGGGCTATTTTGGTTTTTAAATGGGAAGATGCCCAGCAATACACCCCCTGATCTCTTTATTCCCTGTCCTGCTCTCGTTCTTCTGCCCTGTGTCCCTGGTGTCCCTTATACTGTTCTCTGTAGGGCCTTGGGATGCATCATACTTTGGGGCATTACAGTACTCCCAGCTGCTGGTGTCTCTGTGCTGGGCATATTTGTGCTGGTGACCCATGGGGTCAGCCAGGAGGCAGCTGTGTTTGCTTTGACCTTGGCCTCTCCCAGCAGACATTACTAGTGAGTGGCACTCATATCTATTGCAGGACCTAAAATGAGACATATGGAAATAAATTAAAGCTATTAGGAGTGACGTAAGCAGCAGTAGAAATAAACACAGCTTCCTTTCATAAGCATCCCAGGGGACATATAGCAAAAGCATACTGGAGAAAACAGTTTGTGTTTCTTCATTTGCCTTTGGGACATTCCCAGAATATGGGACCTGCAGTCACTGCATGAGGGTTCATTCACAACAAATAAATCTTTAATATAAAAAAAAAAGAAAAGATGAATTATTGGAAAGTTGATGCTGTATTACAGTTTTAGCATGGGGTCCAGAGTATCCTTTAAAGGGTAATTAGGTTTTGAAACCTGCCATACACTAAGGTTTCTGAAGGAATATGCACTGTGCTAAAAGCTAAATGCTACACACAAAAGAGCATATGGCCTACATACAAATGATTTTCGACTGTTATTACTGAAAGCTGAGAATATTTATGGTACGTTTTTATGAGTCCCTTGATGGCTGATTGCAAGGTTGCAAGGCTAGTTGTGTAACGCACCACGTATAAATTATGCTTAAATCGGCAAAATGATGCCTTCAGTATTTCCCTCAGCAGTTAGCCTCCTGCAATTTGCCTATGTAGGTGGCACTGGTAAGCTGTTCAGTAAACGAAATACTGCCACGTACAACCCGCTATTTATCCGAACATGAATGCAAACATTTAAAAGCAAAACAGAAACATTTAATTCTCTGGAAATCATGAACTAATTCCCCTTAATGACCAAAATCAGCTGCAGTAATTAATATACATTGCTGATCTCAAGGCTTTTTTTAACCCCTTCCCCCCCTTTGTAATCTCCTTTACTTTAAACCTACTACTGAATTTGTACCGGAACGAGTTTGTTTGAATTCTTAAAGCCGAACTGAGTTTAAAGCAGCAGTATTTTTTAGTAACCATATAGTGTTTTTTTCCAGCAATAATGTTTGTCTAGCAAAAATATCAAGATACACATTTCCTTTTTATTTTCTTTTATTCCTGAACCAAGATTCTGGATTGTAACATTTTTTAAAGTTCCCACTCCCACACCATGCCTGCCATGAAACAATTTAAGATATTGGTACAGTGTTGAGCTGTTAACCATGAGAAACATGTGGTAGCACCATCCTAATACATCCACAATGTGAATTTAGTTTGTACATTGAACACGTATCCTCAGCGGATGAGATTTTTTTAAATTATGTGAGTGGCAACCATCTTTAATGACTTGAGTAATTAATTTTAAAATTAACTATAAAAGCTATTTTAACAATATCTGAGAAACCTAAAATGCCCTGAGCATGAATCTTAGGATGCCAGAAAGACATTTTTGCTAAAAAAAAAACAAACTATATTATAGCATTTTTTGCCAACTAAGAAATATTGCTTCTTTAAGGGCCTCAAAGGTGTAGCAAAGTTGCCAATGGCACACTTCTCTCACCCTAAATTGATACCCAGCACTGAATCCTTACCTTCAAGCAAGAAAGCACCACCAATTGCAGAACTCTTTCCACAACCTGGGGTGCCAAGTTCTTTATTTCCAGAAGTTTGGATCCAGTGACACTCGTAAGCAGCTGGGTGGAATAGATATTGTGCAATTGTATATTCTCAGGTCATAGCAATGATAACTATCACTGTCACCACACCATCAAGAGCAATGCAGGTAGTGCAGAAGTGGTGATGACATACTGCATACCACCTGGACACCAACGTGCAAGTGGTGTAGCTAATGCGGGCAAGGTACCCAGTTAGTGAGATTGTGTGTGCCGTGCCAAGAGGACGTTATGGGGTGGGTTCATGGCATGCCACGATTGGGAGACATGCACTCCAACGTAAGAGCAAAGGGTCATGATTAGGAAGGACTTCAGAGGCACCACTGGAACTGAGGAAACACCAGCACTAGAGGCTGAGCAGCAACCTGAGGAAGGGCATGATTCAAAGGGAAGTGATGGCACTGTTCTCCTCAATCCCCCTCATGCAGAACCACAGAGGGTAGTGGCCAAGAAAGACTCTGAGCTAGAAAGAGACATTTGCATAGACACTGAGATTGATCAACCATCAGCCTCAATGTGTGGACTTGGGTATGGTTACACAGAAACATAATTTGATGGCAGAAAAGGACTGCTTAGCCCACCTAGTCTGCCCAGATGTTCCCATCCTATTCTGTCTCCACAGACCCTATCTGGTCTCTGTTGACCTTCACACCTTCCTGACTCTTATCTAATATACCCCTATATCTATCCCATTTATGGTTGGAGCTCTTCTATTGTTTTGGCCACTACCACTTCTGCTGGGAATGTATTTCAGGCATTAAATATCCTTTCTTTGAAGAAATATTTCCTCCCATCACTCTTGAATACCCCCCCCCAGCTTCATTGCATGTCCTGTGGTCCTGGTGCTTGTTCTCATCGGAAAAAGACTTCCCACCTGTACTCTATTCACTCCTTTGAGGTAATTTTAGGTCTCTGTCATATCCCCACTCTCTCCTTTGTTCTAGTGTACATGTTGAGATCCCACAATCTCTCTTCGTAGGGCTTCACATGCAAACCATGCACCATTTTAGTTGTCCTCCTCTGGACTGCCTCTACTCTATGTCCTTTCTGAGGTGTGGTTTCCAAAATTGAACACAAAACTCCAGGTGTGATCGTACCAGTGAGTAACATAATGGCAAAACCACCTCCCTCCTCATGCTAGCGATAACACCACCATACATTCCAACATTCCACTAGATTTACCCACTGCTCTGGCACACTGCTCCACCACCTTAAGGTCCTCAGATATGATAATTCCTAGGTCCCTCTCTTGCTTAGTGTCTTTTAGTCCCCCCATCTAATACTCTGAGCCAGGGTGTTTATGTCTTGGGTGCATTATCTTGTACTTTTTGGCATTGAACATTAACTAGCATGTTTTGACCCTTTCTCAAGTTTCTTAAGATCCTTTTGCATTTTTTCCACTCCTTCCTGAGTGTCATCTATTGCAGATTTCCGTGTCATCTGCAAAAGCATACCTTCCCTTCCAGCTCTTTGGCAATGTTACCTATAAAGCTATTGAGGAGGACTGGTCCAAATACTGAGCCTTGTGGTGCCCCACTCATCACACTTCCCTCTTTAGATTGAGTGCCATTTATTACCACCCTCTGCCTCCTATTCTTTAACCAGTTTCTAACCCAGTTTACTTCTTGGGATCCCACTCCTAGGTTGATCAACTTCCTAATCAACCTTTTATGTGGCTCCATGTGAAAGGCCTTGCTAAAGTCTAAATAGACCATGTCCACTGCTCTCCCCTGATCGATTTCCCTGGTCACACACTCAAAGAAATCTATTAGATTGGTTTTGCATGACCTCCCCCTTGTGAAACTATGTTGTTTGTGTTCTTGCTGCTCATTTGATGCTAGATACTATGTATCCTTTCTTTCAGTAGTGTTTACATCAATTTCCCCACCACTGATGTGAGACTGACCAGTCTATAGTTGCTAGCCTCCTTTCTGCTGATGCTCTTATGTACAGGGACATGAACCCTTCTTCAGTCCTCTGAATTCACCCTTGTTTTGAGCGAGTGGTTGAGCAAGGCTGTCACTGAGGTAGCCAGAATCTCCCTAAGTTCTCTTAGTACCCTTGGTTGAATCCAATCCGGTCCTATAGCTTTGTCAACCTTAAGGTTTGCAAGTCCTTTCAGCACTCTTTCCTCAGAAAGTGGACCTTTGTCCACCCTTCTGTCCACCCTATCACTGTTTCTCCCTGGTGATCCATCCCATCCATTCTACAATGTGAAGGCAGGGCAGATGTACCTGTTTAAAATTTCAGCTTCTTCTTGGTTTCCTTCCACACAGTCTTCCCCTTCTACCCTCCTAATTCTTATTATCCCTCCCCTTGTTTTCCTCTTTGCATTTATGTACTTGAAGAACGTCTTATCCCCTGTAGCAACCCCTTGGGCAATCCTTTCCTCTGTCCACATCTCTGCACCACTCACCACCTTGCCTGCTTCTGTTTCTCTAGATAAACCTCCGCATCCTCCTCTCTCTGTGTTTCCTTATATATTTTGAATGCATACCTTTTTTCTTTTAACATGTTTGCCACTTCCTTGGAGAACCATAATGGTCAAATTTTCCCTCTGTTTTGATTACTTTCTTCATGCATAGATTTGTTGCTTTAGTTAAGCCCTCCTTTACTTTCCCTCACTGTGCATCTACCCCCCCCGACTCTTCTCAATCCCTCTGAGGCAGCTTCTAAGAAAGTCAACCATTTCTTTAAAATCCACCCTCTTAAATTCCAGAACCTTCATCCTCATTACTGTTACCTGTGCTCATCTGAGCCCCAGAAAGTTTGAAAAACTACACAGCCTACTGTGGGTGGACTCAACCCACCATCCACATGGAATCAGGGAGCCCCTTTGTGCCACAGAAACTGAGTGAGCTGGAAGAAACACTGCAAGTGACCACAGTGCTTGGAGAGCTGTGGGGAGATTGCCCTAGCCTGCCAACTGATGACAATTGGAGAGAGTGCCAACTATGCATCACCAATCAGGTGGAGTCACAACACAAACTTCTCATTTTTGTATGCCCAGTAATCCACAGCCATAGTACCCCAGCAAGAAAGCAATCTGGACTGCTGGTTGGAGCCAGAAAGAAGCCTATCCATCTTTATTAAGACAAGCCAGGCGGATCGCAAAATCGCCTGTCGATTTATGATCCATAGGGATATCTAGTCCCCTATCTTCCCCTATGGCTATGGAGGATAGTGAAACTATACAGAGGAGAGTGGCTCCGGAAAGTGGCTGCAGAATGTCTCCAGCACCTCAACACTGACACAGAGGAAAAATATGAGCCTCAGCAATGTAGTCTCATCAATCAATGGAATGTGGGTCACAGTGTCTGGATCACAGAATTGTGCATCACACCCGGGCAGGCATCACCATCAGAAACGATCTAACTCAATCTACATGGAGAGTTAGGGTGGCAGAGGCAGCAGAACCCCCCCCCCGGGTCAAATAGGCTAGAAGGGAAGAACCTGGGCAAGACCAGACTCTGCTCACCTGCCAAGTGGGTAAGGAAGACATAGACTAGCTAGAGCAGTGGTGGGACCCATGAAGGTTCACCGGGAAGCAGAAGCAGAAATTGGAGGTAGGTAGTACTCTGGTTGCCTGGCCGTTTAGATAAATGCTAAATGAAAGGTGCTGCAGACCTCAGTGATTCAGTGGTGATGTAGGCCCATGGCTAATGGGGGCAGGCCACTGGTATTGGTTGGGATCCACACAGTGTAGAGTAGTTTTTTTTATAGTTTCTTTAGGTGGATTGTTGCCCTGGGAGTAGCAAATGCCACAGGCTTTCACATGCCATGAAGGATGGAACAGCTAACCCCCTAGTGTGGCATGATGGATACAAGCACCTGCCCAGCCCTGCCATTTTCAGGATAGAAATGATTTATCAGGGGACTGGAGAATAACATTCCCCACCTTTCAGTAGGGGGAGGTAGTTGTTCACAGATGTGAGCCACAGGGGGAATGCCACTCTGGTATTCATAATCATTCCCCAAGAGTATAGCTGGTGGGAGAAGCTGTAGGTCAGGATAAAAGCAGGGTGCTCTCATGGTGCCAGTCAGTCCTTGCATTTCAGAGTTTTTGGAGGGAACTTTGATGCTCCAGGTGCCTTGGCCCAGCAGTCACCTTTGCAAGACCAGTGAAACCAAAAAATGTATGCACTCAGCCCAGAGCAACCCCCTAACGAAGCCTCTTGTGAAACGCTGGTGCGTCTGAGATCTAACAGCCAAGTGTAGCTACAAGTTCACGCTGTGTGCACTTTGAGTAATTAGTCTTTACTTTATTTCTGCAAAAGTACAAGCCTGCATTTGGTGGTGTTGTGTGGTGACACTTTTCAATAAATTGAACCAGAATACTGGAGCACTTGAAACTACATTCCTGTGAGACAGCATGATTCTCTTTATGGACTGGATTAGACTGGATTACTCCACAATTTACATTGCAGCAGCTGGGGACAGTGTGGTTCTTCTGGGGTGAGTCCATATATTTTTCTGTTTCAGTGTTTGTTGTTTGGGCTAACCGCCTGTGTTTGCATACACCTGGAACAGGAGTGCAGAGCAGTCCATTGTCTGTTCTGGACTCTTAGGCCAGATGGGCCATCCAAGACATGAGTGCCAGCAAGAGGAGCACAGGGCACAGCCAGCAGAGAAGGCTGATAGTGCCAAGATGCCCTTGGACAATGGGGAGGCTGTTGTCTAGTGTGCTTAGAAGAGTGGGCACTCAGTAGTGTCCACAATGTGGCTGGCTGCAAGACCTGGGCCAGGGGCATGGGGCATGGGGTGGCACCTTGAGGGAGAGTTCACACTTAAAAGTGTGGCAGGAGCTGTGTGCCAGCCACTCTCAGAGCGTCAAGTGAGACAGAAGGCCTGGACACCTTGAGGCTTCAAGGGCATAACTGAGGCATCAAAATAAACCCTGGTGGCTGCAGGGAAGGACTTTGGGTACTGGGGACAGGCCCCGAGTCTTGGCATCTGTGATTCAATTTCGAGGATGCTGACCTTAGGAGGAAATATAGTGGAACCACCAGGAGGGTGCAGGAACCCCAGGAGTATCCCCCTCAGGGGCATTTGGGCCTGTGATGGTTCCTGCAAATTGTTGAGGGAGATCCATGGCGGGGTGACCCCAAAGCCTGGCATGTGCTGAGGTATTGCACCAGGCTGTAAGCAGAGTTAGAAAGCAGCAAGATAAGGTAGCAGAAGCATTTCCATGTAGAAAGAAAGAGGGAATCCCTGGCAGAGCACTACCCGTGGTTCATCCCCCTGAGGAAGGGATCCACAGGATTCACCAGGTGGGACATGCAGTCATGTAGGATCCTTTAGGTCCTTGCTGGCCTCAGACTGCAGGAGGGTTGGTGGGATCTGGCCAGGGCAGTGCATATCCCTGATTGTACCCTCAGAATCATAGAATCTCATGTGTACTAATGAGATGCCCTGTCACCATACTACACCTGTGTGAATAACTTTCAAGTGAAGCAGGGACCCTACTATGAGCCAGATTGCAAGCTACAGATAGATCTCAAGGGAAATAAGGAATTCCCTAACAGAGCCCTTCACTGATGGTCACAGAGAGATCATCCATGAAGAGTACAGTGCCCATAAGGAAAGGATAGAGAGAAACATGAAAACAGTTGGGGAATGCAAGGGACAGGACAGAGTTAACATTTGCCACAGTAGAAGTCTACCTGGTATCCCAGGAACAGAGAATTGAAAGGTACTGTATTGAAGTTTACTTGTGAAAATGTGAATGGGGTCCCTGACCAAATGTAAATGAACTCAGACCAAATCCTGCAGTACAAGTCAGGTGCTTAAACTTCTGAGAGCCAGTGTGATTTGTTACCACCAAGTAGAGTCAAGAGTGCTCCGAGTCCTACAGTCCTAAGAATCCGTGAAGGCAACCTGAGTTACAGAGTGCAAGGCAGCTCTTGACAAGGAAAAACATATACCTAGACATGGAAGTTTCTCTGGAACATGCCTGTCCCCATTCCAGGGCAGAGATACAGGCTGGCATACATGCTGTCTGAAGGGGTGTGCAAACACATTAAGGCCTCTAGCCTCCCCTCATAGCTTTTGTACTCCATATCCCTGATAATTTTGGGGGCCCTGCATTGTACCCTCTCAATTGCATCATTGTCCTTTTTGTATTGAGGAGTCCAGAGCTACACACAGTACTCCAGGTGGGTGTCTGATCACAAGTGGCAGGATTATTTCCCCTGGTCTGCTGATCAATCCACTTTTCTTCCAGCCCTCTTGACAGTGTCCAGACATTGATTGTCATGTTTTGTCCCCTTATCTATGACCCTCAGGTACCTTTCTTCCTCTATACTGAAGCAAGAGAAGTGCCACACACTGTGTAGGTCCTTCTGAGTTTGTTTTGCCACCTTGCATTTGGCTATATTGAATCTGAGACTCCAGGAGTTAGACAATCATCTCGCTTGTTCAGGTCCTCCTGATGGTTATCCGCATCATCAAAGGAGTCCACAACCTTGGCCTGATTGGTGTTATAACTAGGGGATGGGTGACAACTGACAAGGGTACTCCTTGCCTGGTTCCCATCTTAGAAGAGCCCTAAACATCTGGCATGGTGGTAGGTTTTGCACTGGACAGCCAAACCCCTTCCATCCTATGTAATACCAGGTCACAGATGTGATTTGTGATTTTATTGCAGACTCCTCTGTTGACACAGTCTGTATCACAGAGATCTGGCTAAGAGGGTAAGGGAGACACAGACTGGCTGAAGCACTGGTGGGACACATAAAAGTTCACAGGGAAGCAGAAGCAGAACTTGGGGGTTGGTAATACTCCGGTTGCCGGTTAGTTTAGATGACTCTTGTCCAATTCTGAAGGCTGCCATCCTCACCAGTTTCTCTATGGAGCACTGCCCAAAATGGGAGCATGGTGAGGGGACATCTGCTTTAGTTTCAACCCCTGATACACTGCATCTAAGGCTAAATCTAAAGCAGATGTCTAATCCCAGAACCAAGAGTTTGATTCTGGGACCAGTCCTCTTCAATGTCTTCATAGGGGACATTGCAGAAGAACTGGAAGGGAAGGGAAGTCTTTTTGCATGTGATGCCAAAATCTGTAATATGGTGGACACTCAGCATGGGATGAAGAAAATACATAGGGAGATTCTTGGAAAACTCAAGAAGTAGTCAAAGACATGGCATAGAAACACAGAAACAGAATTTGTCAGCAGATAAGGACCACATGGCCCACCAGGTCTGCCAATTTTTGTCCCTGTTTATACTGTCACTGCAGACCCTACCTGTTCTTCGGCTACTTCACCACACCCAATTGTTTTCTTACCAAGATTCCTTTGTGCCTATCTTATGCATGTTTGAAGACCACCACTGTTTCCCCCCCCCCACCTCCTCTGGAAGACTGTTCCTGGTGTCCCCCACTCGAAAAAAGAAATTCTTCCTCACATCCCTCCTAAATTTCCCCCTTCCAGTTTCATTCATTAGCCCTTATTCTCATGCATCTTCTCTTCTGAAAAATACTCCCCTTCTGTACCGTATTTGCAACTGTGAGGTATTACAGGCAACCATCATGTCCCTCCTCTCTGCAAGGGTGTACATATTGAGATCCCTCTGTCTGTCCTCATAGAGCTTATAATGCAGCCCTTGCACCATTTTAATTTCCCTCCTCTGGACTCCCTCTACCCTGTCTCTGTCCTTTCTGAGATGTGGTCTCCAGAACTGGACAGAGTACTCTAGGTGGTATCTCACCAACAATCGATGCAGTGGTAACACTGCTTCTCTCCTTCTGCTGGTACTTCCCCTCCCTGTGCTGGCCCTGCCTACTGACTTGTCACACTGCCCCAACACCTTGAGGTCACCAGATATGATAACCCCAATTTCCTTTTCCTGCTTAGTGACTCTTAGTACCTCTTCTCCATTTTATATACAGCCCCTGGGTTTCTGTGTCCTAAGTGCATGATTTTTCACTTCTTTGCATTGAAACTCAGCTACCATACCCTCGATCATTCCTCAAATATTCTTAGATCTCTTTTCATTCTCTCCACCACCTCCAGGGTATATACCCTATCACAGATTTTTGTTCCATCTACAAAGAGGCATGCCTTCCCTTCCAACTCTTCTGCAGTGTCGCTTATGAAGACATTGAAGAGGGCTGGTCCCAGTACTGAGCCCTAAGGTACCCTGCTGGTCACTCTCCCTTCATTAAAGTTAGTGCTGTTTACCACTACCTTCTGTAACCTATCCATCAAACAGTTCTACACCCAATTTGCTACCTTTGATCTAACCTCCAAACTGCTCAGTTTCTTAATAAGACTCCTACGTGGTACCGTGCTGAAGGTCTTGCTAAAATCCAAGTAGACCATGTCCACCTCCCTGCCCTTATCTATTTACCTGGTCACCCCATTGAAGAAGTTGAACAGGTTCATCTGAAATTCTTACAGGTACTTACAGGTCCCCCTCATGTCCCTCCTCTCTGCAAGGGTGTACATATTGAGATCCATCTGTCTGTCCTCATAGAGCTTATGATGCAGCCCCTGCACCATTTTAATTTCCCTCTGGACTCCCTCTACCCTGTTCAAATTCTGGTCCACAATAAAAGAATTATCTGGGCATATGACAGGAAACACGCTCCCGTCTAAAATCTCCTCGGACAATGTCATTATCAGTGACAAAAAGGAGATATTACAAGCCTTCAATAACAATTTTGCCTCTGCAGGTCTAGCATTCAACAACTCACCCACTTGCAGCCTGTGCTCCCAGATTACTGTACTGCCTCCTGAACCAAACCCAACAAGTTCCGCTTTTTCCTTCTTACCTGCCTCCCTGAAAGAGGTTGAAGACCTTCTCCTACATTTGGACACTAAGAAAAATGCTGGCACTGACTCACTTTACCCCTACTACCTAAAGATTGCCTGGCATGTTCTAGCTGTACCAATTACTCATCTATTTAATCTGTCTCTGTCACAAGGGTCTCTTCCCCCATCTATGAAAAACAGCTCATATCATTCCACTATTTAAATCTGGGGATCCCTGTGATCTAAATAATTACAGGCCAGTCTCACTTCTCCCTATTTTGTGAAAACTCTTAGAAAAAATTGTGAATGCCCAACTGAGATCCTTTCTAGAAAACACTAACTTTTTAAACTCTATACAGTCAGGTTTCAGAGCTAACCATAGTATGATTACGCTGTTGGCTAAGGTAACAAATGACTGGCAATGTGACCTAGAGAACAAAAGGTTTGTCTGTGCTGTTTTTCCTAGACCTCAGCAAGGCGTTCGACACTGTTGATCATTGCCTACTTCTTTGCTAAAAGCATTAGGCCTAGACACTACCTCTCTGGACTGGTTCCATGATTATCTAACAGATAGGCACCAGAAGGTCAAGGCAGAAGGAGAGCTTTCCCCCCTCAAACCGTTAATAAGAGGTGGCCCTCAGGGCTCCATCCTGGGGCCACTCTTATTCACTATATATATTAACAGCATAGACATCGGCATCAAGGAGGCTAACATCCATCTGTTTCCAGATGATACGGTACTCTACCTAAGCTGGACATCATCTGAAGCTGCCTGTGAAGACCCACAAACTGACTTTAATATCCTGCAGTATCAGCTCCTTAAAAAAAACTGCTTCTCAATGCCAAGAAAACAAAGGCGATGATACTCTCACCTGTCAACCACATGGCATACCCTGCCACTGTTGGTACCCTACCCCCCTATCACCACCTTGTTAGGAGAAAAGTTGGAGTACATAATGAAGTTCAAATATCTGGGGGTCTGGCTAGACCACAAACTCTCCTTTGTGGAACACTTGAAGGACTTGCTGAAAAAACTGAGGCACAGGCTCGGTCTCTTGTTTCGGATAAACTGCCTTTTAACCACAGAGGCAAAGAGTCACCCTCTCTGTAGCCTGATCGCTATCTCTGCAGTGGAAGTAGAGACCAGGAGACCAGGGTTTTTATATCCCAAACTGCACCCCCAGCCATCCTTCTGCCCAACTGGCAGTCTCCGAGCAGCTGTGAACTGCTCCAAACAATGGCTGTTCCTCATCTTTAAAGGGCCACCAACACCTTGATAAGAACTTTGAAAAGCATAATAGTTGGACATGAAGCAGCATATATTTCTCATTAGCTCTAAATTTCCTATCAAAATTATTTATTACTGAGGTCATATGCATAAAAACAGGATATTTGTTCTTTGAGGATTCATCAGCTCCTCTTGCTTTTTCCCACCCTTATGTCATAATACTCCACTTGTGACATCACAGTTATTCCCAGGGTAATGGACTGTGATGTTGCAACAGAGCATTAGGATTTCAAGTAAGGCTTAAGTTGTAGAGGTAGATGAACTCTAAGGGTAAAGTTCTTGTTTTTGTGGGAATGTCTTGAGTAATATATAATAGAGAGGAGAAAATTATAGAAGATGTATGAAAAACAAGCTAAACTGGGTCTAAATATTATGTTTTCCAAAGTTCTCCCAAAGACGCCAGCTGCTCTTTAAAGTCTGTTGACAAAGCCCTAAACAGACTGGTCCAAGCTGCCTGAAAGACCTCCTGGTGCCTTATGGCCCTTCACCCCCCCACCTTGAATATGCTACCTCCCCACATTCGTTTATGAACATCAGGGGAGCATTACAAAAGCTGAACTAAAAACATATCGTTTTGCACAGAACTTCCCCATCTTATGATTGTATTAATGTTTTTTTAAAGGTTTGAATGGTTTGGGTTGATGGGTAACTTATATATTTATGTTTTGTTTAAAGTACTTGTCAGTGATTTTGCATTTTAATTCTATGTACCGTGCTGCGATGTTTAGGTCAGGGAACTCTGTAAAGTAACATTATCTTGCCATCAGTGAATGTAAGCAGCCCAGAAGATACCCCAGCTTGCAGATTGTTTTTAAATGAAGATGTTTAGTCTCCTTGTGGCCAGGACAGATTGGGCTCCCTTCCACTCTGCCCGGCTGACCTCCGCCCTCTTGCAGCTCCCCTGGACTTACCTGAGGACCAGAGTACCCCTACAGATTCCCTCCCACCATGGCGGGGTCAGGAGAGGGAGAGAGGGCCATCCCACCCAAAGTACAAATCCAGTCTTCCGTCCTGTGCGTCCTGGTTATGTGGCGGGTGAGCAATCAGCGGGTAGGCTTCATACTTGCCTGTCCCGCCACCCATTTTCCTCTATTTGTCTCCCTTGCCCATGCTGGGGCGTACTTATGAATCTGCACACCTGAAGGCATGTGCATGCTGCGGAGTCCCACATCACCTTCCCAGTTCTGCTGCTCCCGTCCCGCACCGCCACCAGGCCTCCACCTGGTGGCAGTTATTCGGTGAAGCATGCAGTCCTCCTTCTCTGACAGAGGAGAGCAATACTTCGGAAGCTTGATCCTCTTCCCCCCCCAGGCCAACCCCGGCAACCTTTGCTCATTTCTAAATACAGGTTGATGGTGTGAAGCGAGATGCGGCATCCAGCACCTCAACCCTCAGTGCCATAGGAACAGTCAGTTTCCAGGTCATTGATGAAAGTGTTAAACAGCAGTGAACCTGGCTCTAATCCTTGAGGGATGCTGCTGATTTCCCCCCCTCCACACAGAGTCATGCCCACTCACCACAACACCATGCTTCCTGCCTCCATCCCATAATACCATCAGATCAGTGATATTATAAAAAATAATAAATCATCAGTAATGCTTGTAATTCCATCCTGACATCTAGGTGACATCAAAAACCACTCACGCTTTGCTCTCGTGGTTTATGATGTCACCAGAATCCCTCAACGGAACTGCGGCCCTGATGCTGATGATTTCCTATATAGTATTCTATTTACATAACTAAATGTCCTTCTTCCTGTTCCTAATGAACTTATCCAAGAGCAACTTGTCTGAATTAAAATCTCACTTGAACATGTACAAAAGTAGTTTTCCCTTTCTGCTGCTCCGCCTGTTTCTCTGGGTCTTCAGAACACATTTATTATCTGTCACCAACATTCAATGATGACCTGCAGATAAGCAGAAACATGACAGTAAACTTGACATGATCAAGCAGGTGCCCCTCCCACACACACACCCCTTTGTATTGTTTTGCTGTGTGAACCAGCTGTAGGGAAAAGTCATTCTGCACAGACACGAGTTGCATGACTGCGACCGTGTAGCATTCCTTTTTAAGCCGGTTGGCTTCACTCCGCTGACAGCAATTTGTCACATAATGGACAGGGGAAATACTATGAACCTAAAGTCATTCTACTGTAGGGATCCATGAATAGCATCCCCAAAGTCAACAGTAAGGTCGTGCAAT
Source organism: Neoceratodus forsteri (assembly GCA_016271365.2). Taxonomy (NCBI): domain Eukaryota; kingdom Metazoa; phylum Chordata; order Ceratodontiformes; family Ceratodontidae; genus Neoceratodus; species Neoceratodus forsteri. The sequence goes on along the minus strand of CM028131.1, from coordinate 1,611,973,857 downwards.
TTCAAAAGAAAATACAAACAGATCTGTGCCAGACATGGGATTTCCTACAATGAGACCTGGGCAGGCACCAAACAAATGAACTGCCAGGAGGCAGTGGGATCTAGCTGTTACAGCAGAGCACAGGTTTGGTAACTAGGAAACACAGGTTCAAATACCACCAGGACTGATCTTGCGGAAGCCATTTAAAGAAGCAGCAGTAGTATTTGTTAATTGGCCAAAATTTTCATCAAATACAGTATATTTTAACAAAAATGTAATTTCTGACCTTAGATTCGCAATCTGTGCATTTTAATTCCCTCAGATATTTAAAAACAACTTTTATAACTAATTTAGTTATTAATGACACAAATAATTACAGATAGGCACCACTCAGTTTAAAAAAAACTTATACCATTGAGGTTACAGTATCTTTCGAATGTGCACACTAGATTCATACTGTGGATGTACTGGGATGGTTCTAACATGTTTGTAATGGTAAACAGCTTAGCACCACCCTAAGCTATTTAACTGCACCATGTTGGGCATGGCATGGGAGTGGGAACTTCTAATAACGATAAACACCCATATCTCAATTCAGAAATGAATGAAAATGAAAAGAAAAATGTGTATATATTTTTTTTTGCCACAATAACATTAAGCCTAAAGCAAACTTACACAGTAACTAACAAATACTGCTGCATCACCCTTCATGTACTTCAGTCCCAACCAACTATAAAGCCTGCCTAAAAGTAGGACCAGTTGTTTATGCAAAATTTAAAAAAGCAAATAAGGGCCATCTACCAGCCCGATGAAAGTGTGCATTGTTTCCATGCTGGAGACCCAGGTCTGGTAGCGAACTCGAGAGCTGGTGCTCAGGTACCCAGGCTGGGAAGACACACTGCCATTAAATTGATGGGAGTTGGTGGAGGGCTTAAGTTGGCAGGAAATAAGTTAACTAAAAGAAAATTTATTATAGTGGAACATTCAGCAACCCCTCCCCAAAATTCACAAGAATACCCAGAATCCCTCACCATGTCCAGTAGTGTCTGAAATTTATTTATTTATTTAATTATTTATTTCTTTATTTATGTCTTTGATAACCAGGTAGGTGGGCTGATCCAAAAGGACCGATTTCAGCCATGACCCGGGCCAAACAAGATGGCAGCAAAATGTACAACAGTAATTATACATAGTACATATCCAAGCAGTAATACAGCACAAAGTGCAGCAGCGAGAAACAAAATCAACTACAGTGAAGTCAAAGCTGGGTAACAAAAATGAAGATCTACCTATACAAAGCAACAGTATGTACAGGTACCCAGCTAATGGATTTTATACTATACAGAGCAACAGTATGTACAAATACAAAAGCAAATGGGTTATGTACAAGAGCATTTTAATATCAAGCTATTAATTATAAACTGTGGATTAATTGTAGTGTATGATCACAATCAGAAGGCGCTAACTTTATACCATGGTACAGCAGATTTATGGTCTGGGACAGTCCTGATCAACCTGGAAAAATAAGAGAGAAGGATGCCAGAAAATAAAAAAGAACAAATCAGGGCAAAAGAGAGTGAGAGATGGAGGCTGACGAGGCAAGGATCAGGGATAAAAGCAGGCAAAAAATGTAGAAAAACTGTGGAGGCTAGGGTGGATCATGGGCTGGAACATGACCTGGGGAACAGTTGCAGGAAGATTCAAGTCAGGAGCCAGGCTCACAAGTTATTTTTGAGGGTCATGTTGGAGGGGGAAGAGTGGATCGATGATGGTAGCCTGTTCCAGGGGGAGGTGGCAGACACTGAGAAGGCCTTACTTCCCATGACAGAATGGATGCATGGGACTTCCAGAGGAGGAATGGAGGAAGACCTGAGGGTTTTAGGCACTACCTTATCTATAAGGAGGGAGGGGAAAGGGGACAGATGGCAAGTCCGAAGACAGAAAGTGGCTCCCTCTGTAAAATCTAGGAAAGATGACTGATTTTTTTTTCTCATCAAAAAGATTGTTCTTTAAAGACCTTCTTATATCCATGATACAGTGGATGTCCTAGGGAGGCTAGAGGACCTAACATGGGAAGAAGGATTTTCTTGACCTATTCTAGATGTGCAGTTCCTATATACTCCAGTTTGCCATCATGTGGTCTGAGAGCTATAAGCTTTTTCTTGGACAAATTTGGAAGAAGTGTGCCTAAGTGTTTCATTATGAGTGGATTGGAATGCAGACTCACCAACAATTGTTTCGTGTTTACTCAAGACTACTACCTACAGACACAGGGGACAACGATGGGACCTCCATGACCTCCTTGTATTTGAACCTCCATGTGGCCTTATGGGGCCCATCAGTGAATCCGCGCACAGGACACTTTCTTGTGGATACATTGTATAGATGATGTCACATGTGTGCAGAAAAGCCCAAGGGATAGAATGGATGCCTTTTTATATTACCTAAATGAAAACCCTCTAAATTTAAGATTTGTAACTGAAAATGATGCTTACAACATCAAAGTTCTTGATCTATTCCTTAAAGGTGTTAGAGGGCAAAACAATTAAAACAAACTTTTTTTAGGAAAGGACAGCTGCAAATGCTATCCTGCAGGCAAGAGGTGCTCACCATCCTGTACTTATTACCTCAATACCATACACTCAGTTTCTTAGATTAAGAAGAAATTGCAGTAATGATGATGAGGATTTTATCCTCAAAGCAGAGGAGCTCAGACAGACACTTCTAGAGAGGGAGAATGACTCTAAGAGTTTAATAAAAGTCCTAGAGAAGGATGGGAAACAGTATCATACACCAAGTGTATGGAAAAGAAAATTAATTAGTACAACATCCCATATTTTATTATTTCTCTTTTCTGGTTCTCAGTCCCTGGGAGCACTTGCATATGGCTGTGGGTGTGTCTCTTTAATCAATGACTCCTGTCACTCACTCCCATCTCTCCTGCTCTCCCTGCTCAAGCCTCTGGTAGGCTGGTGCTATAGAGAGTAAAGATACACTATGTGTCTTTTCAAATCAAGCACACTTGGGCTTTCTCTACGCCTCGCTCTTCCTCTGGCCAAAGAAACCCCAGTATGGAGAGAGACATGATTATCAATTAAATCCAAAGTAAGTTAACTTGCAAAGAAATTTCTTTCTATGGTCGGACTAATGACTGTATCTGTGGTGATCAGAGTTAATTACTTGCAGTTTTCAATGCTGGCAATTGTGCAGCCTGCATGAACAAATACGGTGATATTGTTTTGTTAATGCATAAGGAAATGCAGTGAGTGACAGAATTCCCATAATACATAGCCATGTTTGTTTTGTTTTGTTGAATTTTGTTGACCCGGTAAGCCCACTGGGCCTAGAAGTCCCTTTTTCAGGAGCGACCGATGGGGGTTACAGATGCTAAGCAATTGAATTTGAACCAGATTAAGCTGTTGGTGGTATTTTTAGTGAATCAGGGAAATTTGGCCAGGACACCGGGTAAATTCCCCTACTTCCTGCTTCCTGTGAGCAGGGGGGACCCATTTTCTGGTGGGACCAAGATGGCGGAGGAGGAGGATGTCTGCTTGGTGGGAGAGCTGGCCTCTGCTCCCACTGTTAATGCCAAGGAGGCTGTCACCGCTAATATTGTGGATATGGACTCTGATACCGAGTTTCAGGATGCATCGTTTCTTTGGGAGGATTCAGTTACTTTTGTTGAACACCAAGAGGAGAAGTCATTTACTTTGTTTAAACCTGACAATGTACAAGAACTTGGTGCTACGAAGGAAGGGTCAGCGCTCACGTCAGTACCAGTGAAGCTTGATATGCATTTGACGTGCACTACATTACCCCCTGTCAGCAGCGAGGCTGCTCTGTATCTCACGGCTGAATTAGCTTCTTCAGGAGGCTCCGAGGATGCGTGTGAGTTATTGACATCTAACATGGATATTTTGGGTCTTACTGATGCTGTTCTTGGTGACGATCACCATGGGCTCTGCACTCCAAAGCGAAAGTTCACGGCTTTCAGAGCTTCATCCCTTACCAAACTAACTCCTCTTGTAAAAGTAGCAGGGGTGTTAAATGAGGCTTGCTTACCAGAAAATAGTGTGGAGCTTCAAGCGACTGAAAGTGTTTACCAGATAGACTCCAGCAGGAAAACAATGCTTTGACAACAATAACTCAACTTCTGTCAAACTCTTGACTCAGTATTAGACTCAAAGGCCCTGAGGCGTGGTCACATTCAGATAATCTCACTCTCATCCTGGGGTGTCTGACTCTTCAGCTGCTTCTCTGCAGGCTGGCAGTAAAATCGCGAATATTAGTGAGTGCCTACAGCCTGAGAAGCCACTGCCTGATTTAAAAGAAAAAAGCCTCTTTACTCTTAAACAATAAACTTTTCCTTTGGGGTTTTCTTCCTGCATTCACTCAGAACGAGTCTGCACCTTTAAGCAAATCAGCTGGGTTTGTGTTGAAAAACCCTATTGCTGTGGAAACTCAAGGGCAGCCTAATATTATCTACCAGTCCTCAGCCATCTCCCAAATTGGGCGACTGAATTTTCTTTTCTGATAAGACTATATCTAAACAGCCAAAACAAAATATTACATTACCTACTGTAACAGTCTCTTCCTCTATAACTAGTGAAATGACTCAGGAGTCCTGGTCTCCAGACAAAGCTCTTATGGGGGCGGCTGGACGAGCTCCAACAGGCTTTGGAAGCCTGATCCGCCTGGGATACAGATTTTCCCTTTCACAGCACTCCCTGAGTGGAAACCAGTTACCCAGCAGAAGGTTTTGACTGACAGTTTCCACATTATAACAGAAGTGGCTGAGACATCACGACCTCCTTCTGCTGTTGAAATTCCTGTGGTACAGGCTTCAGTACCTTCCACTTCAAAATTAGACTTACCTCCCCGGGAGAAGGATTCTTCATCACAGAACTCCTCCTTACCAAAACCCCCTTTCCAGAAACCTCTTATGTCAGAACTATTTTCCACCTCAAAGAGGGAAGCAGCACCTCGACAGAATGCAGTCTGTATACGTTATAAAGGGGGTTTGGAAAATAGGCTGGACAGATATTATGTGGGGAAAAAGCTACTAAAAGATTCTCTGCATTTTACTCCACAGGATGTTTTCGCTTTTATTAACATTTCTGGAGAGGACAACTTTGATATCAGTTTTCGGACACCTCATGGTTTGGATTTGTTTTGGGATCAATATAGTCAGGTGAAGTTCTCTCCCACATGGACCCCCTTTTTGGTTATACCTCTCTCTAAGCCATTAATAAAATTTGTTATAGTTATGTTTAGGAATGAGGGGGTCTATGTGGAAGACATCACCTTCTGGTCATCTCAGAAATGTGAGGTATTAAGTAGCCCGGAACCTATTTTAGATTCCGAATGTTTTTGGACAGGGGGCTGGAAATATAAAATTAAGCTGAGGCAATCTGAATCTGGGGTGGAACACATTCCAAATTCCTTTTTGTTGGGAAGAGATAGGGGGTTTTGTTTTTATGGAGGACAGCCCTGTGTTTGCTATAAATGTGGGTCTAGGATACATCTTTCAAGTGTTTGTGATCAGCCACGTTGTGACAATTGTGAGGAAGTGGGGCATGTAACCATGCAATGTGTTAATAATTCTAGGTGTGATCTCTGTGAAGGATCTGGCCACGGTTTTCGTGAATATTCTTGGGCTGCTAAGAACAAGGTGTCTTGCATAAGCCCAGACCTTCTAATTCAGAAGGCCCAGGATGCGGCTGTCCCCCCGCCCCTCCCCTTTTCTTCCTTACCGCTGTTACCATCTCCTTCCCTTAATAAAAAAACAGAGTCTACTGGTACGGATTCTACCACCTTTATTTCTTCCAAGAAACCTGACAAAGTAGTACAAATACCGGACTCTGGACCAGTGGAGGAAAAAAAACCTTGCATGGGTCCACCTGACCCTTTAGAATTTCCTCCGGTATGCTACACTGAGGAGGTATCTGAGGTTGCTGGAAAGGAGTCTGGGGTTCCAGTCCCTGGGTCACCTTTGCCTAGACGAAGATCAGCTAGGAATTTGCATCCCAAATCTCCCCTTTCTGCTCCCATCATAGAAACCAGTAATTCATATGCGGCCCTTTTTACCCCATGGGGGGATACAGAGATGGAATTGGGAGATTCAGACTCTCAAAATCCTCTTTCTCACTCTGTCACAAACAGTGGATACTTATAAAGAAGAAAAAAGAAAAAAAGGAAAAATAGAGGGTCTGACTATATTTTTGTAACACATTACAATGAGGTTTTCTGGGGCTCCTTAAATACTCATAGCTTGCTAAATACCGCTAAAAGGCAGGCTCTTTTTCATTATCTACACGATCAACATATATCTGTGTGTTTTTACAGAAACATGGATGCACTCTGTAGAACAGTTAACTTCTTTCTAGCGGGATTGGGTTTGGGACCTTCCTTTTGGTCCTTTGGAATAGATAGAGCAGATGGCATAGGCATTATTTTCACTTCATTTCTTTCACACTGCATAATTTAATTGACCTTATACTGGATAGAGTTTGATATTGATGAGGAAATGGCATGAGTACGTGCTATCGTTTCATTAATATTTATAGCCCTCAAAAAAGCGGTAGAGTGACCTGTTTCAAAACCATACAACCTTTCTTGGTGACATCTGTTAAGGTACTATGGGGTGGGGATTTAACTGCACAATTACTGATTTGCCCAAACAGAATAAAAAATATATTATGATTCACATCGTTAGTTAACATTGTTAAATTGACTGGTCTACTCAACTGCATTTCCTTTTCTTCCAAGGACCTCAATATTCCTTTAGAAAAGGAAAATTTTTTCTTTAATAGATTATACGTTGGTTTCCCCTTCTATGCAAATTAACTCTTTTGAAATGATTCCTTGTGAATTTCGGATCATTCCTTTTATTATGCAAATGCCAGTTACCAGGTTCCCTTGAGCATGGCAAGTTAGATGGAAACTTAATAATTCCATCCTAGACTTACCCCATATACAGTCAGGGGTGAAATATATCTTAAAAGCCAGATTGTCAGTGGTCTTCCTTTATTCTGATTTAGGGGACTGGTGGCTGGAGACCAAGGCTGATTTACGGAATTGGTTTAAAAAACAAGGGTTAAAAACAAAAAATCATAATTTTTCAAAATACTTGTCTCTTAGACAGCAGCTCCAGAGACTCACTATGATTTCATATACTTCTCAAGGTGACTATTCTGATCAAATTGTTAAGTTGCAGGAAGAAATGAGGGTATTTCAGTACAATAGAGCTAAGACGTTGCAAGCTATCCTCACTAATGGTGTAAAAATCCCTATGGGGATCCCTTGAAGCTTGTAAACCTTGAGGATTCCTCTAATATGGACTCATTAAAGAAGCCTGATAATTTATGGCTATAACTGTTCCACAGTTAAGGGAATTAATTATAAGTCATTTTCGGTCTTTAGAACCTTCCCTCCAGATTTTGGATAAATCCATGCTTTCATATTTGAGTGTCATTAAAGTGCCCTCTGAGTTAACAGAAGCCTCTAAATTATTGGAACCCATTTCTCAAGAGGAAATTTTAAATGTTATATGGAATTTAAAACCAAACATTTCACCAGGAATGGATGGCTTATCCAATAATTTGTATAAAGCCTTTTCTATTGAACTGGTTCAATGTCTCTCTATTTTATTCAGTATTTTATTAAGAATACTGTGTTTTTCCTCATTTTCTGATGGATTATTAGTTTATTTATTTAAATCGGGGATAAACATAATATTAAGAATTGTGGCCTATTACCTCCTTAATTCAGATTACAAAATCTTTACCAGTATTTTGAATAATCGACTAAAAAACTATGCCAGGTTGGTGATTTCCCTTCCAATTTAGTGGGATACCAGAAAGAAGGATTCAACCAGCACTAATGATTGTGCGTGATGTCATTGAACACCTCTCTATATTGGGCATAGTTAATTGTATGGTCGTAGCAGATTTAGAAAAGCTTTTGATAGAGTACATTTACCTTTGTTTTTAACCTTAGAACATTCACGAGGTTCCAAGCGCAAATAATTAATTTAATTAAAATGTTATACAAACATAATCTGGTCTTTCCTTTTTGAAAGGTAGCACGGCTGAAAGTTTTATACATACAGGAGTGCGTCAGGTTGTCCTCTCAGCCTCTGCTTTATATATTTTCATTAGATCCACTGTTGCAGAAATTAATCACTGTTCAACAATGGACTGGAATTTCAAAAATTTATCCCAGGATCAGCAACTCTTATTACAGGCCTATGCCGATGATTTAATTTTGTATTTTTCTGATCCGACTTCTGTGCATATGTTTTAGAAGCTTTTGATGACTTTTCAAAAGTGTCTAATGCCAAATTAATTTGCATAAAACAAAAGGGTTGTTTATTGGAGCAATGGGTCCAGCTGAGGTTATGCAGGAGGGTATCCATATTACACGAACCCCCCCTTAAAATTTTGGGTACCTGTTTGGTCCTCAGAATATGCCGGTTGAAAACTGGGAATCGGCTCTTCAGGTTGTGGAAAATAAGGTAAATAGATGGAAGAAGTGGAAATTTTCAAAAGTAAAACACATACATGTGATTAAACAGTTTCTTTTGCCCTGTCTGCAGTACATAGCCATGATTTTCCTGCTCCCAGTTAACTTTTTGCTTTGGGGTAACCGTTTAAATCCGGTAAAGAGATGTTATACCTATTTGAATGTAAAAACAGGAGGACTTGGGATGGTGGACCCTGTTGTTTTTGTACATTCCCTATTTATTATGTGTACAGTTAAGAGTGGTTTAAGCGTAGTAAAAGGGATTGAGGGAAAATTGATTTTTAGATCCCTGGGCAAATATTTTATGAATTGCCATATTTTGGCCCCTAAATTGCACCCTCGTATCCCTATTGCCCCATATTTTCGGCCAGCTGCTAAAAATTATACAGATGGGGGAATAACAAAAGTTAATTTTGAATAATAACATGAAGGGATTTTACCAATTAATAATGGCTAACTTGTACCCAAGATCCATGCTTTAAGAATTGTCCTTCAACCTCAATTCTAAGGTATTGGCCCAGTTGAATAATTTCAGATTGCCTCATATACAATGGAAATGCAGTGGTTGATTGTTTATGGCCACTTGAATGTTCGGGTAATGCCAAATATAAGGCAATAGAAGAAAGGAACTGCCCATCTGGACTGCATAAATTTGGAGGAGTCAATGGAGCATTTTTTCCTACAGTGTTCTTATTCCAAAGGTTTGGACTTATTTGGCAACTTTATGGGGCTTCAAATGGCTTACTCTTCTTTCATATGATGTTTTGATCCTAGGATGTTATCCTGCAAGCCTTTCTTATTTTCATGAGGGGACATTGTCTTTATTTTTTTGTTGCTTATGGTTTTATTTATGGCAAGCTAGATGCCAATGGGTAATATACCAAAGGAAAATGCCTTATATTTGTTTTAGCATCTTGGTTACAAATGAACTTTCAAAAATTTATTCCCAGAATGCACAGAGGTTAGCTCCTGCTATGCTCCTGAAGTGGTGGAAAGGGTTTCTTCATTTTATAAAGTTTAAGTAATGTTTTGTTCCTTTCTAATGAATTTCTTTTAGCTTTATAGGATTTATTGCTTATTTTTCTATTTTTTTCACAGTAGCTTGCATCTATATTGTATGATTAGTTTTTAAGTTTACTGTGTTGCTCTGTTGTTTCAATAAAAACTCCCCTACTCTTTTCGATAAGTGCCATGGGATCTTTAACATCCACCTGAACTACCACCAATCCAGGCAGATGGGACCTCGGTTTAATGTCTCATCCGAAAGACAGCACCTCAGAAGTGCAACACCCCTCTCATGCTGCACCACAGTGTCAGTACTGGGATATTAACCCAAGCGCCAGATGTGGGAACTGACCCCACAGCCCTCTGATCTCCCGGCCTCAGAGGTGAGTGTGCTACCTGCTGAGCCACTGACACTGGTCTAGTAGTAGAGGGGAAAACGTGTATTATGTTTTTTGAAAGTGGTGGTGTCAGCCCAGTTGATAAACAGGCTCACTAGCGATTACAAATAAAATAAATATATTTCCTTTTAAAAATTCTGCCTGTTATCTTCAGAAACAGCTGAATTTGGAACAGTTAGTGCTGGAAACTTCACTTGTTTAAAAAAGTTTGAGGCCAGGGCAATAAGAGTAGTTGTATTGCTATGGTTGTCGGTTACAGAAAATTTAAATGGCATTGATTTAAAAGTTTATAGCAGAGGCAGTATAGTGCGATGGGTTAAGGCTCTAAGCTGCAGATCTGGAGACCTGGGTTTGAATCCCACAGCCACCTAGGTGCATACTGTGTGATCCTCAGCAAGTCCCTTAACTTCCTTGTGATCCCAGGTCGCATCTGGAAACAAGCTCCGGCTCAGTGTGCTACTCCTGGTTAAACAATCTTCCCTTTCCCTGTATTTCTAGTCCTAATGGTTCCAAAGTCAGTCCTTCTCTATGAAATTGTCCTTTAAAAGGGCTAATATTGGAACCGTTTTATTTATTTATTTAAAAATCGGTTACAGGAAAAGGCACACTGAGCCAAGGCTTAGTTCTAGGTGCGGCCCAGGGAGAGGGAAAAGGCATACAATCAGCCAATAAAAGAATTAAACAAAAATAAAGCACCAACAGTGATAGCGCAAGCATGTTACAACTGCTAATCACAGTAGTGGGTGGCAGAGGCCGGAGCTATGAGCAGCACCCCAGCCCAGTGTAAACAGCAGGTTGGAAAAACATAAACCGACTCCATAGGGGTGACCAAAACTGGGGAGGAGAGGGGATCAGGGTGAAACTGTTTTAATTTTTTTCATTACATTAAAGCCTGGGGCCAGGACAATGCAGAATAGTTATATAGGGGTTGTGAATGACCTGACTCAAAATAAGCAATTTATCTTCATGACGGAGGGTGCAGGAACATAACTGACAAGTGGCTGAGCCACGAGTGAGTTATGAAAATCCTGTCCTCTCACAAATTATTATGAATTGCATACTTTAAATCAGATGATTGCCCATTCAATTCATACAACTGTTTACGTTTTAGAGCTTTTAAATCTTCTGTTTGTAGGAAGATTGAATTGCTTCTATTTGATCTCAACTGTTGGCTTCTGTACTGCACACAGCTATTGTGATGTTATCAGCATTGTGAAAGCTGCTCTCTGATTGGTTCAGTATTTCACTGTGATGTACCCAACTTTGCTAGAAATCAATTGCAGCATGCTCCAAAATGCATGCTATCATTATATTTTGTGAAGTGGGTCCAAAAATATAAGTTTTATCCTGTGGCATTTCTCTCTACACCTGTGACCAGATTTCTGAAAGTGGAAAAACTGCACACGTGCATGGAAAAAAAGTTACACAAGGGAGGGTCTCTTTTCATAACTGCAATTTGCAGTGTTGTAACCTTCCCCACAACTTATGGCAGCTTGCACAGATCCTGTTGTGCCACTGCAGAAAAATGCTATGCCTGGCATTATCAGGCATAACATTTGTTTCCACAGCTGCGAGGATAAAAGTGAAATGCTGCCCAAACACATAAAATGTTGAAAATAGCATTTTTGTAGATGCAGCAATTTTCTACTGCACCAGGGAGCTGCATACAGTGACTTAGTCTGTGGGCCACATCAGGTCATTTGAAAATCGGGCCCGTTACATACATCAAAAATTTAAAATAGTATCGATAATTATATTATCGGTTATATGATTTACATAATGTTTCTCAATATAATGTTTGGTTCACAATTCAAACCAAATAACTTTCCAATTATTACCGGGCTGGCAGCACAGCCGTAGTGCTACCGCTGCAACATCAACAACTTGGGTTCAGAAGCAAACTCAAGACATTGGAAAGCTGGGGGGGGGATCGTACATCCATAGGACTGTTCTCCTTGGAGCGAGACAGGAGGCAGAGCCTAGTGCCTGCCTGGCCACTAGTGGAAGCTACAAGAAAGGCAGCACAGGTCAACAAGTCAGGGGGGCATGGCAGACATCGACGCATGTTGCGCAGGAGTGAGTGGCATGCATCATGACATCATTGAGTGCCACGCCTCCCAGGGGCAAGTAAGGTATAAAAGCCAGCAGCAAGATAGCGCCAAGCATCTGCAGGCCCTGCACCCAACAAGCTGAGCATGTCAACTGGAACTGGATCTGGACCACAGCAGTGGTAGGGGAACCCTGCCTACCTTGCCAGGGAAAAGGGGGGCAAGCCCTGGAAGAAGACAGCTGATGGAAAGTCCTGATGGACGTCAGGGTTACGGGGGCTGGGGCACTTGGCAGATGGGGGGCAACTGGAGAAGAAGAAACAGAATAAAGAAAATAAAATAGATATCACTTATTCTGATAATCACAGAATCATAGTCCAGTGGCAAAGTGCTACAGTGGCATCATGAAAATTGTATAAATCTTCATGCCATGTTCAGTAGACCCCAATGTCTTCCCTGTTTGCTGCAGAAGGCAAGAACAGTAAACCACACAAAGGCTGAGGTAGATGTCTTTAATTACAGTGATACAGTGTTCTGCAATAACAAAACAAACAAAAATGCAGCATTTGCATACAGAATGCGTCTGAAATTTCCTGCAGCCAGCAAACGTTACTCTCATAACAAGATATGCTTAGACTTAAAGAGATACAGATGCCTCAGTCAAAACTTTGGAAAACTTCTTTGTTAGACACCAATTAGCATGTATTCCGATTATTCTCCATATTTATGGAACTTCCTCATGTTGTTTTTACTAAGGATATTGGATCTAAAACAGGCTGTCTGTCCCTTGGAGTTCTATTGCTTCTGTTGCTCATTCCACACCCCAGGGTCATAAAGTTCTACTTGTGACCTCAGAATTATTTGTATGGTAAAAGACTGGGATGCCAAAAGCCGAGGATTATGCCACAGGTGGGAAATTAATAGCAGGAGCAGAAAAATTCTGAGGCACACAGATCCTAATTTCATGGAAATAAATGCAAATAATAAAAATAAATAATTTTCATGAAAATAAATGTACTAATGAAGAATGGGCAATGAGAAATATAGAAAATATTTGAAACAGATGCCTAATTATATCTCAGTATCTTGTTTTTCAAAATATTTTCTGGAGACGCCAGTTGCTTTTGATTGAGCAGCAGACTCCTCTGGGAGATCTTTGTAAAACATAAAAAAATGTGAACAGCAGTGAGCTTGGATTTCACTTACTGTCTGTATTTTGCTTCTGCTCACTCTGTTATTAATAGTATAATTTTTTTTGAATTAAATGCCCTTATAAATGAAAGGAGCTTGCAGCGTTGTAATCTTTCTTTTCTTGGGTTGTTTGCTTATTGTTGAACTTTTACTGTATGTAAATCTCCTGGTTTCCACACCCCCATGTCACACCTGGAAACAAACTCTGTAGAACTCATTGTGCCTTTTCTGGCCAAAAATGTCAGAAGCCTGAAGTGGCGGCACAGGCTGGTAAGGCATGTGGTTGCCCAACCAGTATTTTTTTAATAGTGTATAGTTTTTTGCTTAGTTTTTATTTAAAAAACAAAAGTGTTTTCACAGTGCTCCTGTAGCAGCAACGAACATGCTGGTGGTTTCAGTTCAGAACTTGAACTGATTGATGTGCATGCAGCAGCACTGTGTAACACAAGCTGACCCACCAGCACAGCAGTAGTGCAGCTGCTCGCAATGCTGGTGACCTGGGTTCGTGAATGAGTCCGCAGCGTCAGAGGGCTAGCCAGTGGGAAATTGGATGAGCATCCCAGGGACAGCTCTCCACCTCCAGGAAGGACGCTTGGGTGACACCTGGTGGAGACCAGGATACATCAAGTTGGGACCACGTAGCAGAGGGGAAGGCAGTGGCAGACGTCTGTGAGGCATATGTGGGAGCATGCGTGCCCATGCACTGATGTCATTGCATTTCCACACCTTGGGGTGACCGACACAATGGAAATACCCTGTGCAGCAGTGCAGTGTTATACCCTCCAACCCCATGCCAAATGATGCCACAGCCTGCCCAGGACCAAACATGGTTGATCTTGGTGTCCATTTCGGGGGCCCTGCTGCAGGGAGAAAACACTGGGCCTAGGTTAAATGCATCTGTTGGGATATTCTGGTGTCATGCATGTAGGCAATGAGTTGGGGAATATCCCCACCTGCAGCATGGAGATAAATAGATCTACAAAAAGAACTGTGAGAAACAGCAGCTGCCTCGAGGATTTCTGATCAGCTGAAACCTTGTTGTACCACAAAAGAGTACAATCATGTTACATGACCTTTGAACTGTGGTATAACAAGGTTTCAGTTGGCATGGAATTCCATGCAGAATCAACCATCACTATACATTAGGAATAAATAATAATCAGAGTTCTTGCATCTTTCATTAAACTGAACAATTATAAAGCCACAAACAGTGTGGGCAGGATATTCAGACTGCACCAGGCTGTTGCGCAAGCCTGGGCACAGCGCAACTGGGCTGCGCAGGGGTGTCAACAGGGTGACATTCAACGAAGCTGCGCCATGGCACAGCATAGTTGAATATTGCTCCTTGGTCACCCGCATTGCGCATGGTGCAGTAACAATGCGCCAGCGCAAGTGGCCAGAGTGCAGCAGCGGGATGCACAAGCGCAAGTGCCGTTGCGATAGGTGCTACCACCACGATATTCAAAAGTGCACATGCAAATGGGGCCATAATGTATGCAAGGTGCAAATGGGTCCATTTGCATGTCATTATGGCCACATTTGCATGCAGGTGTGCTAATCCCCAGCGACTTGCACCTGGTGCCCTGTCAGACTGCAGCCATCGGGGACCGACGCCCCCTGCACATCGCAGCAAAGTGCCCCAATGCCCGATCGCAGGCATGTGTATATGTAAGAACAAGTCCAATATCCTTGGTGGTCCAGTGGACTGCTTGCAGCCTGATCGTGGTCATTAGTATCTTTAAAACAGTTAGCTCTATCCCAGGTGGTCCAGTGGACCGCTTGCAGCCAGATCGCAGGCATTTGCAGATAAAAGAATAGTCCTATATCCCTGGTGGTCCAGTGGACTGCTTGCAGCCCGATCACGGGCATTTGCAGATAAAAGAATAGTCCTATATCCCTGGTGGTCCAGTGGACTGCTTGCAGCCCGATCGCGGGCATTTGCAGATAAAAGAATAGTCCTATATCCCTGGTGGTCCAGTGGACTGCTTGCAGCCCAATCGCAGGCATTTGCAGATAAAAGAATAGTCCTATATCCCTGGTGGTCCAGTTATTGTGTAATAATGTCACTCCTTGGGTGGTGGAAGCACTTGACTTTGCCTCGTGCTTCAGCCCACCCAGGAGTGACATTATTACACAATAACACACACCTTGTTGTGCCTTATTGCTTAATTAATTCTGTCACATTGACTACTCTTACAGTTATAAGAGTGGTCTCACTTACATTCTTAGGGTATCAGAACTGTTCACCTTCAGCTTGCAGTTCTCATGCCCTAAGAATGCACATGAGACCACTATACAGCCATAACAGTAGTTGCCATGTTGGCATTAACATACAACTTCATTTTTTAAACAAAAGCCTTTAACATGCTTTATGATGTGTTTATCCTGTGTCTCGTCTGTCCTTTGTGTGCCAGACCTGCTCAGCTCAGCTTTGCTTTACAGTTCTCCTACCCAAAGAACTTGAGAATGCACTCTTCTAACCATAAGAGACACAGTAACTGTACATATAAACATACAAACATACATCAGAACTGTACCTGTAATGCTTACTGAGGGTGGACAAAGCAATGGGGCCTGATGGGATTCACCTAAGAATTCTAAAAGAACTAAGGGTAGAACTAGTAACGCCACTGACTACTCTCTTTAGCAAATCATTGGAGGATGGGGTGGTACCTGAGGACTGGAGGAGGGTGGATGTGATTCCACTTCACAAAAGTGGGAGCAGGGCAGAGGCATGAAACTACAGACCAGTCAGTTTGACCTCAGTGGTAGGGAAAATGATGGAATCACTTCTGAAGGAAAGAATTGTTGAGTACCTAGAGGCCAGTGGGGCACAGGACCCAAACCAGCATGGTTTCACAGCAGGAAGGTCATGTCAGATGAACCTAATAGATTTATTTGGCTGGGTGACCAAAGTAGTAGACCTGGGAGGGGCTGTGGATATGGCCTACCTAGATTTTAGCAAAGCATTTGACACAGTCCCACACAAAAGAGTAATATACAAGTTAGCCAGCCTTGGAGTGGGTCCCAAGGTGGTAGCCAGGATAAAAAACTGGCTGGACAACAGGGACATAAAGGAAGTAATAGTAATCGGAGTCCACAGTGAAGAAAGAAGAGTAACTAGCGGGGTACCGCAGGGTTCGGTGCTGGGACTGGTCCTCTTTAATGTCTTTATAAGTGACATTGGAGAGCACCTGGAAGGAAAAGTATGTCTCTTTGCAGATGACACAAAGATCTGCAACAGGGTTGATACACAAGGTGGAGTAGAAAGGAGGAAAAGGGACTTGGCAAGGTTGGAGGAATGGTCAAATATATAGCAGCTCAGATTCAATGCAGAGAAGTGCAAGGTAATGCATCTGGGAAACAAAAACCCAGGGAAAGAGTACACAATGGGGGGTGAGTTAATAACAACAACAAAAATCAAAAGAGACCTAGGAGTAATTATATCAGATGACCTAAAGGTGGGCAAGCAATGTGAGAAGGCAGTAAGGAGGGCTGGGGGGATACTGGGATGCATAGGGAGAGGCATCAACAGTAGAAAACAGGAAGTTGTTATACCTCTGTACAGACAGTTGGTGAGACCCCATCTGGAGTACTGTGTACAATTCTGGAGACCCCATCTCCGCAAAGACATAGACAGAGTGGAGGCTGTTCAGAGGAGGGCAACCAAAATGGTGCTGGGTCTGCACCAGAAGACATATGAGGAGAAACTGAGGCAGCTTAATATGTATACCCTTGAGGAAAGGAGGGAGAGGGGGAACATGATAGAAACTTTCAAGTATCTCAAGGGAATTAACAAAGTACAAGAAGGTAGTATCTTTCAGAAGAAGAGATGTGCAAGAACAAGGGGGCACCATTTGAAGATAGAGGGGGATGGCTCAGAGGTAATATTAGAAAGAATTTTACAGCCTTCATGAGGAGGTTGTGGAGTCAGGAACAGTGGGAGTATTCAAGAATGCATGGGACAGACATAAGGCACTTCTAGTAGGGGGTAGGAGGAAGTAAGCTGTTGATTAACTAGAATCTGCAGTTTATCCATCAGGTAGGGGAAATGGGCAGACTGTGTGGGCCAAGCGGTCCTTATCTGCTGTCAAATTCTCTGTTTCTATGTTAATAGAGGCTAAGGGTTCTGGTGAAAAATATAAACCACTCATGCTTCACACTTGTGGTTTGTAAATGCCACTGGAACAATCAGTGCTATTACAGCCTTAAGTTCATTTAGGTGCACCTTTTTCCTTTCCTTTTTCTTTTGATACAACTTTTTGGGCACCAGTGTCATCCTCATACCTGCTTCAGTCTTACTACGATACTCCCAGCCCCAATCAATACTACCCCTTCTGTCTCTCCAGTGGGAGTCTACATGTGGAGGACCTGAGGGTACCGGCACCATCACTGGTGGCCACCAGTGGACATGTTTTTTTTCTCCCTGGCCACCACTTCCCCAGCGCCTAGGTGCAGCACATGCATCCCCATGCTTGTCGCCTAGGTCACACATAGCGAAGTCCTGCAAGGGTGACAAGATCACTTTGCTTATCACAGGGGTCACTACAGCATCAGAACCAAGGCAGCTCCCTCCCTTCACAGGATGTGGTGCCATGTGGTGCTTCCCCAACTCCGCATCCACCTGACCAGCTTCCTGGGGCTGCTCCTGAACCCGGGTCATCAGCATGGAAGAGCCTGGCACTTCTGCTAGGCCATCAGGTGGGCCATTTTTCCTTATATTATTTATTGAAGAGAATTGGAATTACAATCCTTTGAGTCATAGACTCCTTTGCAAAGGCTCCACATCAGTACAGAAAGAACAAACATAACGTTTACTGGTATTATACAGAAGTACAGTCTATACATTGCATCAAGGATCCTGAAGTGGATTTTTTGGTCTTAGCTGTGACCAAAAGGTAGATTACAGATTCAGGGGGTCCTAATTAAACCCTGAGTCAGATTTTATATACATTGTGATTGCGGGACCTGAGGATGCAGTAAGGGGTAAGGTTGGGCATTTTATCCCCGTCATTACGGATTTTCTACATTCACTGGCGCTATATAGACTGCTAGCAATGAGCTTCCGTTTGTGGTTTGGACATGGTGATGGCGTAACGGTTGCAGTCACAGGTGGCTGATTCAAGAGACATTTGCATGAAAACAGCATCTTTGTCCCTTATATTGTCCTGCTGCTCCTTTCCCACCTGAAGTCATAATCTCTTGCCTGTGGCATCACAGTTACAGTATTTCTACAGCAGCAGCTCATGATGTCACAAGCAAAGGGTTGTGCTTTATGGGGAGGAATAAGCAGCAGAAGCAGATTGACTCTTTGGCATAACATTAATTTCATTCTCTGGTGAAAATTAAGGATCCCATGATGCTTTTCAAAAGAGTAGGCAAATTGCCTTCAGTGTCTTGGCTTTCTGAAGCACTTTGGGACAGAGATTACTTGACAGGTGCCATGAAAATCCTAATGTGGTTCTGTTCCAGTTTTGGCATGCCAGGTATCTGACTCCTTGCTTTGTGAAGCACTCTGAGATAAAGTGGGAATTAAAGAAGCTAAATACAACTCAGATCTAGTCTACCCTACAGTTCCGTTGCAACCAGGATCAGACTCATTGCATTATAAAGCATTTTGGGATACAATGGGTATGGAAGGCCCGGATGGAATATCCTGTTGAAAGGCACGCTGTCAACCCCCTTAGGTCTCAAAATCTCCCTAGTTTAAAAAACACATATTATAATTATTCACATTCTGTAGAGACTGTTGATGTAGCTGGGAGTTTGATTCAGATTCCCTTTTTCTTTTAAAAAGTGAAAAACAGACTGCCCACCATACTAGTGTTATCACACAAAAGCACTGTTTACATTCACTGAACAACTCCCACTGAATTTTTCCTGGACTTGGGAATGCCCCCATTATAGTCTAGCCACTCATTATGCAGCAGGAGGAGAGGTTACAATGTATCATGAGTGGCTGCGCTGTTTGAGGCTGTTCCTCATGTTCAAAAAGTATGCAGTAAGAGTAGATGAAGAATCTGAAGCAAAACAAGGTTGGATACAACTGTACCATTTGCATGCATTTCAGCTCTACTAGAAAGAAGGCAGTTGAAACAACCAGCTACATCAATGAATTTTAGAGAAGGTAAGTGATCAAAAAAGGTGGGGTTTTAAACTAGAAATAATATGATGCAAAAAATGTTGAGTGTCCCTTTAAATCCAAATTCTATTCTATAGTTCTTGCACTACCACTCTGTAACTGACCATTTGGTAAAGCATTATGTGATACAGCGTGTATGAAAGGTGCTGTATAAATCCATACTCTATTTTAATTTGTTTTATAGTCCCTGCACTAACAATGTCTAATGCATTGCTTTACAAAGAACTTTGGGATTCAGTGCGTATGACTGGTGCTATATAAATCCAAATTATATTCTACTATCCCTGCACTAGCAGTATCCAACTCAGTGATTTGTAAAACACTTTACAAAGAGAAACAGTACGTATGAAAGGTAGCAGAGAAAACCAAATTGTGTTCTACAGTTTTGGTTCTGCCACTATCTGATGCCTAGCTTTGTAAACCACTTTGTGAAACTGTGTGTGTGAAAGGTGATGTAGAAAACCAAATTTGTTCTATTCTACCGTCCCAGCACTATCAGTATCTTACTCCTTGCTTTGTTAAACAGTATACATAGAAAGTGATGTATAAAACCAAATTTTATTCTATTCTGCAGTATCAGCACTACCAGTATGTCTAACTTCTTGCTTTGTAAAGCACTTTGTGAAGAGTGTATACGAAGTGAAATATAAAACCAAATTACATTCTATTCTGTTGTCCATGCACAACCCATATAGCTAATTTTTTGTTTTGTAAAGCCATTTGTCAAACAATGTGTATGAAAGGTGACATATAAAACCAAAGTTTATTCTATTGTGCAGTACCAACACTACCAGTATATCTAACTCCTAACTTTATAAAGCACTTTGGGAAACAGAGTTTGTGAAAGGTGACATATAAAACCGAATTCTAGTCTGTCATATAGTTCTTGCTCTACCTGTACATTTAACATACTGCTTTGTAATGCACATTGTGAAACAGTGTGTATGAACAGTGAGGGTATGATATAAACTAAATTCTATTCTACAGTCCCTGTACTACCAGTGTATCGAATGCATTGCTATACAAAGTGCTTTCAGAAATGTCTTCAGTAGTAAAGAATGGTGGAAGAAAGCTATAGAAAATTAATGAAATATAAGCAGAGCTGTGTCCATTTGTACTCACATATGTCAAGAGTTTAGTGCCAACAATAGGCACCTGAGAAGGGGGACTAGACTTATAAAAGAGGGTGGCATATCTGCGAGGGTGACTTGTATGTGCAGCTTCCATGGCTATCTAATAATATCTTTTGCTTGCATGTTTTCAATTAGCAGCTCCACTGGAACACACACACACACACGCACACACACACACACACGCATGTACTTGCAGCTCTAATCACAAATGCTATCCTTTGTCACGATTCCTTCTGGGAGCACTCAGCACCATATTCAAGCTGGAAAAGTTGACTACCTGCGAGGACAGTTGGAATCGTCATAAAACACCACAGACATGGAAACAATGCCACAGTTGGGGAATGGGGTGGGCATTTCACGGAGGTACATGCTATAGAATGGAGTTATACTGGTGGAGCGGTGCTATGGAGGTGTTGATGTGCACTGATTATGGGGGTCACCTTTACACAAGGCAGATCTATAAATGTACAAAAATTCACAAGGAAAATGGTGGGGTGACTTACATGTGAGGTCAACTTAAAGGCAAGAATAAATGATAAGAACAGTTTTCAAAGTTTTCCTGACAGGCATCCGCTGCTCTTTAAAATACCGGAATGCTACACAAGGCCTCCATCACTGCACCATGGGAAATTTCAGAAGCAGAAAATTAGCATTTTGGTGCATGAGATATTGTGTTTTTTTAATAAAATTATAATTAATGTCACCTGCATAATGATCTTTTTTGTATAAAACATATATATATAATACTTAAAAAAATAGATATTTAATACTTTTACCCACACATTACACAGTGATTAAACAGTTAATACTGCACAAATGAGCAACTGATCCCACGAGAGTGAGAGAGCGAGAGACTAACAGTGTCAGAAGGAACAGCTATTACTGCAGGTCACAGAAATACATTTATCTGTCCCAACACCACCACCCTAGTTCGCATGCAATAATATTTTGTTAAAGCACGTGATCTGAAAAGGTACACCCACTACCGTATGTTACACATCATCAATTTTTTAAATAAACTCTCACAATTTTTTTCTCCATTTGCATATAAAAATATTTAAAATCAGCTCCTCTGAAAGGAAGAATAAAGTCACACACACATGGTATATTCAGGGACTTAGACATAAGAAAAGGGGAAAAAAAAACTTATTTAAAACCTATATGTTAGTTTCTTCTTCAGTAACTGAGATCACAGGGATGACAGACGACTATTTTGAAGGACTTGGGGGCTGAACAGTCAGGTTCTGTATATGCCAAGTGCAGAGGAACAGCTGGCTACTATTCAGTACCATTTAGTTAAAGGTTAAAAATGTTAACAAAACCAAAAGATTCACATTCAGACACTAACAGGCGGTAACTCGTATTTATCCAATACAGAATTATGCTCTCTCTTCATTTCTGCTGACACCGTTTTCTTTCTGTTTTTTTGCAGGTAGGGGGCTGGATACCATATGTCCTTGCAAAGCCCCTGTGTTTACTTACTAAGTCTTAGCCTTTAATGTCTTGTCATCATTTTATTTTTGATCTGGTAAAAGGTGAAGAGCCTCTTCCTTTTCGGTTCTGTTGTCCATGAAACTACTTTGAGGAAATCGAGCAGAACACATCATACTTCTTCCTGAAAAAACAAACAAACAAAAAAAGGCTTGTCAAAGGCTGCTGTAATTCTTTCGCAGTGCTACCCATCCTCCGATACATCAGTTACTGCAATAACAATAAACCCCCGCCCTGTATAGAAAGACCACAATGCACTGTGAGACAGACTGCAAGTTCAGCATCTGTCCACTCAGCCTACTGCAGGGAGCCAGAGAAACACGCACAGATGCATCCACAAATACCAGCACTGCTACGCCTCAAAACTAGCCAGCAAACACCATGGCAAGGAAAACACCAGGGTAGGTGCTCAGTACAGCTTTAACTAGAATATATCATTGTTCAAGTATGTGTTACACTGCATGGAGTATACCACTGTGCTGCATATGAATCTGTAAAGTACTATGTATGCTGTTGAAATATGACTGTGCAGCTCACGTACAACTGATACACTGCAGGTTCATATGTCGATTTACATAGATTCTGGTGGCAGGTGAAGACTCATTCATCTAACCAGCCTGCCCATTTAGATTTAGTACCAGGTACAGGGCTTTTTGACGGTCACCTGGATTACATCTGCACCACTCTAACGAAACTGCTGCTGGAGTGCTGTAGGACAGTGCCAAAATAGCTTGGTCCATCTGAGGACAGGGTTCTCATTGTGCTCCCAGGCAAATTTGGAGTCCGTCATGGCAGCCAACAACAAGCTGACTTGCTGGATTCAACTGCTTGCATTCAGCAAACAAAGACATCCTTTTTCCACACCACCTGAGCTCCGGTACTCTATTTCTTTTGGCTTCAAACTGCCCCACTTTGTTCTCTGGCAACTCTTTTGACTTACTGTATACTGGGGACCTGGTCCATCCAGACTCCGGATGGGCTATGAGGTATGATGGGTTGACACCAGATCAGAACAAGAGCCACTGTATTAGGGATCGCAGAACCAAAGGCAGTTCAGATAAGCCATGATAGTTATCCAAGCCTTTAAGAGCAACTCTGAATTTCAGCATGTACTTTAATAAATGTGATATCTCAGCTAGTACAATTTACTAGAGATTTTATTTTTCGTTTCCCATGTTCCTTTCCATGGTTTACAGCACATTTTGATAGTCTATCTGAAAAAGTCTGTATAAAAAGCATTTGCCTCTCCCCAGTTAACTGTGCAGTGCCTTTGTTTATGACATCCTAGTGCTCATCAAGACAACAGACTGTGATATCACAAACAACAATTGTGAGGACAGCATAAGGGATTCACATACATTTTGAAAGACTCAGTGAAATAACTACTGCATTATCTGCAATACTTTGAAGACCAACAACAGGAAAAAGTAAAAGAAATTACAAAACAAGCATTTGTCAATGCCGAATGTTTGCTTGCTGGTATTAGCATTAGAAATGCAGAAGTTAGACAGATGCAGAATAGGAATGGCAGTGAAGTATTGAACTCACGCCAACCCCACCCCCAGCCTGCAGAGATGGACAGGCATTGGGGTATGCATTTGGATCGTCGCCCTCAACGTTCATGCCATTTCACCTCACCCTATCCTGCAGACACCGACAAGTGTTGAGGTGTGCCTTAGGGTGTTCGACTTTACAGTCACCCCATTCCATAAGGACATACACTGAAATGGGTGCAGTATAGGAGAATGGGGTGAACTCTGAGACCAAAGAGACCAAGGCACACCTCCAATGCCTGTCACTGGCTACAGGGGTGGGATGGGGTGAAACTAGCATGAGCATTACAGTTGGCAAATCCAAAGGCACACTCTTATGCCTGTCAGTCTGTATTAGGTGTGACGTTATGGTTAGAAACCCTAACGCCTGGGCATTTGTTGGTTTTGCACCTACAAATTTTCAACATGGCCTTTTTGTGACCCTCACTTCATGAAAGCATTTGGGACCTCTTCTCATGAACAGTGGCACTGTGATTTTGTTAATGTGTCCCTAACTTTGAGTTCCCACAGCGACCGTGACATTCTGCGCCGGATGTATGAAAACACAGATTGGGCAGGATGTGAAGAATGACAGCTGTACCATTCATAGGGAGGTGTGAAGAGAAGGCAATGTTGAAAATCTGTAGTGAAAATATTAAAAATGCTTGAACTTCCTAGCGTACCTGGAAACTGCGCAATGCATGCATGTAACACAGTCATTTAGTGGAATTATTTCACTAAATTTTAAAAATAGGCATTTTGTGACCTCTGCTGATGAACACTGTCACTATGATTTTCTTAATCTGTCCTGAACATTGATTTCCCACAGCAACCGCGGTATTCTGCACCAGATGTGTAAACAAATATTTTGGGCAGGATATGAAAAATGACAGCTGTACTGTTCATAAGGAGGTGTGAAAAAATGCCAATGTTGAAAATCTGGAGTGAAAATATTACTAATGCGTGAAATTATGAGGGTGCATGGAAACTGTGCAACGTATGCTCATAACACAGTCATTTTATGTACTTTTGTCACTAAAATTCAACAAAGGCATTTTAGCATCTCTGCTCATGAGCAGTGTTATTGTGATTTTCTTAATCTGTCCTGAACACAAACTTCCCACAGTGACCACGCTATTGTGTGCCAGAAGTTCAAAAACACATTTCATCCAGGATGTAAAAAATGACAGCTGTACTGTTCATAAGGAGGTGCGAAAAAATGCCAATGTTGAAAATCTGGAGTGAAAATATTACAAATCTTGAAAATTCACAGTGCGTGGAAACGCTGCAACGCTCATGTAACACAGTCATTTATGGATGTTTGTCACCAAATTTTCAATATAGGCATTTTCGGACCTTTGCTCATGAACAGTGTCACTGTGATTTTCTTAAGCTGTCCTGAACACTGATTTCCCACAGCGACGTCCTATTCTGCGCTGGAAGTGCGAAAACACATTTCAGCCAGGATGTGTAAAATGACATTTACACTGTTCATAAGGAGGTGTGGAGAAATGCCAATGCTGAAAATCTGGGTGAAAATATTACAAATTTATGAGTTCACTGGTGGTGGAAACGCATAGCATGCGCTCAGTAAAACAGTCATTTTTGGGATTTTTTCACCAAAATATGCAACATAGGCTTTTTGAGAGCCCACCTCATGAACAGTGACACTGTCATTTCATTAATCAGTCCCGAAAGGTGATTCCACACAGTGACCTCGAAATCACCTTTTGGGACCGAATAATGCCATGACAGTGACTGAATTCATGAGGAGGGGTCCCAATAACCCCATTTTGAAAATTTGGTGCCAAAGTCCCCAAAATGCCTGAGATATCCACATAAGTTGAAAAAAAAAATTTATGCCATTATACAGCTTACTGGTATTTCTTCAGTTCGCGGTCGGCTTTGAAGAGTGCAGACACGTTCCCGATCCATCGAAGATCATCGCGCTGGACTCCGGAGGTAAGTATGGGGTGAAGGGGGTGGTGTGGTGAGGTGGGCTGAGCAGTGGGTGGGTGCAGGTTGGGGGAGACTCAACGAGGGACCGTTTTCTACTTTACAGGTTTAAAAAAACATTATAATGTCGTGGGAAGATTTTCTTATTTACAGGGATTTTTGGCATGCTGGTGTAGGGTCCCATCATGCCACCTGACTGCTTTTTTGTGGGGGCTGTAGCTGACAGGGATTGGGCACTGTCGGCACATACTGCAGTGTTGGGGGGGCAAGAGCCGAGGGGGATTGGGCACCCCCCTCAGCACACAACAATTGGGGGGGGACATTATGCTGATGGGGAGTGGGCTCCCCTGTCAGCAAATGAACTGGGTCGGGGGCATGCCGACAGGGGGATTGGGCACCCCCGTCAGTCAGCTTTCATGGGTCTCTGAGGCAGCAGCATAAGCCGCCGCCATGTTCAGGGAAATGTTGCACCAAGCAAGGTACTGCCCTGCAGTGACGGGTCGCTGCCTCATTGCAGCAGAATGGCTGATGCTGCAATGACGAGGCGGCCCCTCATTGCAGCAACCAAATCATTTCAAGTTGGTGGCACTTCTGCAGAATCAATGTCATCAGGACACTGGGCCTGCATTGGGTGAACAGTCCCAAACCCACAAATGCAGTGCCGGCATTGGCTGCCACAGTGCCGCACCTCCACAACCCGCTTCTCTCCTAAGCTGCCACATAATGTTTCTTGTGCATGTGCACAAGCAAACATAAAAAAAACCCTAGAAAACAATAAAATATAATTAGTGTAAATCTAGTGGTTTTAGGCTTTTTGTTATGGTAGAGAGTTGCTCTTTAAAGCAGCAATGCTACAGAAAATGTTTTACCAAAAAGCAAGCCCAAAGATTTCTGGAAGCAAAACAACTCTTTGATTAAAGGTAATTCATCCCAATGTCCCAGCTCCGTATCATCCTTTGCCCACCTCCTACAAGATCCCCCGTCCATTGCTGAAGGAATTAATCAGTTCCTTACTTTCCTTACTAACCTTGATAGGTATACGGCTCACCTTCTACCTGTCTCAGATTTTTCTATCCCTACTCAACACCACGCTGCTCTTGGCCCGACCTCCTTTCCACCTAAAACTAGCTACTCGAAGAGAAGTCTATAGCCTACTATCAAGCCTCAAATCAGAGAGTTCCCCTCGCCATGACACATTAGAACCCAGGTTTCCCAAACTAGGGGCAGTAGCACTTGCAGCACCTGTCTGTGATCTTCTAAATAGATCAATTCTTTCTGGTGAGGTGCCAAGTCTTTGGAAGGTGGCTGTGGTGGTCCCTCTCCACAAGGAGGGGACCCATGCTGTGGAAAATTACAGGCCTATTTTAATTCTTTGCCCCCTGGCTAAGATACTAGAGCATATCCTGTACAACCAGCATCAGTCCATCTAGACGTGCATCACCTTCTCACAGACTGCCAGCATGGCTTCAGGAAGGGACACAGTACTACCACGGCCCTTGTCAAAGTCTCGACTGACATCCTGAAAGCAAGCGATGTAGGTCTATTTACCGGTGAAGTGTTGCTCGACCTGACTAATGCCTTCAATTTAGTCAACCACCACCTTCTGCTTGGTAAATTGCATCAGTTAGGCCTAGATCATCAAGCACTCTCATGGTTCCATGATTATCTCACTGGCAGATCTCAAAGAGTAAAATGATCAGGACCATTCTCCTCTTCAAGGCCCATCTCTCACGGCGTACCCCAAGGTTCAATTATTGGCCCAATACTATTCTCACTTATTATCAATGAGCTCCCAAACTACTGTGGCATGGCATCTGTGGAATTATATGCTGATGATGCAACCGTATACTGATCATCTACCAACATTGACTGGCTTGATCAAAGCCTTAACTCAAATTTCTATATGCTTGAGACCTGGTTCTCCGACAATCACCTAATACTAAATGCGAAAAAAACAAAAGCTATGTTATTCCACAATCCCTCTCCCAAACCCACCAAACACTCCAAATCAGCTCACAATCAGGTGACCCCATAGAGGTGGTATGTACTTTCAAATACTTTGGGGTCCACTTAGATGCCTCATTCTCCCTGGAACATCATGCAATTCAGTTCACAAAATCAGTAAACCAGAAGCTTGGTCTCTTATACTGACTCCGCCCTCTATTATCCAATGCCGCCTGTAAAAAGATTGCTTCTACATCCCTTTTCCCTATCTTGTTCTATGGGGCCCCACTATTAGTCTCCGCCCAGTCCTCTACCCTCACTCAACTGCGCCAACTCTATCATAGGATTGGATGTTTTGCCCTGGGAACAGCCTCCAGAAAAACACCACTGTGACATCCTGAATCCTCTCCAATGGCCTACCCATGACTCAAGGTTACAGTTTCATACCCTATGCCTAGTTTTCTTTAATCCCCCTTGCCTAAAGGGAATAGTTTACAACAAAGCATCCATGCACCCGCTAAGATCCATCTCCCTACCCTTATTAGCAATCCAAAAGACGCATCGACTATCAAGTAAGTGCTAATTTGCCTTCTCAGCTACCACTGCTTGGAATGCCTTCCCCCTAACCTAGTCTCCTGCCCCACACTACCTTCCTTCAAAACAGAGCTTACCTCTTATCTAACCCCTCCCCCGTAACTGCTTTAACTAACTCTTATCGCCTCTTTACTGCCCAGCCTATGTTACCACTATTTTTTGATCTTGTAAGCTATTAATCCTCATGCTCTTGCTTTGTATATTCTGTATAATATTAGTGTCTTGTTTAACTATTAGTATATGTATATTGCCTGATCTTTTATTATGCTGCATATCTTGTGCTCTGATGTAATCACCCACATCATTGTTAAATTTCTCTGTATCCTGTATTGTATTTTTGTATTGATCAGGTGTACTGTGTTTCACCATTGTCTCCCAGGTCATCACTGAAAAAGGGACTGGATGGTCTCAGTGGACTTACCCGGTTACCAAAATTCAAATAAATAAATAGTTTCAACTACAATAAATAAAAACATATTAGAATATCTGTCAGATCTACTTGTGTAGCAACCTCCTGTACTGCAACCATGAGGGGTTTTATTTTATTCTTTTCTTGCTCCTAACCATACCAGGTCTAGAATACTATTTCTAAGCCAAATGTGGCGGCCATCTTTTTTTCTTGAGAAAAACAAAATGAAAAGATTTATAACATACTCAAATTTTGGTGGAACTAAAAACTTTTCACACCGTATGAATCAGGAAAATGCTTGGCATTTTTATAGTAAAAAAAAGCTATGTCAAATTTTTTGCCAAATTTTGTTGCACTGCTACATAAAGGGAACGTTTAAAACTTTTGGAGTTTTTGTAAATTTAAGGTACAGAAACTATTTTTAACTTTATTTTAATCTACAAGTAACCGTTAATTAAGAGAACTGATACTTAAATAATTCGAAACACTAACACAGCAGTTCAAGGTTGAAAGGAACTCTATAGAATTTATATCATTTAGCCCCCTTTCATAAGCAATTATGAATAAGTGGTCTGTGCAAACATATTAATTTAAAGGGATAAAGGTTAGAGTGGAACTAAATATAGCCATAAAATGGTGTCTGGTCATTTCTGACTCCTCATTGGTCAGGACCCCGTCACATTCTACTGTGTTAACCTAGAATATACTCTTGCTCAGAAGACATGATAGGGGTACGCATTAATCGAGAGCACAACCAGTTGGGGTCAAAAAGGTCAATATACTAGTTACATATCCACAGGGTCAAAAAGATTGCACTGCAAATCAAACACAACAGCAACATTGAAAAGAAGTCATGCCAATTCAAAAAAACACATAACCCCCCACATACACAGCAACATTTGTCAAGAATCACAAACTGTTGAAATCCATACAACAACACTGAAAAACATACAGTACTTCCTACTCACAAATCCAAAAGCCTCAGTGATGCTCACTCAAGAGTAACATTTTTAAACACCTAATAAAAACACAAAATACATTTCAAAACTATGATTCTACACAACAGAAACAAGCATACATACATACATAACTAAACCATCGGCAAAACTTCTACAAAAGTTGCTCTAAAAGCTAATAAAATATGCATTTATCTAGAAACAAAGGACAGCTCAAACTCTCTCCTTGAATCTCAACTGCCCAGTAGTGCGCCTGAATCAGGTCCCGTGACATCTAATCAGTTGCCTGGGCTACCAGGTCTGACTCAGATCACATGGAAAAAACAGGACGCACAGCTCAGGCTTCCAGCTTAGCCTCACAGGTCACCTGGGAAGTACAGGAAGTTAAAAGCCAGGAATACCTATTTAAAGCAACAAAATATACTCACTCATTCCCTTGCAGTGCAACTGCACCCAACTAACACAGCTTACTAGCTGCAATCTAACCCCAGCTGCACATCTAATTATGCTAATGCCCTAAAGGCAACCATTTAAAGATATAGCACCAAATTACAACATTACTACACTGCTAAGACATTTGTACACATTTGAAATTGGTTTTACTCACCTCACTTTCAAAATGAGGAGTACAATACTCATCCCAGAAAATCTTATCTGGAGCCCTGACCCTCGGTGTTGGATGCTTTAATAAAATCCTCAGTTTTCGCTCTCGGGGTTTATGTAGCATCCAACACTGCGGGTGTATGTAACATTTTCATTAAGCACACAGCCCCATATATTATTCAATATGAATTCCACCCATAGCAAAATTTCATCTGTTGAATGTAGGAAAGATAGAAAAAAAAACAACGTGAGGTAAAGGGAAAAATGAATATACAGAAGGAGGAGGGAAGGTGAAGAAACAGGTAAGTGGGAGTGGGCTGGGAAAAATAGAGGTTTAAGGGCTAATTAAAAAAATATTTTGTTGTGCATAATATTTGAAAGCAAGATGGTGAACCAATGCTGGGATTATTTTGATGGTGTGGATGAATTATTTTTTTTAAGTCATTACAATGTTTAACATTACATTATTTGTGTACATTTTTTACCATCACTCTTCCCCCTAAAATCTTAGACCTCTTCACAATCAAATAAGACACTCATTTAAAAATACACATATTATTAGCAGGCATTTGAAGCTGTGACAGTTTTTTTCCACACCACTGCCTGTATTCCTTTATCAGTATATATTTAAGCAATAAGACACTCCAGTGTGTGCTTTGTGGTGAGGTAATGGCACTTATCCGGTGGCTGAAGGCTCTTGGCAATGCCTCATGCCTCTCAACACACCCAAGGTGTGCCAGTATCCCACCACAATGCACACCCTGTCATATCTCATTGCTTAAATATATACTGATAAAAAACTGGCATAATGGAAAAAATTTCACTTCAATGCTCATAATAATATGTGATTTTAAATGAGGGATATCATCTCCACCAGCATATTTTTATGCAAATTGTAAAATGTCCTGTGGAAATCATCAGAGGCAAGGCTGGCCCATCAGCAAAGTGATAGGGCTACCGCTTGCGACACATGTGACCTGGGGTTGGGAACACGCCTGTATCCTGTGTGCTAGCTAGAGAAAGGAAGTTTGAGCAGCCTAAAGGGTGTTCTTCTCCTCCAGGGAGGGGTAGCTGGTGATTTGGATGACTCAAAAACAGCAAACACAAAATGAGTGAAAGCAAAAGAGGGTGGTCACAAATGGCGAGGGGTACAAGTCAGCGATCGCCGAAACAGCGACCCATAGCTTTCCCCCTCCCCGAGTTACTTCCCCCTTGGAGTTGGTTATTTTAATAAGGGGGGATGCAGGTGCAAAGCCCCACACAGAAAAGCCCCTTTACATGTTTGTCACCATTTCAGTAATTGCCGACTTGTACCCTTGCCGTTTGTGGCCGTGCTCGTTTGCCTTCGGTCATTTTGGGTTCTCGGTTTTTGAGTCACCCAAATCACATAGAACCTCTGGGGATGTAGAGCAGCTGGTTCTGTTGCAATATTGTCACCTGTGCTTGTGCATGCACCCCCTTTTCCACCGGTATCCTAAGAGCTGGGAACGAACAAGGGAAGAACACCCAAAAGGCAGGATGAACTGCTAGCCCCTTGCAGGCTCCACACTAGCTACCTAGGCACGGATCCCAACTGGATCCTGTACCACTGCAGGTTGAGAAGCTCCCTGCCACCCATGCCACAGGGGGTGACATGTGGCTGAATGGGAGTGAGCTGTGGCAACTTGTTTCCAGGTGCATGCTGTGGGGAGGGTTACATTAGACTTGTTGTATTTACATATTTGTCATTTGTGACTAGGAAAGGCACACTGACTGGTGACAGCTCACTTTCTGATATGTTTTTGGGGTGGGTTACATGTGAACTGTTTTATTTATTTGCAATG
This sequence comes from Neoceratodus forsteri, assembly GCA_016271365.2. Classification (NCBI taxonomy): domain Eukaryota; kingdom Metazoa; phylum Chordata; order Ceratodontiformes; family Ceratodontidae; genus Neoceratodus; species Neoceratodus forsteri. The sequence continues at coordinate 1,611,942,130 of CM028131.1, read as the reverse complement.
ATTGATCAGAAAAGGCACACTGATCTGTGACTGCACATTTCCAGATGTGTCCTCGGAGTGGGTTGCATGGACCAGTTTTATTTATTAATTAATTTATGTATTTATAATTACCGGTTTCCCTTTTTTCCCATAGGGAAACCATGGCAAAATTTGCTGTAATAAAGGAGTGCTTCTTATGGCAAAGAAGTGCACAGTTTCCCTCACACTGTGCATGCACCTACTGCATTTCCTTCCTTCCTTCCTGGCCACTCACTGCTCATCGAACTGTACACTAAGCTGCCACCCTGGACTTGGCGGTAAGTAATAAAAAAAATAAATCTACCATGGCACAGGGACTTCAGTTGGTGGGCGGCTACCCACAAGATTAAAAAAAAAGCTTTAAATAAATGAAAAGGTTACAGCAGCCCTGCACTGTAGTTTTACGGACAATGCCCCTTTAATGGGATTTTTATTTTATACAATTGCTAAGAGTGAAAAGGGAACCCAGCAATTATATAAAATAAAATGTAGGTCGTGTGTGTAATCTCAAGTTTACATATATCTTGGGGTTAGATGTTATGTTTAAACCCCGAGCTTCACTCGGGTTTATTTAGCATCTAATCCCTTGGGGGGTGTAAATGTCCTGTTACACACCCCAACCCATACTTTATATTATATGTAATAACTTGGGGACTTTTTCTCGCAGGAGAAGATGGTTATAATGTGCCATTATAACCCTCAGGTCATAATGGCGAACACACACCAGCTTCTCCTCTGCCCAACTCATGCTCACTCACTACGCTGTAAAAAAATGCCATCAATCACCAGAAACACAAACACCTCAGTGAAGCATACACCAAGCAAGAAGAATGGTACTGCAACATAAAAATAGTCCAAAAAACTAAATGTGACCATCACTAACCTTCCAACTCAGCACCAATGCACTTCACAGCGACAGTCCTTAGCTTTGAAACTCACAGTCACTCTATCTCATCTCTCCACACAAACCACCATGAACTCCGACCTCTGCAGCTTATTATCATATTGCCTTGCCAACAGCGACCTGCAACAACTGAATTCAATTCAAACTCAAACTGAAAACTTTCTTGCCTCAAGTTCACATTATTTAAACATATTTATTTTCATTTGCAACTGTTGCCTTGTTGTCGCTGTTTTCTTAAGTGCTGATTTCATAAGCTGCTGCTTTCCAACCAGAATTAAAGTTCTACCATTCTCACAGTCTGTTAGGGAAAGCAAGCCATTCCTATTTATGTTAAAAAGTGATTTATTCACAGAAACACAAACAGGATTTTGCTGAATGCTGAATGTGTATTCAATTTCTTGTTTACTGCTCTGTCATGTTCTGCTGAATAAAAATAAAACACAACACGCTGTATTATTTAATGACATCTACCTGGAGAAAAAATGTCCCCCAGCAATTACATAAAACAGCACATGGGGGAGCACAAAACTTGAATTTAATTCACACCCCCAGTGTGGGATGCTTTGGTAAACCCCTTGGGCTTCGCCCTCTGGGCTTATGTAGCATCCCACACCTCAGGTGTGCATTAAATTCTCATTATGTATTCCCCCCCCCATGTATTATTCTATATGTAATGTTTGAGCAGAAAAAGCACTCTGAGCTGGGGCAGTTTGTTTCCAGAGGCATTCTGGGGGGTGTTACTTGTAACTGGTTTTATCAATTTATATATTTGTAATTTTTTGACCAGGAAAGGCACAGACCTGCTTTATTAACAGGATGAAGGTTGGCCAGGACACTGGGGAAAAACCACTGCATTTGTGATCGTTCTTACCACTTTATGCCCATTTATGAGAAAATTATCCTGCAGATATCCGATAATGGATGCAGCTGGTAGAAGGGGGCAATCCATGGACCTACACTGTTTAGTATATTTATAAGGGACCGACAGCTAGGCGAGCACCGGCATCTGGATTGCCAAGTTTGCAAATAATACAAAGATGGGAAGGGTAGTTACTGTATATCGCAACAAGAGATAAATGAAATACAGAAGGACCAGGACAGACTTGGAAAGTGAGTGGAGAAATAGCAGATGAACTCCAGTGTTGAGAAGAGAAAGATGGTGACCCTAGGAAAGAAAAACCTGATGGTTAAATATTACCATAAATGGCATACAGAGAACTGAAACTAAGCAAGAAATGATCTGGAAGAACTGACAGGTGTACATCAGAGAGAAATGTATTAAGTCAGCAGGTCAAGGAGATGTTAAATGCCCCTTTAGAAGTCCTCAGGCAGTCCTCATCTCGAATATGGTGTGCAGTTCTGGTATCCATGTCTGAGGAAGGACATGAATGTAACTGGGAAAGTGCAGAGGAGAGTGACCAAGGTCCTTTAAGATTTGGAAAACATGGGCGATGTCGACCAGCAGACGCAATGAGGACTCTTTTCCTTGGAAGAGAGATGAATCTGCGGGGACATGATCATGGTCTTCAAATATGTAAATGGGATAACACTGTGAGACCAAATGCAGCTCTTCAGGATACATTTATTTACTTACAGTTTGTTGACCAGGATAAGGCACAATGGGATGCAGCTCGTTTCTTGGCATGACCTGGGGAAGGGGATACAGCAGGGAGTGAAACAGCAATAACAAAGAAATGACAACAACCAGTGCATGTACATGAATGACAAATACAAGGTTCTGCACATGTAAATTCCAGAAAAAAGAAAAAACAATGTACAGAGTATACAAAGTACAGCAATTGTGTAGGTAGCAAGGATGACAACAAGAGGAGCATGCCACCTATGTATGGCAAGATATTTGTAGCAGAATCATGGCAGCATATAATTCAAATTGCAGAGTGCACCAGGTTTTAAGTACTGATGCATGGATAGCGCTTTTGACTATTTTAATGCGATCCAATGGATAGTCCATCTATCCGACTCTGGATCCAAGATTCTATCTCACTGCATTCAGATTTCGGATCCAAGTTTGGATGGTGGAAGCCAAGTTCAGAAAGTGGGATCCAAGGTCAGATGTCTGCCTCAGATGCCTTGTATCTATGGTCAGATAGAGGATCAGCCTTCGACCCATTGGAATCTGGACTGTCACATCAGATAGCTGGTGTCCTGTCAGATCCTAGGTGATAGGATCCAGTAGTCAGATACCAGTGTTATCCAATGTCATCCAGAATCGAAGAAAATCTGTGGAATCCAATGATATTTGTTTCTGTTGGACAGTAACCAAGCAACACTAGTTTTAAGCTATATACTAGTGTAAGAGGCAAACTGGATAAATAGTGAGGGGGTGGGCAAGGCATGGGTTGTTGTAATGTGGAGAGAAGAGGAAAATGGCTAGCTGTAGGGGCATGCTTTTGAGAAGTGTGTCAGTAAGTGTAGTTTGAGACAGATTGGGGAGGATGAGAGACAGACAGAGAGGGAGGTCCTTCCACAGTGCTTGAAGGAGAATAAAGAAAGCAGACTGGCCTGCTACAGATTTACTGTGAGGAATACATAAGGAAAATCAGGCTGAACGGATAGAGGGACATACACTATCACTGAAAGGAAGAACAAACTAGTTTTGGTCAGATGTAGGCACAATGTAAAAATTCCACATATTCCATCTGGTAGTCTGCTAGGGAAACCAAATCCTGCATCGTGAAGTTCCACTGAACTCTTATAGAAAATTCCACAGAAATTCTGCAATGAAGAAAGAGAATCTTGACAGCAGAGTCCAGGATAGTAGAAACAAGGGACCAGAGTAAAGACAAGGGAGAGAAGGAAAACATTTTGTTTGCCCACAGAGTAGGTTGTCTAATAGGTTACCAGAGGAGCGGATAAGTGCAAAAAGTGTTCCGTGTTCGAAGACTAGACTTAATAGCCACCTGACGGGAAAGGCATTTCAATGTATTACTGTTAGGATAATTGAGAGGGGAACTAGAAGGTCCTGAGGGTATTAACTCATTTCATTAGACCTATATGTACCATACTGCTGTCAGGGTTTGTTAAAGAAATAACACTGGCGAAACTATAAATCATACACCACTCTAGCTTTATTTCCTGTTTTTTCTTTATTCTCTGGTACTCTGGACATTTGTATGGAAAGTGGACACTAGCCCTTTGAAGTTCATCTGCTCCTGCAGTTTATCTACACATGATATCACGTTCTGCTTGGGATATTATAATCATTTTGATGGCAACCAACTGTGATTTATCAACAAAGGATTATAAATGACATCACATGTAGACTGGCAAATGTAGCCTAAGAATAGGATCCCAGCGTTCAGCAGCTGGCCTTTGTAACAAAGAAAGAGGGGAGTATAACCATAAATTATGAGAAATGTATTTATTTATTTATTTAGCTTTTGGTAACCGGGTAAGTACACTAGACAAGTAATATGCCTATTTTCAGGAACGACCCGGGAGAATACAACAATGGGAACAGAGAGGTACAATAAAACACACAGATCATCATTACAGTACAGGAACACTTCATAACACATTGGGAGCATTATAAAAGAGAGAACAGGTCAAATACAACAGTAGATCAGTTTAGCATGAATTACATTAGAGTAGATGTCATGCCAAGTTAATATGAGGTAAAACTTCAGTCAGTGCACGGGGTACATAACATAGAGCAGGGACAAGCAGGTTTTGGCAGGAGGTCCCACCGTAAGCAACCTAGGATCCAGTGGACAGGCACCACTACACTAGGGGGGCCTGGGACAGTTGTACTCCGAGGTGAGTTTCAGGACTCCCCACAGGGATTTACGGAAGCACTGATGTGTGAGGCCGAGTGGACGGACTCGGGAAGAGAGTCCCAGAGTCTAGGAGCACACACGGCAAAGTCCCTGTCACCCATTTGGGTCTGGGACGGAGGAACATTTAGCTTCCCCGGGGCCTGGGACCTAAGTTGATATGGGGATGGATCAGCTGGAGGAAGAAGCCGGGCCAGCCCCGGGAGGTTCCAGTTCTCAGCACTTTGCCCACAAGGCACCCTAGCCCAAAGTCTAGGTATTTGGCTGGAGAGAGCCAGTGAAGCTTTTCGTATAGCTCACAGTGGTGAGTGAGTCACGGGGCAGCCAGGGCAAAGCGACAGACGTTGTTGTACGACGTGTACCACCTCACGAGGTGTGTTTTAGGGGAGCGGACGAATAGGTGCATTCCATAACTGAGAGTAGGAAGGAGGACTATATAGATATATAGAATTGTGTGTAAATAGATTATTTAATGTTTTCATGATATCACAAGTTCTTTAACAACAGCTAACGCCTTTAGGAAAACTTTTAGACACTAATATTTACACACAATTCAGCTTGTAGTTCATGTATCTTGTATAGATTTCTTCTCTCCATTACTTATTACAGAAGAAATTCCCACAAAAATAAAATCCTTATACCTTAGAGTCTATCTTCCTCTATAGCTTATTCCCTACTAGAAATCATAATGCTCTCTTGTGACATCACAGTCTGTTGACATGGGAATAGCTGTGATGTCACAAGCAAGCCTGTGAAGTAGGAACAGGAGCTGATGAACCCTCAATGAACAGCCATCCTGTTTTCAGACATGTAACATCACTAATAAACAACGGGGATGAGACATACGAGCAGCTTTGTGTCCAGATGTTATGTTTTTTAAAGTCCTTCTTGGCACGTTGGCGGCTCTTTAAATTTGATGCACCTTTACGTATGTTATTGCTCTCAGAGCTGTTTTCAGGATTTTCTTGGACAGAGAAATTTTTTGGGGGGACCATAAGTAGTCGTGGCTAAAGCAAAACAAAAGAAAAATAAAGTGGGGCCTTGGTGTGGCTGTACAGTGCGTGCAGGAAAACAGCCAAAGAACGATTTTGTTTTTGGAGTTCCTGTGGTCATAACTGAATAACAGTTGTAACCTGGATGGCTCAGCTGGCTTTGTAAAGCAGGATTAAGTAAATCATGGCCGAGAATGCAAGACTGGAGACCAGCAGACTGTTAAATGTGGGCCAAGTGGTGAGCTCGGGACTGTGGAATGTCTGAAATATTCTTCACTTGCAGATGATCTACCCAAGATAGTCCAATTGAGATGCAGCATTTTGTCTACAGTAGAAGGGGGTGGGTGGGCAGCATCTATCTGTTTTATTGCTACAGGGTCAAAAGCACCAGGAGGTCAAGAAACTTGCTCAGGGTCACCCAGTGAATTCAAGTGGCTGACGTGGGAACTGACCCTGTTTTTCCTTGCTCCCAGGTATATGCTCTAACCACTAGTCCATACTGCAGTCCTGTGTGTGCATGTATTTAAAAGGAGGTGGCCCATTTGTGCGAGCAGTGGAAGTGGTCGATTCAGGTCACATACATGCAGTCTGGATATTTTGCGTGACCACCAGGAATCATGGATCTCATGTTCCAAGTTTCTGAAACAGGAATGCACAGTTTGTACTTCTACTACTGTATGCCATTCTACTCTGACCGAGGACACATATGGAAATGTTCACATGTGCTCAGAGGCCTCACATATGTATGTTCATACGTAAGGTCTACGAGTGCATGTGAATAGATCCATATGTGTCCTCAGTCAAAGTAGAACAACACATAATAACAGCAGTGCCAACCGTACACTGTCAAGAACAATAAACAATAAATAAACATTTCTATGACAGTACAATATTATTTAAAATGTGGGCACCATCTGTTGTCCAGTAAGTAATTTTTCTAAGTAATCTTGACAGTAGAACAATTCATTACAGTATGTGAAACCGAATTCCATAGTTTGGCAGCTCTAAAGTTAAAGCATTACTGGCCAATTTTTGTTCTTCTTAGAGGAGGTATTACGGTACCCTTCTGTGACCTAGTAAATAAGTTACCATTATTTTTTGCAAACATCATCAACAGTTTCAGCACCTGCTCTGGTATTTCCTTATTTAAACCTTTCAGGACCAATTGCATATATTTAGTTTATACAATGTATATTAGCGCTGTTGACTGAGATGGAAGTGCTGTCTCATAGACAGAATCCTAGCCAGCTAAATAATTTTTTTAGAAGAAGAATCAGCATTTATATAGCGCTTTTCATACACAGTATCCCAAAGCGCTTTACAAGCAATGCTAGACTGGTAGTGAAGTGACTGAATTTGTGGTGGCAGCCATATCGCACATCATCACCCACACACAGCCTGGATAATTGCATGGATCAGTTTATGGGAAGGGGAATGTTGGCCAGGAAGCCAGAAATGCTCCCTGCTCTTTGCAAAGAGTGCCCTGGGTTCTTTTACTTCCACCTGGACACCCACCAGGACAGGCAGAAGGGACCTCGGTTTAACGTTTCATCCGAAGGATGCCACACTCGAGCAGTACAGCAACCCCCAATACTGCACTCAGATGCCAGCGATTTTTAGGTGCAAGTTCAATCCAGGTGTGGTACGAGAACCCACGACCTGCTGGTCCAGAGGCAGATGTGCTACCAACTGAGCCACATTAGTAGAGTATGTCACTTCCATTTATCCTTACATAGAAACATAGAGTTTGATGGCAGACAAGGACTGCTTCGCTCACCTAGTCTGTCCATTTCCCTACCTAATGGATAAGCTGCAGACCCTAGTTAACCAACAGCCTACTTCCTCCTACCCCCACTAGAATTGCATTAACATAGAAACATAGAATTTGATGGCAGATAAGGACCGCTTGGCCCACCCAGTCTGCCCATTTCTCTGCCTACTGGATATGCTGCAGATCCTAGTTAACCAGCAGCCTACTTCTTTCTACCCCAACCCCCTAGAATTGCCTTATGACTGTCCCATGCATGCTTGAATTCCACCACTGTTTTTGACTCACGACCTTCCTCCGGAAGGCCGCTCCATGCATCCACAACCTCTCTGTGAAAAAATACTTCCTTAAATTACCTCTGAGCCGCCCCTCTATCTTCAAATTGTGCCCCTTGTTCTTGAACACCTCTTTTTGAAAGATGCTACCTCTTGGACTTTGTTGATTCCTTGAGGTACTTGAAAGTTTCTATCATGTCCCCCTCTCCTTCTTTCCTCGAGGCTATACATATTAAGCTCCTTAAGTCTCTCTTCATATGTCTTCCGGTGCAGACCCTGCACCATTTTAGTTGCCCTCCTCTGGACAGCTTCCATCCTGTCTATGTCTTTGCGAAGACTGGGTCTCCAGAACTGCACACAGTACTACAGATGGGGTCTGACCAGCTGTCTGTACAGAGGGATAATAACTTCCTGTTTTCTACTGGTGATGCCTCTCCCTATGCATCCCAGTATCCCCCCAGCCCTCCTTGCTGCCCTCTCACATTGCTTGCCCACCTTTAGGTCATCTGATATGACTAACCCCAGGTCCCTTTCCATTTTTGTTGTCGTTAGTATCTCACCCCCCATTGTGTACTCTTCCCCTGAGTTTTTGTTTCCCAGGTGCATTACCTTGCACTTCTTAACATTGAATCTAAGCTGCTATACATTTGACCATTCTCTAACCTTGCCAAGTCCCTTTTCATCCTTTCCACCCACCTTGTGCATCAACTCTGTTGCAGATCTTTGTGTCATCTGCAAAGAGACATACTTTTCCTTCAGTCCCTCTGCAATGTCGCTTATAAAGACATTGAAGAGGAGCGGTCCTAATACTGAACCCTGCGGTACCCCACTAGTAACCCCCCTTTCTTCAGAGTGGACTCCATTTACTATTACTCTCTGTGTCCTATTCTCCAGCCAATTTTTTACCCAGGCTGTCATCTTGGGACCCACTCCCAGGCTAGCTAACTTGTATATTAATCTTTTGTGTGGGACTGTGTCAAATGCCTTGCTAAAGTCTAGGTAGGCCATGTCCACAGCCCCAGCATTATGTCTGTCCCATGCATTATTAAATTCCCCCACTGTTTTTGACTCCACACCCTCCTCAGGAAGGCTGTTCCATGCATCCACAACCCTGTCCATTACAAAATACTTCCTCACACTACCTCTGAGCCGTCCCACCTCCATCTTCAAATTGTGACCCCTTGTTCTTGCACATCTCTTTTTCTGAAAGATGCTACCCTCTTGGACTTTGCTGATTCTCTTGATATACTTGAAAGTTTCTATCATGTCCCCTCCCCTTTCCTCGAGGGTATACATATTATTACTTACAATGGGGTATGTCACTTTGTACCCCGGCTGCTCATTGTGCCTCACACTCTCCTGAACTGCTGCAGCTGTGGTTTTTACACTGTTTTTGAAATAGTACTAATGTACATTGTATACACCACACATGTGATGGGCGGCAATGAGATACTGTTTTCAGCTTCATTTGTAGTCAGTGACCTCTTGTACCAGGTCAAGAGATCACTGACCACTCATGAAAATAAGAACGATATCTCATTGCCAACCATCACATATGCCTTGTATCTGTCTTGACTCAAGTAACAGCCACCCTGTTTTCTCATGTAATAAGCAATGATGTGTTCTATGTGCATGGAGGAAAAACATCCAGGGTTTGTTGTTGAACATGGTAATTCCTGACGCTGGCCCAGCGTCATGGTGGCTCAGGCACTGGTTGGCTCACCTCATGCCGCACTGGCAAACCAGATTCAGAAACAGACCCAGGTCGTTTGGGGGCTGGCTGTGGGAGGAAGGATTAAGCATCCCACGGACAGCTCTCCTGCCTCAGAAAGAGGGAAATGCGTGTCCCATGGGTCATCTGCCACCTGCAGGAATCCAGGTGGTAGTGCCAGGGGACTGCAAGAAAAGGGGAAACAGGACACAATTCTGGGACAACGGGGGGGGGTATCTCCATGAAGATGAAGCATGCACACTGCATCACTGCACGTGTGTGGGCCCTGGGACACCGGGGGGGGGGTATCTCCATGAAAATGAAGCATGCACACTGCATCACTGCATGTGTGTGGGCCCTGAGTGTGACTGTGGAGGAAAACAACCTCTGATGGCAGAGAGATGACGGCCTGGTTCCTCACAGACCACACACCCATGACTGAGCTCCTCTGGTAAGTCCTATGGCAGAAGATACCACAGAGACAGTTAAGCCCCAGAGAAGTTGAGTGATGGGACCGGGGCAGCAATCCAGTTGGGGGCGGCCAGAGGGAGACAAACACTTGGATAAAAAAAGATATAATAATTCTGGACAGGTCTTTATCTACTACTCCATAGAAACATAGAAACATAGAAGTTGACGGCAGATAAGGACCGCAAGGCCCATCCAGTCTGCCCATTTCTTGGAGGTAGGCTATAATCGAGTACAGAAAAAAAAATTATTACCACCAATCATAGTGCTTCTCCAGGGAAATTTACTGTATTTCTGTGTCAATACGTTCAGTACATGATAACGACTTGTCTGGGACCAGGCCAAGATAATGGAAAGACCTGTCCTGCTCAGTCAGACTGCACTCCTGGGTATCGATAGAAGCCCCCATATTCAAAGCATTAGTACATCACTGACAGGCTCATCACCGTCGTGTTGGGACAGACTGTGGCGGACAGCCAGTTAGTGTGTCCGCAGCTATAATCAAATATGCACTTAGCACATCACTAAGTGGCTAGTCTGGCTGCAATAACCACACCTCTGTACCCATGCAAATGAGACATACCCCATGCATACAGGGTGCAGTGGTATATTGAAAAGGTTTTGGAAGTGCAGACAGGCTGCTGTGGCTGCCCTGTTTAACTTATCAAAAACCTCACTCTTATCACAGCACACAGTTGTGCGCAACACCTCCTGGCAGCAGTGGTGCCTGTTCCATAGGAAGACATTATCCCCCCCACACAATCCCTATTGCAGACCTCTCTTTCTTTCTTTCCTGACTCTTTCTTTGTTCCATTTTTCCTTGTTTCCTGACCCATTCTTTTCTCCATTTTTCCTTCTTTCCTGACCTTTCTTTGAGGAGGATTCACCCACGAGATGCGGATTGTGAGAGAGCATGTCTACCCCTAGGGCAAGCTCAGGGGCAGATTCTGGGAATATGATGGTGGCTAAAATGAATGTTTATTGAGCCTGATTGTGCGGACACAGAAATGGAATGACTGCCTGACTGACTGATGACAGCTGAAGGGACAAGTGATACGACTGAAATAGACTGAATAAGGACTGCTAAAATGAATGACTGATATCATTAAGAATGAACTGGATGACAAGGTACTGAAACTATGAACACGTGTCAAAGGTTAAAATCATAGATAAACTGCGCCAAGAGTCAGAAAAACAGGAAGCTGTATTGAAACCACGGGCTCAATTTTCAAAAGGCAAACTATAAAACAAGGTACCTTGACCAAACGGGAATGATGCAAGTGCTACCTTGCATCATAGTTTGTGGCAATCCCAATTTTCAAACACCAGCTGCATTGAAATCAGGCTGTTGTGCAGCTAATCCCCTGTGCACCACCCTTGCGGCAAAAGCAGCCATGCATCAGGTCGCAAGGGAGCTTGCACCACAGTGGGGCTGCACCACCCCTTCTTTGCTATTCTACAAGCCCCTCCATGGTCGCAACAGGGGTCTGCCTTTAGACCAGCCAGAAGGTGGTCTAAGAGCCATGCACCACTGCCAGGCAGGCAGCGATTGGGGAGGCTGCAAGGAGGGGACTAGAAGGTAGAAGAAGCACAAGGGAGCCCTTGGGGATGACGACTGCATGGTGGTAATGTGCAGGGGATAAGGTGGTACCCTGAGGGGGTGCCCTGTGCCCCACATACAGCCAATTGAACTAGGTATGGGGGGATGACAGAAAGGGACTGGGACCCAGTCTGAGGAGGATACAGTCTGGGCACCAGCCCTACCGGTGCCACTGACCACAACACCATCAGCAGCAACAGTGGCTGCAGGTTGTGGGGTGCAAGTGGTGGCTGGGCATGGTCCTCTGGCACCATGGCATTCCCCTGGTGTTGAGGCAGGCTACTGCCCACTAATGGTGTTGTGGTCATTGGCACCTATGGGGCAGTGCCAGGGCTGTATCCTCCTGAGGTCGGGTCCCAGTCCCTTTCTGCCAGCACCCTGTGCCCCATCCAGTAAGCTGTATGTAGGAGCACAGGGCACTCCCACAGGCTGCCACCTTATCCCCAGCACATCGCCTCCATGCCCCTGTTGCCCCTAAGGGCTCTCCCCTTGCTTCGTCTGCACCCTGTCCTCTTTTGGAAGGTGTATTTACCCCCCATCTTTTCGGCCCCTCAAGCCTTCGCGCTAGGCAGGGGAGGGTTGACGTATCTTTCTGTCAAAGCCTGCAGGTGTGCCACTTCTTCATCGCAAACCTGCAGATGAGGCAAATTTCAGATCTTGGGTGGCGGGACCCTCATTTAAAAAAAATATGTTACAGAGTGCCTGATGCATCCCAAGACTGCCACAGCCCTAGATCGCTGCAACTTGCGGCAATCTAAGGGCTCCTTTTTTGGGGGGGGGGGGCGTTATTTACTATGCTTTACATCGGGGCTCTTTGAAAATTGATCCCCGTAACCATGGTGAAGATACTGAAACTGACTAAGGCTGGCTGAAATGACTGACTGAGTGTGAGTGGTTGCAGCTGTCTGGCTGAAGCCACGTGAAATTAATGAAATGAATGGCATGGAAGGGACATGAAAATGTTTCAAGCGGCATGGTGTGAAAAGCTGGTAGAACAGACTGAGAAAACACAAGCAAAATACAACAGACGTCATAGGTAAGACACAGAAACTAGTCAGCATACTGAAAGCAAAAACTGAAGGTAAACACAGGAGTTAAATGAAGACATGGGTGCAGCATGAGTGACTGCCTGAGAGAAAAGCATGAAGCACAATGTAACTGCCAGAGAAGGCAGAACGACAAAACAATAACCTGAAGAGCTGCTGAAGACACATAGCAAACAGAAGCTGAAGCCACAAGGTAAATGAAAGCCCAAAAGCAATTAGGTAAAGCAGCAAGCATGGGGGGGGGGGAGATCCCCAGCAAAGCCTCTGACTGCAGCAAAGAAACAGATCTTCCGAATGAGGCTGGAGGAAGCTGTTTTATATAACCCAGGAAGGGTGTGGGGTGGGATGACCGGTTACTCCGGGCCATCGAACTATAGGCTTTGCCTTCTCATTACTGAACAATACATTATTACACTTTAAAGTATTTTGTCAGTTCTGCATATGTCTTCCCTTCATCTGTAAAAATCTTCATGCTCTTATACGTCTCTGCTATTTGTACCAATCTCTGAAATTCATTCTAAATTATCTCTTTACTCCTACTTGCGCCTGCCCCAGACTCTTATGATCGCATCTGCAAATCCAGTGCTTTGCAAACCATTTGTACATGAATTTTATATCTCTGCTGTACTGTTAGTTAAGCAATAATGCATGACAGGGTGTGTGTTGTGCTGGGATAACGTCACACCTGGGGTGATTAGGCACGAGGCCGCAGGCCGAGTGCAACTAATCACCCCAGAAGTGACATTATCCCAGCACAACACACACCCTGGAGTGCATTATTGCTATTATACAATGGCTCATTTGTCAAATTAAATAAAAAAAAATAGATTTTAAATGTATTTAAAATTTTTTTTAGTAATTTTTATTGAGTAGGAATACTTACTGGAAAAAGAGTGCTGTTCTATTGCTTGCCCAGTAGGTGGTGCTTCATGTCCCGCACCCCCCAACACACACAGACCCATGCTAATTTTTTGTGTCAGTTTTTGTTGCCATTAAGTTTGATTGGATTGATTCTGCTGTCCAGTCTTTCATGTGTCAGGTGAAATTTTTTTTTTTTTAAATACCGTCAGTGAAAGTCGCATACGAGAGTCGGGAGCTAGGCTTGTACGTACACTTCTGGTTTTACGGTTCCATTTTTATGTGTGTCTCACTTCAAAGAAAGGAGCTGTTAAAAGTGCCGTAAGGTAAACTTGCTTGTCTAGTTCTTTTTGTGCAGTTCTTGTGGGCTAGCAGCTGCTATTTTGTCAGGAATTGAGCAACGTCAGAGAGCCGCGTAACTATGGACTACAGTTTCCCTGATGACTGAAGCCACTTGGTTTTAGGAAGAAATGTGTAGGAGTTATATTTTTGGAACCTTCTGTGTTGGGGAACTTAGGAGTGATTTGATGGGAGGAGGTTTGAAGTTTAACTGTGAACCGCGGAAGGCGGCTTCAGAGTGGGAATTACAGAAGCAGGCTAGCTGGCGGGGAACGTGACAAGCATGCGGTAGTGGAATGATTTAGGTTACCATTTATGCAGTCTTCTGTGTGCTGGTACTACAGCCGTGATGTTGTACTTGGATAAAATTACGGCTCCGGTGCATGACAGTCCAATCAGAGTACAAGATTCTTTTATGCCATTGTATAATAAGTATTTACATACCATTTATAAATATTTTCCATTTTGTATTTTTATCTCTTCAGTACTGTTCATTACATGTATATATACACCAGTTGTTAATACTGTATAAATTGTACTTTCATGTCATTCTACTTCCTGTACTTAACAATACCAAATTGTTACTCACAGAAACATACATACTGTTGCCAGATAATGGCCTTTCAGACTATCCAGTTTTCCCGCAACCTGCCTAGTAGTGGGAAATGCTCCTAGCTGTCATTTCCCTCCCTCCATCTTCCCTGCACACATACCACCATATGCCAGTCTCATCCCCTTTTGAACCCCCCTCCTGTTCTAGTGCTTGCATCCTCCTCTGGAAGCTTGTTCCATTTTTTTACTACCCTTTCTGAAAAGAGATACTTCCTGACGTTCTTTCTGAAGCCAACCCTCTCCAGCATCATGGAGTTTCTGCAGATGTGCGTGTTCCCACACAATATGAATGGCTCCCCACTGTCCACCCTGTTTAGTTAATGGAGATTCCTTTTTATATATGCACGATATGCTCCTCTGACCAGGGCAGGCTTGAGCTCCTCTCAGCCCTGTCCCACTGACCCACACTGTCCATCACCTCCCTGGGACTTAGTCCTGGCTGTAGGGCAGTTAGTGGACCAGCAGGCAGATTGTCATATATGCCCACCCTAGCACCATTTTCCACTGTTTTTTCCTCCCAATTTCCCTTGCTGGGGTGCTCATATCAGTGTGTTTATGAAGGCACGCACACACACTGCAGGGACCCACAGCACCTCCCATGTCTGGTGCTCCCAGCTGGTACTGCCACCATGCCTCCACCTGGTCACAGTTATTCCACAGAGCCAGCAGTCCTCCCTCCCCGACTCTTGGGAGCTCAATCCTCTCCCCCCACCCCCTTGGCCAACCCCTGGTGATCTGTGCTCATTCCGAAGCAGAGATCATCGGCGTGGAGCAAGGGGTGGCATTCTTGAATGTCTCTATCATGTCTCCCCTCTCCCTCCTGTCTGCCATCATGAAAATACTGCCATCCTCCAACCGCTCCCCATATAATTTGTGGCTGCACTGCTGTCCCTGGATAATCTGGGTTGTCATCCACTATACCAGATGTAGCCCTCTCTCTTTACCCTTTTTTTTTACTATTGTACTTTCCCCCACGGAGCTAGCAGGCGGGCTCTGGTCCTCTCTCAGAGGGCTCAGTTCTTTCTGGTGTGCCCCCCGATCCAGTCTCCTCCTTGGGCATATTCCCCCACGGATTTCCCCCATGCAGGGGCCAGGGAGGGGAGGGCCATCCTCTCGATCCTGAAGCATAATCCCAATTGCCCGGTGGATGCCAGAGTCGGGAGTGCACAGCCAGGGCTTCGTGGAGCCTGCTAGCTCCATTTTCCACATTTCTCCTTTGCCCCTTGCTGATGGGCAGGTCAGTGTGCGCGTGTGGAGGCGTGCACACACTGCAGTCCTGCAGCACCCTCCCTTCCTGGTCACTCTCTGTCCCACACTACCACTAGGCCTCCACCTGGTAGCAGTCGTTTGGCAGGAGTGACACACCACCCACCCCAGGACAGGAGAGCAGTCCTCTGGACGCTCTATCCTTTCCCTCCCAGGCTGACCCCTGATGATCAGCGTTAGCTCCTGAACATGAGTCGCCAGCGTGGCAGGAGGTAAGGCATCCAGTGCCTCAGCCCTCCATGACACCGGGCCAACCCTCTTTACCCTTTTCAAGTGCGGGATCTGAAGCTGCACGCTGTACTCCAAGTGGGCTTGAACCAGGAGTCTGTAAAGAGGCTTTATCACCTACCTGCTCCAGCTACTGATCACCCTGCCTATATATATCCTGGCACCCCATTGGCCCTGCCTCCAACCCTTGCACACTGCTCTTACGCTTTCAAGTTATCCATTGTTAACAACCCCAAATCCTTTTCCTCTGTTGTTCTCTCCACCACCACACCACCCATCCTGTATACTGTCCTCTGTTTTTTTTGGCATTTAATTTCAGTGGCCACACCCTTGACCACCTATCCAGCCTTTCTAAATCCTTCCTTATACCTCTTATCCATTCCTCACTGTCAACCCTTTCAAAGATCTTAGTATCTTCTGTGAAGAGGCATATCCGTTCCTGGACTCCATCCCCTACGTCACATAGAAATATGTCAAAGAAGACCAGTTCCAAGACCAGTCCTTGGGGTACTCTGCTTGTGACCTTCCTCACCTGTAAATGCTCTGCATATAGAACCACCCTCTGGGCCCTCCCTCAGCCAATTTATAACCCACCCAATTATTTTATCTCCCACCCCAGGACCCCAGGTTGTTAACTAACTGCCCATGTGGCACAGAGTCAAAGACCTTGTGGAGGTGCCCATGTGACACAGAATCAAAGACCTGCTGAGGTCTTGATATAGGACAGATACCAAACCCTTACCTATAGTCCTTGTCACTCTAAAAATGTGATGAGGTTCATTCTGCATGACCTCCCACTGGTAAACCCATGTTGCCTGGTGACCTGCAGACCATTCATCTCCAGGAACTTCATTAGCTTCTCCTTGATTAATGTTTTCAATAGTTTACCTACCATAAATGTCAGACTGACAGGTTTAGATTTTCCTAGCTCATCTCACCTCCCACCCTTGTGCAGGAGGATCACACCTGCTGTCCTCCAATCCCCAACACCTCCTCCATTTCTAAGGAGTAGTTGAAGAGATCTGCCAATGGTCCTGCTGATAGCTACCACATCTCCCTCAACACCCTTGCACACATCCCTTCTGGGCCCACTGATTTATCATCTTTAATAACTGTAAGCCCTTCAACACTCTCTTCCGTGATGTGCTCCATGTTGGCATTCACTGATGATCCCCTACTGGCTTTAATACTGCAGTCTGGCAGCAGACTCTTGTCTTCCACTGCGAATACTAAACAGAAATGTTCATGCAGTAAGTTTACCTTCCTGTCTCATCTTTCTGCTACCCCTCTACCTTTCCTAGCCTGACCGACCCATCCCTGGTTTTGTGCTGCCCCTGTATACATCAAAAGAATCCTTTGCCCCCCTTTTATAACCCCCTCACAGAAACATAGACAATGATGGCATAAAAAGACTAAAGGCCCATCTAGTCTGCCTGGAGTTCCCTATCTGCCCTGGGACCTATTGTCTACACAGGGTTTTATCCCTGCCAGCCCATTGCCTTGCTCTCCTCCCTACTGCTGCCGACCAAAGTCATCACCAAACCCTTCACTCTGTCCCAGCCATGCTTGAAACCAATTATGGTCTTGGTGCCCACCGCCTGTAGTGGCAGACTGTTTCACGGCTCCACCACCCTTTCCATAAACCAGAATTTCCTCACATCCCTCTTAAATATTCCCTCCCTCCACTAACCTCAGCTTCGCATCTGCTTTTGCCTGTCCCATTGCTTTACTGACCACCCTCAACCTTTCTTGATGTTCCTGTCAGTCCTCTTCTGCCTGACTTATTTTGTACTTGATGAAAGCCCTTCTTTTTTCCCCTCAATATATCTGCCACCCCATTAAAAACTGCAATCATTTCCTCCCCCTCCCCCTTGCCCTTCCTCACCATCTCTGTGCAAAGACCTGTCACCTCTGGTGCTCACTTCTTTATTAAGTCTCATTTACTGCCTACTACCATGATTCAGATAAACCTGTACCTCCTATGATTTTGCTGCACACTGAGGGTGATTGGACCATTGAAAGATTGGCAGAGTACTTCTTGACTGCTAGTAAAGTTAGGAAAAAGGAATTAAAAGAGTGCATAGGTAAACTAATCTAGTACAGTGTACCCATTTGTTAACACTGGACGGTGCTATGTAATGTTTATGGACAGGTATGATGAAGCATGTGTAGTGGTTCCTTACTGGAAGTATCTGCCTCGGAATCCTCCCTAGATTTTTTTGATTAGTTTGGTAGTCGTTTAGTTTCATTTTGGTATTCATGATATCCACGGTCGAATGAAAAAGATGTATAAAAACACTGTCAAATGTTTGATGGAAGCATGGAGTTCACAAATGCAATTTTGTATTAGGAACAGCATTATTAGTATTATATTATAAATTATATTTTATCATTTTTTAGGTTACAATCTTGACACTTTTGTAAAGTTTTAATGTCTTTTAAAGACAATAAATATAGTTGAACTATAAACTATTACTACTGCTCCTCCTACCACTGTTTTCACACCCTGCAATTTTCCCTTTTAACACTTCCCTCATATTCTTGAAATCCAACCTCCCGAAACCAAGGACCTTAGCGCTGGAGTGCACTCTATGGTATCTACCTGCAGCTTGACCTCAACGCACATTGTCCTGTGATTGCTTGACAACAGTGGTTCGCCACCTGACCTATCCCACACTGTCCCTGTCTGTGGGGACCAGATCCTGTATGGCCCCTTCCCTAGTGGATTCCATGATCTTCTGGATTAGAAATGCCTCCTACAGGGTTCCATGTGATAACAGCGACTGCGTAATAGAGACTGCCATTTGGGCAAGTCAACATCACAAAAAACAAATTTAGGCAATGTAGACTAGCAGTGCACAGCAAGGCGGCGTCGGACACTTAGATTTTAGTTTTGTGGGGATATGCCCCCTGCACACCGCCGCAGAGAGGCTTTGCCCCCACATCCCCTACTAAGGATTCTCAACTCCAAGGGTGCATGTCGGGGGGGGGGGGCAAAACTAACAACAACAAAAAAACCATGACCCGGAGCAAAAAATGAGCAAGCCCAGAACTGAACCGGGCACCCTTCCAACCCTAGCCTGCCATCAACCCACCATGCCACACAGCCAGCTTGGCAGCCCACCACCACACTACGCCCCACAAACACTCCCTCCCCTTCCACCCGTCACACTGCATGGTTCCTCCCCATCCCCCCACGTGCGTGTATACATAGCAACATCCTGTCCCTATAGTCGCCAAACCCCCATCCTGTCGCTGTTCCTGCCCAGTAGCCCTATGTAAAAGCAACGTGATTGAGTCACCCTTTTTGAAAGTGCTAAATCGCGGTCACTGAATACACAGGTTACCCTCCTGCAGGGTGTGTGGCTTGGACACCAATGAAGATGGCTGCCTAATTTAGTGCTTCTTCATGCCTATGAGTGAATTCTATGAAATCTGCTAATCTCAACCACATCTGTAATCTAATTATAACCCCCTCATTGGTTTACACCCTGTAGAGTATTCCAATATCATAAGTCAGTGGAACAGTGGTCAATTTGCCACATGTCGTCTGCTCAGATGAACTAAGTTCCATTTTTTAGAGTCCTGACCATGACGGCATCATGGCATCAGGTCCCACTCAAACTCCTATGGAAAGCCTTGCCAGAGTCGAAACTATGTTTGCCCAACTTCTATCGGATACTGGGGAACTATGGACATCCTGTATTAAAACGACTGCTGATGTCTCTCACCTTGCAGAAAAAATGGCCTATGCGGAGTCACAAATTTCTAAAACTGAAGGCTCTGTTGATGACCTCTGAGAAAAGCCATTAGAACAGGACTGCGCTATCAAACAGCTCTGGGAATGAGAGAAAGATCTGGAGAACAGGAGTTGATGAAAAAATCTCCAATTCATGGGCTTCCCTGAGGGCAGTGAGGGGAAAGACTTTGCCAGGTTCCTAAAAGACGTGCTTCCAATTTTACTGACAATGCAGGGTGCTGAAGAATACAAACTTGAGTGAGCTCACTGGTCACTGGCAACTCATCCCAATCAGGGAACGTGCCCTTGCCCTATCCTCACCTGGTTCCTCAGGTACCCAGTAAAAGACAGGATCCTTATGTTGGCAAGAGAGAGAGAGAGAGAGGGCCCCTAGTATGGCACAGACACAGGATCCAGATATTCCAGGACTCTCACATGAGCTGTCTAAAAAGAGGAAGACCTTTGCTGAAGCACGTAAAATACTGTTCCAGGTCGGGGCAGAGTACAATTTTCCATAGCTAGCTATCCTTAGGATTAAAGTCAATGGTGTCCCCCAGGACCGTCACACTCCAGATTTGGCAGAACAGCTCACTGCCTGCCACTGGCTGAACTGACTTCAACCTGACTCCCACCCTTTCGGTGCTACAGTGAGGATCGTAGGGGGACTGATTTTACCCCTAAGAACATCACTGCCTTGCTGGCACCCCCAGAGCAACCACTGGAGGCAGAGGAATGGGAAACATAGCCAACTGGGGACACCTGGAAGACTTTACATAAACACAGATCTCAAAAGAAGGCCAAAGAACAACACAGATCCCGCTCCAGGTGACTCGAGGAACAGTACCCCCTGACTGCCAGACTGCAGAGTAGAAGTTGCAGTAGAAAGTCCCGGCTATCATAAGAAGAATCACCTCTGCCAATGGAGGAAAACTGCTTCCCAGCACTGAGGCAACCATCACCTGGCAGGCTTGTTGATTTCCCACAAATATCCACTGCCAGAGCCTTCCATCAGCCTCCAGATCCCCCTAGCACTCTTTTGGGTGGTGATAGCAGCCACCATGGAATTGTCTATAAGCTACTCCTCTGGATTGGAAGAGGTCACCCAGGCCATCAAACTGCTGCATGCTGCAACCATTGCCTCCGAGCCTGAGGGCTGAGAACTGGACTGAGAACTTTTATGGACTTAAAGAAAAGCATATCTTATGGAAGTTTTAAATTATTTAGTGGTCTCTGAGCTTCTATGTGATTGTCACTCCCCTGCTTTCTCCCTCATGCCCCATGACAATGGCTATAATCCCCGTGCTGCAGACCTTACCCCAGCTCCCCCTCCCCAAGAGCTCCAAGCACGATCCATGAGTTCAAGGCTTTACCAATAAGGTAATGTGGTTGCTTTCATTACAAATCATTTTGTTTTTGAAACCATGACTCCTTAATGTTTAGTGCTCTATGGCAGTGTAGGAGATTAGTGGGATTGTAAAGGTCGCAGTCATGAGGTAGGGTGAGAGGGTAGGAAGGAACAGGGTTGCAAAATCTCGGGGAGGGAGTGTCATCTCTCCCCCAGCAGCAAATTTGTTTTTTGTTTTCCCATGCTATCCGGTTCACTGGCCCCTACTAAGGAGGGCAGCTTTGTCTGTATTCTCTGATCTACTCCTTAGCGGGGGCTTGGACAGAGTGGTAAGGGAAGGCCTGTTCCTCCCACCCCCAATGCATGGCTCTCAGTAACTGGAAATCAGCTGGTTGAACAAAGGTCAGTTCTACAGATCACATACCCAAGCTTTCCCATATCATCAGAGGTGAATTCTTAGAATAAGACTCCCTTGTTTAAATGTACAGGCTTTCTAAGTGTTTTCAGTATTTGTGGGTCAATGCTCCTGGTGTGTGTGAGAAGTGGGCGGGTTGGAACACAGAATCAGATTGGAAGGTTTCCCACCAATGGTCGTTAATGGCAATGACTCACCCAGAAGCAGTGGTTTGAACTGCTCCCACTTCCTTCTCTTAACACAGGGGTGATGGGACCAGAAGCATCCTCTGTGATCACCTCTCCCTCTCCTCAGAACAAATTCTGGGGTGTGACACTAAGATACAACCCAGGGTAGCTATGGCATTGTGTAAGGTGGTACCCCCCCAGTGGCCATATGAGGTTTCTTAACAAAACCCCAGCCTAATATCCAAGATGCCCTCACACAATCGACATGGGTGGGATGTCAAGGGGGATGGGTGGATTTCCCTAATTGACAGCAGACTTATCCCTTCTTGTTCCGAGGCATGAGCTGTCTCCTTCTAGCTTGGTATGGCCATTGCCAGTAAATCTGAAGGGGCTCAAACTCATGGGGCAAACTAACGCCTTTCTCCAACCATTTCCGCAGGTATATGGCCCTGGGCTTGACCTCCTCCAGTACTTGTCTACAGACTCCCCCGAGAGGTCATCAACCAGCAGGTAATTGTCATGCGTTTTGTCCCAGAATGATATGCAAGATCAGTCCATGCCAGAACACTAGGCTTCGGTTTGTATTTCTCGGTCTCTAGTGAGAACAGCAACGTGAGGAGTCCACCTTGGGTATGGAGGAGGAGGGCACAAGCCACATCACTGGTAGCCTGGAATCATCCTTGCTGTGATATGGTACAGCAGTCCCTCACTATAACAAATGGAAGGGGAGCCATAACCTGTGTTCCTGTCCTGTTCCTTACGTCAAGGGACACTAGAATTCAGCTACTGTAGCATCTGCATTGTCAGTGAGGTATCTCGTCCTCTTTTTTTCACACAGTCTGCCTTTTTTGCACTACATTCTGTTACTTTATGTTAATAAACCAAAGATAATAAATAAATAACCCTATTTGCTGCTCTTAGCTTAACTTACTGTAGCTCTCTTTTTTCAAGCTGCGGTCTCCCTGTGTTTGGTGTGGGCTCAATGCCATCCCACTCGGCTCTCTCCAAGAACACACATTCACACATTCTGTTCCTTAACCCCTGCCTTGCCAACATTTATTTTAAATGAAATTGCACCGGTTACTTGCAGCTCTCACTAGATAACCCTGCACTCACAGCTCTCGCTGTTTAACCCCCGCTCCACTGTTTCCCAGCATTCAGCTCAGTTTTTACCTACTACAAGTGCAGAGTTCAAGAACAAGAGAGACTGCTCTTTCTGGAGAAAGAAAGAGTTGCATTCAGTCTACCTCCCTCTCCACAACCGAGAAAGCCAAAGTACAGCCTGTAGAGGGAAAAGGGAACATTGCTTAACGAGGAGTAGCACACTAATCCGAAGCTTGTTTCCAGATGCGACCTGGGAGCACAAGGACGTTAAGTGACTTGCTCAGGATCACACAGTATGCAACTAGGCAGCTATGGGATTCAAACCCAGGTCTCCAGATCAGAGCCTTAATCCACTGCGCGATACTGCCTCAAGACTCTAGACTGTGTCTACTGCTCAGACTCTTGCTGTTTAAACTCTACTCACAGCTTTCACTCAGCTCAGTTTTTGAATCCCAGCACATTTATAGCAGCAGAAGGTTTACAGGAAAATTTATGCTTTGACTCACCAAACTACAGCCTGTTGACTGTGTGTATTGTTCAGGTTCTTGCTGTTTAACCCCCAACGCACAGCTTTTGCTGTTTCACTCCCACTCCACTGTTTCTTAAGACTTAGCTCAGTTTTTGAATGCCACGCTTGCTTTTCTCTCCACACCTTATTTGTTACCTGCTACAAGTGCTTAGTTTGGAGAGTTTTTTCAGATGGAGGACATTAGGAACAGCTTAGACAGGTTACAGTCAGAAGCCACTAGGGACATTCGTTATAGCCAAGGATTTGGTATAATGAGGTAAGTACTGTAAGTAAACCTTTATTTATAGAGCACCCATTCCCAGGGAAACAACAAGATTACACCTGCAGATAGGACCCCTATTTGCAGAACCTTACAGGTGCAGTAACGTGATGGGGCTCTCAATGTTATAAGAGATGATAATCTGTTCTGGCCAATTACGTCTTTGTGACCACACTGACAGGCTGTTTCCCTCACAGTGCTATGCAACTAAAAAACACTATGGTATACGTGGACCATGCATGTCATTTAAAAGGTTTATTTCTGGTGCATCACCTTATTGTTGTATATTACACTGTTAAAATTGGTATCTTCTTCAGGGGTATCTCCATCATCAGGTCACACCATAGGAACTTCATTGTCGTTGAAGCAGGATCCACACGGAAGATTTTCAGCAATACAACTGGGTCCGCCCACACCGTCGACATCATCAACCCTATAAAGATGTGAGTGGCCCTGCTCCCTCCTCAGTTCTCTCCCGCCATTGACTCGATCTCATGAGTCTCCACGGAAGCTCTGACGCAGTACTAGCGCCATTTTTTCGCCTATGGCTTTTTCTCTGTTATTTTTCAGAATCTTTTTTATTAAAGAGATTCCTTCAACTGGTTTATGTCGGAGTTAATCCTTCAACTTCTCTCTTCCATCACTGCTGCTGCGGAAAGAAATTGCCACCACAGACGAACATTCTCCTGTGTCTGCTGTCTTGAGCTTGACCACAAATTTTCTGACTGTGGGCTCTGCCAGAAGTTTAACCAAACAACACTCAGGTGACACAGAAGGGCTCTTAAAAGTTTCCTTATGGATCAAGTGGTAGCCAGTTCTGGGCAGGGGTCCTCCGGGGCACCAGCTTCTCAGTCATCAATGGGGTCATCGAGCTTGTAGGCTTCCAAGGCCCAAGAAAAGTCCTTGCGGAATAGTCATAAAAAAGACCAAGACCAAGACTGCTCCCCCCAGCGGCAATCTCATTCCCCGATGGCCTCTTCTTCCTCTGGAGGATCTTCGGCAACTGTCGATGCACCGACATGCAGAACCACTGTCCAGGTCTCTGTGCTCTCCAGACCCATACCAACAGTGCTTCTGCCTGATTCACAGGGCGGTCAGCTGTGAACCTCTAGGTCATCGGCCCCTCCTTTGTCGACAACGGGTTCATCATCGACAGCCCCTCCCATCAAGGACTGACCCTTCTCCCTCTGGGGCTACAGGTTCGTTGGGTTCACAGGGTCCATTAGGCAGGTTGTTGATACCTGTGCCATCGACCTCCCCCCCTCCCCATCGTCGACAAATTTCATCCACCTAAACGACATTTTGATGAAATTCACTTCAGTGATTGTGCGTCAGCTGGGCGTGTACTGGCCCATGAGGTGGAAGTGGTCTGCCATCTGGGCTGCCAAACGTAATCTGGCCCACTTCACCTGTCCGGTGAGCCAGATCCTGGACTACCTGATCTCCCTGTCTGACTCAGGTCTCCAGTACTCCTCCCTCAAGGTACATCTTTCGGCTATTTCTGCCCTTCATGAGCCCGTGGGTGACTGCACGACTGCTCAGCTGGAGGTCTCCCGTACTTTTTTAAGGGGCATCCTGCATCTGAAACCCCCAATCCACTCTTCTAACTCGGCTTGGGAGGGATTTGAATTTTATTTCGGAAAAGTTGACCCTGTATCCCTTTGAGCCAATCATGACTTGTGACTTGCACTTTCACTCTTGGAAAGCGTTATTTTTAGTTGCCATTACCTCTGCTCAAAGAATTTCAGAGCTTCAGGCCCTCTGGTGCTTATTTGAGTTTTCACAAAGACAGGGTGTCTTTGCACACAAACCCTAAGTTTCTCCCTAAGGTGGTCTCTGAGTTTACACTCAACCAATCTATCCACTTTCCTGTTTGTTTTCCTGAGTGTGCCAATCTAGGGAAAGCACTGCTCCACACGTTAGATGTGCACAGAGCTTTGAAGTACTACCTGCTTTGCACCTAGGAGTGTAGAAAGTCAAAGCAGCTGTTTGTTTCTTTCACCCCAGATAAAGAAGGCACTTCAGTCTCTAAGCAATGTTTATCCAAATGGATGGCAAATGGCATTGTGTTCTGCTACAACAAGTACGGCAAAGAACTGCCTGGAGTGGTTAAAGCTCATTCCACAAGATTCATGGCTACCTCTGTGGCTTGTTCCCAAGGGGTCTCAGCCGCTGATGTCTGTGCGGCTGCCACCTGGAATACCGTCCATACTTTCATGAAGCACTACAATCTGGATATTGCCTCAAGAGCCCATGCAACTTTTGGCAGGGCTGTGCTGCAAGGCCTCCTGTCTTAAGTTTATGGTCAGCCTTCCTCTTAGGCTGTCTGTTTGCACCTGTAACTGCTTGGGAGGCATTACTATAGTGTGACCTGATGACTGAGATACCCTCAAAGAAGACAGAACAGTTAGGTAAGAACTTACTGTAATTGCTCTAACAGTAGATCTTCGAAGGGATCTCAGTCATCAGGTCTGCTTTCCCTTCCACCATCCCCCTTCTTGGGACTCTTGTTCTGGAATTGGCTGTCTGGTGTATCCAGCCTTTCATATAGACCTGGGCACTTCTCTCTCTCTCTCTCTCTCTCTCCTCGGTCCCCCATGGCACGAGCCTTGCTCCCTTAGTCTCCGGGGGAAAGAACTGAGGAGCGAGCGGGGCCACTCATGCCTTTATAGGAATGGTGACATTGGTAGTGACGTCGGCATAGGCGGCCTCAGAGTTACTGCTGGAAAATCTTCCATGTGGATTCCCCTTCATCGACGGTGAAGTTCCTACAGTGTGACCTGATGACTGAGATCCCCATGAAGATGTACTTCTAAGACTGCTTGAAAGGCAGAGTAGAGAAACTTACCAGAGCAAGGGAGAAGGATTAAGACTTAGTTTGGCTAAGTAGATTTACTGTGTGGTGGTGTTTTTATTTTTTACTCACAGGGATTGCTACTGTTTGTTGCTAACATTTCATTGCTTTATTTTTTTCTCTGATTCAAATTGTTGTTGCTGGTATACCTTCTTCTGCATTATTACAAGGTGTGCCTACAGGTATGTAACAGATTACTGCTGTAATCTTCTGATTCAAATTGTCTTTGCAAGGTATATCTTCTGTTACTGCTTTATTTTTCTGGAGCAAAGTGTTTCTTACAGGGTATATCTTCTGAAATTATTACAGGTGGTGCTTTACAGGTTTTACAGTTTTATCTAACATTAGGTTAAGCTTTCAGGGTTACTGCATTTGTTGTTGACTGATTGTTTCTGCTCTTACCTCCTTGTTCTTTCGTCCGTGGTTCTTCTTTTTAGGCAGGGAAGGGCCCAACCACCACCCCATCCCCAACCACCCCGCTACACTCCATTTATAGGGTACCACAGTTGTGACATTTCCTGTGGCAGAGCAGGAAGAGGCGGATCAGTGGGGCCTCCACAAAGTGATCTCATTTACAGGGCACTAGTAATTTAACTTGTTATAACAAGTTAAACAAAGCACAATTAAACCATTACTTGCATTTTTTTTCCTTCTAATTACTCTGACTAGGTTACAAACCCAGCAACTTATTTGGAATGGATTTCATTAACTGCAGGTACTGTGGAACAATTTTCAGTAGGACATTCTTACAGGATTTAGGACACTGTCCTACATGCTGGGCCTTTGGAGATCTTAGGTCTCAGCTCCGGGCAGCATGGGCAGAGATTGCATGCCTCAAATTTCATATTGAAGAGGAAATACATTATAAGAACCACCGCCATTTCCCAGCATCCAACAGAAAAACCTCAACCGCAGAGGGTAGTTGGTCCAGGAGGTTGGCAGGTGGTTAGGAGGAGCAAATCAGGTGCCCCATCACTCTGCTCTCCAACACATTACCTCAAAACCATACAAACACTACAAACAGGTATCTGCCTCTATCTCTGAAATCAAATAAAGAGGCAGAAGACACTGCAGAGCAGGACCTCTGGCACAGGAGCTAGCACAACAATACTCACCCAAATCAGGAACCAAAACTAAACAAGCACAAAGGAAATCCAAAAACTTCTGATCATAGGAGACTCCATGATTCGGGAGTTGATACCCATCTCCAGCCAGGGTGATGGTCAGATGTCTCCCAGGTACATCAGCATGGAGAGACACTGACCGCATTGCTAAAATTGTTCACAAAGCAGGAGAAAACATTGATGTCCTAGTACACATAGGGACTAATGATCTCGCCAGCCGGTCAGTTGTGGAGACCAAGGAACACCTGACTAGGCTGGGTGACAAACTATCATCTATTTCAGTCCGGCATCTCCTTCTCTGAGATCCTGCCAGTCTGGGAGAAGGAGCAGATGGACGGAAGGTCAGAGAAGGGGAGATAGGGGAGCTAAACACATGGCTCAAGGACTGGTGCCAGGAAAAAGGACACAGATTTGTAGGGAACTGGCAACAGTTCTGGGGCGGATTCTTTAAATTTGATGGACTGCATCTGACTAAAGGGAGTCAGTGCATTGGGGCAGAAGTTTGAGCGTCTTTGCAGAATATTTAAACTAGCAAATGGGAGAGGGTGCAGCACCCCATCGTTGAATGGGAAGAACACCCTCCCCTCAGCTAGTGGTCAAACTGGAATTCAGTGTGTTTGCCGTTCATTTGCATCACCAGGTAAGAAAAAGGTTTGTCTCCCATACGATGCAGGGGTAATGCCAAACCTCACCCAACAACTAACACACCAAAATCGCCAATGGAAAATCATACACAAATGCTCACAGCCTGGAAATAAGATCCCAGACCACAAGCAATAATGTCAGAGGCTAAACTGGACAAGTAGCAATTAGTGAGGCGTGGTTTACCAGTAACCACACTTGGGAGACTTCAGTACCTGGCTATGTATTGTTCAGAAGAGACCGAGGTGCAAAAAGGGGGAGGAGTGGCCCTGTATGTTAATGAAATATCAAAGCTACAGAAATTCAGAATACACATAAGGAGCCAGAAGAACTGTGGGTCACCCTGAAAACAGGAAATGGGACAGCCATAAGAACTGGGGTTGTCTACAGGCCCCAGACCAGAGGGAGGACATAGACACATTACTGTTAGAAGATATACAAAACATGACAGCTAAAGGGAGGTTCTGATAATGGGAGACTTCAACATGCCAGATACAGATTGGTCAATACCAGCAGGAACATCTGCCAGAACTAGACTCATAGTGGATTCCCTGCAGGGGAGGGCCTCAAACAACTGGTACAGCAACCCACAAGAGACAGGGCTATCCTAGATCTAGTACTGACTAACAAAGAAGGGATCACAGATCTCCAGGTAGAAGGTCACCTGGGGCCAGTGACCATCACATGGTATGGTTCAATTTGGCTACTACATCTAAATCATCCCATTCCAAGGCAAAAATATGGGACTTCAGAGGAGCTGACTTTGATAAGATGGCCAACAGAGTTAAGCTAGCCCTGGCAAAAGAAACACAGGTGAGGAGGTACAGGCAAGTGGGCAAGCATTAGGATACAATACTTGAAGCAACATCCCATTGTGTTAGACAGAAAAGGAAGTGCAAAAAGAAGGAAACCACTTTGGTTCTCAAATACAGTAGCAGAAAAGATCAGAGCCAAAAGGCTGGCCTTCAGAAAATATAAAGGAACACAGCTGGATGAAGATGGGGCATACCAAACTGCCCTAAGGGAAGCAGGTAAGGCAGTAAGGCAGGCAAAGTCCCAAACTGAGGAAACACTAGCACAAACAGTAAAAGAAGGTGACAAGACTTTCTATAGATACATTAGTGAAAGGAGAAAGTCCAGAGGGGGTATTGCTAAGCTTAATGGAGAAAAGGGAGCATGTGAGGAGGAGGACCCTGTAAAGGCATCTATCCTAAATAGATACTTTTGCTCAGTATTCACTGAAGAGAAGGTAGGGCAGGGCCCACAGCTCAGCATCATGGACACAGGGGAGGGAGGTGAGCACTACTCCCTTCACAAAAGAAAGGGTCCTACAAGAGCTTACTAAGCTCATGGTGGATAAGGCAATGGGACCTGATGGCATACATCCCAGGGTACTTATGGAGCTAAAGGAGGAACCAGCAGAGCCATTAGCAGAATTGTTTAGTGAGTCTCTGAGCACAGGGAGAGGTCCCAGAAGACTGGAGAAGGCTCATGTGATCCCACTCCACAAGAGTGGTAGCAGGGAGGAGGCGGGGAACTACAGACCGTCAGTCTTACACTCAGTAGTGGGCAAGATTATGGAAGCACTCCTTAAGGAAAGGATAGTGCAACACCTGGAATCCATAGGGCACAGGATCCAAGACAGCATGGGTTTACAAAGGTCCTGTCAAACTAATCTCATAGATTTCTTTGACTGGTAACCAGAGTGGTGGACCAAGGGGAGCAGTTGATGTCGCCTACCTTGACTTCAGCAAAGCTTTTGACACGGTTCCACATAGAAGATTGATAAAATAAGCTAGGTAGGCTCGGTGGGTCAGAAGTTGGTCAACTGGGTGGCAAACTGGTTGGACTGGCAGAAAACAGAGAGTGGTGGTAAATGGTATACAGTCAGAAGAGATGCAAGTCACAAGTGGGGCACTAGGGATCAGTCCTGGGGCCAGTCCTATTCAACATCTTCATTAGTGACCTAGCAGATGGACTAGAGGGTAAGGCTTGTCTGTTTGCAGATGACACAAGATCTGCAACAGAGTAGATGATCCAGATGGGGTGGGCAGAATGAGAAGAGATCTGGATAAACTAGCAGAATGGTCAGAAGAGTGGCAACTGGGATTTAATGCAAGAAGTGCAAAATCATGCACATGAGAAGAGAAACCCTGAAGCCACTTATAGGCTGGGAGGAGTTGCTAGCAGTCACAAAGGAAGAAAGAGACTTGGGCATCATCATCACTGATGACCTGAAATCATCCAAGCAGACCTCTAAAGCAGTAGGTAAGGCTAGAGGGGTGTTAGGGTGTATTAGTAGGGGTATCACAGAGTCGTAAGAGGAGGTAATAATCCTCTGTACAAGACATTGGTTAGGCCCCATCTGAGTACTGCGTGCAGTATTGGAGGCCACACCTTCACAAGGACATTAACCAAATTGAGGCAGTCCAGAGAGGGCAACCAAAATGGTGCAGGGACTGCATCAGAAGACATATGAGGACAGATTAACGGAGCTCAATATGTATACCCTGAGCAAAGGAGGGAGAGAGGTGATATGATCGAGACATTTAAACACCTTAAGGGCATAAACAAGGTGAAAGAGTCTAACATGTTTAAATATAAAAAATAGCAGGACAAGAGGACACAGCATGAGATTAGAGGGAGGCGATTAAGGGGAATGTGAGGAAATTCTTTTCACAGAAAGGGTGGTAGATGCATGGAATGGCTTACCACAAGAAGTAGTGGCTATGAATACAGTGCAGGGCTTCAAACAGGCATGGGATAGGCATAAGGGAGCAATACAAATGACTATGAATAGATAGGTCACTGACATAGCAAAGGCCGATGGCACATTTATAAGGTAGAAAAAGAAATGGGCAGACTGGATGGGCCTTGCGGTCCTTATCTGCCGTCAACTTCTATGTTTCTATGTTTCTATGTTTCTATGTACTCTTATGTTAAGTTCTTACGTAACTGTTCTTTCTCAGGGCAGTCTGCATCCTATTAACCATTTCCTAAAAGGTAACACAAAGAATGTTTTTTATTGCACTGCGACCAACAGAATTAAAGAAACCTGGACCGGGGGACGGGCAGGGAGTGAGCTAGTAGTAGTAGTAGCAGAGCTAGGCCAGAAAAAAAGTGATATGGTAATATCCACCTGTGCTGCTGACATGGGCATTGTGACAGGGTTAAACAGGACCCTGTCCCAGTTGTTATGGAGAGTTTGAATGCAGGGATCTGTTCTGCTCTTTCTTTTCCTGTCTCTTGTCTGTCTGGTTGTGCAACCACGTTCTCCCATGAGACCTAGGACTTGATCACCCCGACAGTCTTGCAGTTCTTTGCCTCTCACTGTCTCTCAGTCTTCCCTTGCTTTTCTGTTTTTTCCTCCCTTGCATATCTGCTGGTATAAAAATATATGCAAATCATTATGTGGAAATGTAACTGACATTGGGATCCCTTTGTTTAGAAATGATATAGTGTTAATTTTGAAATGTATATAATTATAGTTTGAGATGATTGCAAAAAGCTATGAAGAATTCAAAGGGTTAACCTAAGAGCAGTTTTTTAAGCCCTTACTCAGAAGCTGTGGAAAAGGGGCCTCAGTTCTGGGACATTGTGTTCTTGGTGCACCAGCCTGAAACATACAAGAACATTTTAGAAAAACACAGGATGCTTGTTAAGAAGCGGGGGTTGCAAAGACTTACAAGCCAGAGCTGTAATTGCTTGCAAGAGACACACACAGATTGAAGGAAAACTCAGATGGATCTTCTCTGTTTATTCTGCCTTTGCAAATAGTTATATTGAACAAGTTTATTTTTTTCATGTTACTGCTAGTACTAATACACACTTTCTGCGAATTCTACAACTGCTCCTGTTTTTTCTATGCTTCCTGATCTGTGCTTTGACAACAGGCATTGCTAGACCAGTAGTGAGAGAGTCAAAAGGGCAGGGGCGCTGGAAGCAACTTTAGAATAGGTGGCTATGATTGTGAACAGAGTAGCAGGCAGTAAAGCTATGAACTGAGATAGTCTGAGACCTAGGCAGTAGGCTATGGCTAGGTATACAATTAGAGCAGGGATACTGGTTACAAATTGTGGAGGCATGGAACAGGAGGCAGGCACTACTTGAGTCAAGGCAGTTAGGCTATAATGCAAGAGCAATCAGGGTGGCAGGCAGAACTGGAGTAATGAAATTACAGGATATCATGTCACAGACTAGGGTTAGATATATGAGCTGAGTAAAGCAAAAGCTTAGCGATTAATAATAAGCTGGTGGTGAGAAATAACACTACAGTACAGGCTCTTGATCTGTGCTGCTGGTGAATAGATCAGATCGTGTGACAGACAAAACAGCAGCCTGTAGCATAATGGTGTCCAAAGCTGGAGGTGATCACTGGTGCAGGTTTGCATAAACATGGAATTGAGACAGAGGGTGCAATGGAAAGGGTCAGTATGGCTGGCTGACAGCCGACTTCCACAACTGACACTCACAGTGTGACACCTTTTGTGCTGCAGCCCTTAGTGCTCAGGACCACTAGTGCAGAGGACTGCTAGGGGTAGTCCAAGTTAAATAGAGATGGAACGCTTACCCAATTGACTCCATGTAGTTTGGGGATGGGGCTAACTGCTGGTGGTGTCCGTGACTCTGATGCCCAGGTGGCATGGCTTGTCAGCGAGCAGCGGGAGTGACCAAGACTGCTGCTGTGACTCTTTCTGATCCCCTTGCGGTCACGATGCAGAAATAAAATGGCCAAGAGGAGCTGGTGTTGGCTTGATAAGAGAGCCCAGCTCTGGATTCAAAAACTCATGCGCCAGTTCTGGCAGCACTTCCCGACTGGCTCCCGTGTGGTGGTGGTGGGGCTAACCTCTGGTGGTGTCCATGACTCTGATGCACAGGTTGCATGGCAGGTCAGCGAGCAGCGGGGGGGGAGGAGAGTCACCAAGATTGCAGCTGCAACTCTCTCTGACCCCCTTGCAGTCCAGTGCAGAAATGAAATGTCCAACAGGAGCTGGTTGCAGCTTGAGAAAAGATCTGAGCTCCTGATTCAAAAACTTATGTGCTACTTCTGGCTGCACTTCCTGATTGGCTCCCATGTGGCGGTATGCCAACCTTACATTGACACAATGACCTCAAAGATAAGCACTGTGACAGATTTTGCCCAAAATCGTCGGGTCGTTGTGCTGGTCCCTGCAGACACCAGTGGTGCATTTACGGTGTTCGCCCCCTTCCCGAGACAACTCCGACTTGGAGTTGCATAGTCAGAGACCAGGGGGTGTGGGGGCAGAGCCCCCTGGTGAAAGCATGCTGACATCCCTGACAGTACAATGCCGACACTCAGCATTGTGTCTGTTGCTGGAGGGATGTCAGCATCCGTGCTGTCACAGCGCTATAGTAAAACCCATGTGGCTGGAGTTGGTTGGACTGGAACCAGCACAGGACATTGGAGAATTCTTAATTTTGCCTATATTTTTTTTTACCTTTCTCCTCTTAACCCCCTTTCCCTGGTCACACCTGGAAACAAGCTTCAACTTAGTGTGCTTTTTCTGGTTATCAATTTTCAAATAAAAATAATAAATGATTTATTAGTCCCTTGAGGGATTGTCTTTTCCTGGATTAGAGTGGGAAAGATGTTTAAGCCAGAAGACCCAAGAAGTGTACAGTATCAAGTCCATACTTTTCTGCTGCCTTAATCTAAGGTAACTATCTAATAAAATGGATGGCATCTTATGTACAGTGTACAGTTCTGGGGCTGGATTTTCAAAGAAGGCTATTTTCAGCACTCATGCGGAAAAACATTGCAGGTCCAC
This sequence comes from Neoceratodus forsteri, assembly GCA_016271365.2. Taxonomy (NCBI): domain Eukaryota; kingdom Metazoa; phylum Chordata; order Ceratodontiformes; family Ceratodontidae; genus Neoceratodus; species Neoceratodus forsteri. The sequence goes on along the minus strand of CM028131.1, from coordinate 1,611,908,284 downwards.
AAGGTTTCTGTGGTAGCACCGTGTTTTCAATCACAGAGCCACTTGTGACTGGCGCTGTGATTTACAGAAGTTTGTGGCCATTTTTTTGATGCAGCTACACTAACATGTTAAGTCTGATTGGACCAGGCATAACATCTTCTGCAGCTGCACCTGCCACTCATGCGGCAATTAAGATCTGGCACCAATGTGGAGATTTTTTCTGCACTGGCAGCTGCGGAGTGGGACTTAGTCTTAAAACAGGCTGAAAATCTGGTCCCTGGTCCTCATATCTGAAAAACAATATTAACAAGATAGAAGGAGTGCAGAAGAGGACAATCATGGTGGTTGAAGGCTTGGAAAACATGGCCCAACTGGCAGACATAGGACTGTTTTCCATGGAAAAGAGTAGATGTGGGGGGGGGGGGACATGATTACAGTATTCCAATCAGAGTTGCTTGGAATGTGCCAAATGGAATCGGATTCATTGGATTCTGATCCAATTTTTATGTTTGCTTGCGCGCATGCGTAAGAAACATCTTGTGGTAGTAGCAGGTTTCAGAGGCATGTCAGTGTCGTGGTGAATGCTGGCAGTGCTTTTTTTGGGCTCGTCTGTTCAGCACCAATTAGTGAGCACATTGTCTATGACGGCAGTTTTAAAGCATGCCACCAACTTGAAACAAATTCACTGCTGCAATCAGGGAGCATCCTGTCCAGGGCTGGCCTTAAGGATAGGCGACCTAGACAGCCACCTAGGGCGCCATTCAGTTGACAAGGCATCAAATATATTTTTTTTTTTTACATTTTATTTTTTTGTTTTAATTGAGATGGAAGCAAAAAGACGTACATCAAATCTTGTGTTTCTCTGTTTGGGGGATGACATTCAAAGAGACTGTCTCTGGGCTACGATACTTTGAAATGAGTAAGGAAGCAACATAATTAAAAGTAAAGTGAGTGGCAAGTGTTGTACTCCTCTTTCTTTGTTGTTCCCCGCAGGGTGCCAGCACCGCAGTAGACAGTTAATTGCTGTCATGTAAGCACACTATTGCCACCACGTCAGGTCAGCAAAGGTGGGAATGTGCTGGTGGAGACATGGAAAGTACACGTTAACACCTTTAGTGGCAATGTCTGGCAACAGCCTATTGCCCTTATCACACCTTTGCCTAGTGACTCTGTTCACTGAAGACACTCAAGAGACATGCTGCAAAGATGTGATAGGGAGGTCTGCACCAATAGCTTTATGGTCAAGAGTCCTGACCTTTAGCTAATTGGCCAGCTGTGTGTGTGTGGGGGGGTAGTCGTCAGCACTCAGGTGCAGTGCGGGGTCTTGAAAAAGGCATCACCTGGTAAGTTTACCTTCTACCTTGTCCTTAGGTCTTGACTGTGGCTTGCTTGATTAGCTGCTGTTTTGTTTATTCTTTCATTCCATTCAGGAGCTTAATGGACGCCCGCCCACTGGTTCTCTGTTGATCCCGTCCTCCTGCTGTCTGATCTGATGACTGTGAACATGCAATGGGAATGGGAAAGTAGGAGAGGCCAAAGGAGCCAATCACTGCTCAGCTCACCCGTAGGGCCGTATATTTTCCCATTCCAACCCAGCAACTCGAGAGAGAGAGAGAGTGAGAGAGAGAGAAAGGTTGTGCAGCTGCTACAGTAAGTAAGTGCCATCGGCCCCTGGCCCCTGCTGCGGAGTGTGGATGGTCGGTCTGTCTCACAGAGTCTGTCTCTGTGTGTCTGTGCCAATAGTGAGAGTGTCTGAGTGACTGACAAACCCGGACCCGATTCATTCATTTTACTGGAATGTGGCCGACCCGTTCTCGGTCCTCACTCTTTAGAGAATGAGTATGAAGGATTTAATACAAATTAATATAAAATATAGATACATTACATACACATCACTGGGACAGGTTCCTGGTTCAGGGGACCCGAGGGACTACCTGAACAGGAACCTGTCCCCAATGATAACTAATATAACATGTTTATTTTATTAATTGTATTAAATCCTCCATACCCATTCTCTAAAGAGTGAGGGCTGAGGACAGGTTGGATGCATTCCAGTAAAATTAGCTACTCAAGCTCAAGCAGCTGTGTCTGTGTTCTCAGTGTGGCAGCTAACAAAAATACCTTGTTGTTGACTTGTCACTCTCACTCGTTAACGACAGACTCAGTGACAGTGTCAGTATGTAAATTATACAGGAGAAGGGAGACGGAGTCGGGACTAAACAACTGTGTAAAAGTATCACACACTGACCATCTTCTTAGTCTCACAGTTAAAATGCATCTTTTTGCTGTTGTACACAATACAGAAAAATAAATCCTTATCTCCACTCCCCCACCTGCAACAACCATAACCCACTCACAGTTTCAGTGTATGATACAGGAGGCATCCTGAAACTGAATGCTTCGGTTGCGGAAGGTGGAGTGGAGAATCAGATTTTTTTCTTTATTGTACAATGTACAAGCAAAAAGATGCATTTTAACTGTGAGACTGACATGATCAGTGTGACGTATGAAACTTTTGCGCAGTTGTTTAGTCCTGACTCCGGTCTCCTGTCTGGTATCATTCATTTCTCATTATATCTGACTGCAGGTGGTACAGAGTGGTCCTGGTTTTGTACACCCCTAAGATATTGCAGACACCTCAGAAGAACCTGGACTTAAAGTTCCAACCCTGATCCATATGAATGGACCTGTGGGCACCACACTTACTGATGAACTGCTCCATGAAAACCCTTGGCCACAGCTGACTCCTCTTGAGCAGGCAGCGGGTAGGCTTCGTTTCACTTTGTAAAATGCTCAGACACTACCAAGATATATCTGTTTATCCTAAAGGTTAGTGATAAGGGGCCCAGGCTACCCATTGCTACCCTCTTTAATGGCCAACTAGTCTGGGACAAGACCATGGGAGTTCCATTGGTAGCACCTACTGCTTTCCAGGACTTACAAGTAAAACAGGCTTTACACCACTCCTTCATTGACTTCATACACCCTGTCCAGTAGCAGCAGACTTGCACTTTCTGTGTGTGAGCTTTTCTACCCCCAGAATATCCCCAGTGGCTGTGTACAGGACAAATCCCCCTTAGGGACTACTATGCATTTGTATTCAGCCCTGCCCTTATTACCTTCAGTCTTCAGTATCAAAAGCCTTTGTTGCACTTGGAGGTATGGCCACACCACATAGTACTTGCAAAGTTCAGGGTTTCATTGGGCCACTTCAGGAAAAGCATGCAGTCCTTTCTCCACCCAGAACATCAATCTGGTAATCACTGGATCTTCTTGCTGGTGGTCTAGAAAACGTGGCCATTCTTCGTTCTCTTTCATGTTGGCAGGAATTGAGGCTTGGCACACCCCAGAACCAGAACCCCTCCTGGTGTTGTAGCACTTGCTGTTGGCCATCTAGACAGGGTATCTGTAGTATTATACTGTTTTCTCAGGCAGTGCATGATTTGATAATAGAGATAGGCGGAAAAACAATTTTGTGGGTGAAATTCCCATGAAATCGGCAATTTCACAACATTAAAAATGTCGTGAAATTTGAGCATTCTGCACAAAACTCATGGGAATTTCACCCACAAAATTATTTGGGTCCATCTCAACCCCCACCCCCCCACAGCCTCACACAGCCATGGGGAACAAAACAGTTCCATGTCACTCCCTGGTAGTCTAGTGGTACTCTTCTCCCAATCTCGACCCCCAATGTATAAAAGAAAATAACTATTACCCCCATCCATTGTGTAGGGTCCCCCCTCCATCCCTAATCCTTGATGTATATAATAAATAATTATTCCCCAGTATTTACATAGTGTAGTGACCCCCTCCCAGCCCCAGTCCCGATGTATAAAATAAAATAATTTTCCACCAGTATTTCCATAATATAGTATACCACCTCCCAGCCCCTAATTCCCGATGTATAAAATAAAATAATAGAAGCCCCAGTATTTCCAAAATGTAATGTACCACTCCATCCCGATGTATAAAATAGAAAATTATTCCCCAGTATTTCTATAGTGCAGGTCCCCAACCCAGCCTTGATCCCCAATATCATTACAAAACACATCCCTGTTCCCTGAGCTTTTATATACAATGTGAGTACCCCCCATCCTGTCAGGATGGGACCCCTGACTCCAGCTCCCCCAACCCAACCAAAGCCCGTGACTGGCTCAGCCCTCTGCACACCACCACCACGGCCAGGCTGCCGACTGACCCGTCAGTGAACGGGTACTGCATAATACACACACCCTGATTCAACCAATGAGCATGTACTGTGTATAGCACCGTTCATTGACAGATCAATCGACAGCTGGCCATCAATGCTGTGCTGAGCACTAAAGCCAGTTGCAGGCTCTGAATTGGAGTTGGAAAAGCTTGAGAGGAGAATCCCATCCTGACGAAATGCGAAGGCCACTGCACTACAAAAATTCAGGGAAACGAGAAGAGTAATGTAATATATTGAGATCGAGGGCTGCATAGAGAGACCATACACAATGGAAATACTGAGGAATAATTATCAGGTATTGGGCTGGGAGGCAGTACACTACACAATGGAAATACAGAGGAATAATTATTTTATTTTATACAATGGGATTAAGGAGGGTACACTACACTATGGAAATACTGAGAATATTATTTTATTTTATACATCGGGACTGGGGCTAGGAAGGGTACACTACACTATGGAAATACTGTGGCATTATTACTTTATTTTATACATCGGGATTGGGGCTAGGAGGGTACACTACACTATGGAAATACTGTGGGCATTATTACTTTATTTTATACATGAGATTGGGGCTAGGAGGGGGGTACACTACACTATGGAAATACTGCGGGCATTATTACTTTATTTTATACATCAGGGATTGGGGCTAGGAGGGGGTACACTACACTATGGAAATACTGCGGGCATTATTACTTTATTTTATACATCGGAGATTGGGGCTAGGAGGGGGGTACACTACACTATGGAAATACTGTGGGCATTATTACTTTATTTTATATATCGGAGATTGGGGCTGGAGGGGTACACTACAATATGGAAATACTGTGGGCATTATTACTTTATTTTATACATCGGGGATTGGGGCTAGGAGGGGTACACTACACTATGGAAATACTCGGGCATTATTACTTTATTTTATACATCGGGGATTGGGGCTAGGAGGGGGGTACACTACACTATGGAAATACTGCGGGCATTATTACTTTATTTTATACATCGGGATTGGGGCTAGGAGGGGGGTACACTACACTATGGAAATACTGCTGGCATTATTACTTTATTTTATATATCGGAGATTGGGGCTGGAGGGGGGGTACACTACACTATGGAAATACTGCTGGCATTATTACTTTATTTTATATATTGGAGATTGGGGCTGAAGGGGCGGTACACTACACTATGGAAATACTGCGGGCATTATTACTTTATTTTATACATCAGGGATTGGGGCTAGGAGGGGGTACACTACACTATGGAAATACTGGGGAATAATTATCAGGTATTGGGGCTGGGAGGCAGTACACTACACAATGGAAATACTGGCGGAATCATTATTTTATTTTATACATCGGGGATCAGGGCTAGGAGGGGGGTACACTACACTATGGAAATACTGCGGGCATTATTACTTTATTTTATACATCGGGGATTGGGGCTAGGAGGGGGGTACACTACACTATGGAAATACTGTGGGCATTATTACTTTATTTTATACATCAGGGATTGGGGCTAGGAGGGGTACACTACACTATGGAAATACTGTGGGCATTATTACTTATTTTATACATCGGGATTGGGGCTAGGAGGGGTACACTACACTATGGAAATACTGTGGGCATTATTACTTTATTTTATACATCGGGATTGGGGCTAGGAGGGGTATACTACACTATGGAAATACTGTAGGCATTATTACTTTATTTTATACATCGGGATTGGGGCTAGGAGGGTACACTACACTATGGAAATACTGTGGGCATTATTACTTTATTTTATACATCGGGGATTGGGGCTAGGAGGGTACACTACACTATGGAAATACTGTGGGCATTATTATTTATTTTATACAGGGGATTGGGGCTAGGAGGCAGTACACTACACAATGGAAATACTGGGGGAATCATTATTTTATTTTATACATCGGGGATTAGGGCTAGGAGGGGGGTACACTACACTATGGAAATACTGTGGGCATTATTACTTTATTTTATACATCGGGGATTGGGGCTAGGAGGGGGGTACACTACACTATGGAAATACTGTGGGCATTATTACTTTATTTTATACATCGGGGATTGGGGCTAGGAGGGGGGTACACTACACTATGGAAATACTGTGGGCATTATTACTTTATTTTATACATCGGGGATTGGGGCTAGGAGGGGGGTACACTACACTATGGAAATACTGTGGGCATTATTACTTTATTTTATACATCGGGATTGGGGCTAGGAGGGTACACTACACTATGGAAATACTGTGGGCATTATTACTTTATTTTATACATCGGGATTGGGGCTAGGAGGGGTACACTACACTATGGAAATACTGCAGGCATTATTACTTTATTTTATACATCGAGATTGGGGCTAGGAGGGGGGTACACTACATTATGGAAATACTGCGGGCATTATCACTTTATTTTATACATCGGTGATTGGGGCTAGGAGGGGGGTACACTACACTATGGAAATACTGCGGGCATTATTACTTTCTTTTATACATCGGGGATTGGGGCTAGGAGGGGGGTACACTACACTATGGAAATACTGCTGGCATTATTACTTTATTTTATATATCGGAGATTGGGGCTGGAAGTGGGTACACCACAATATGGAAATACTGTGGGCATTATTACTTTATTTTATACATCGGGGATTGGTGCTAGGAGGGGGTACACTACACTATGGAAATACTGCTGGCATTATTACTTTATTTTATACACCGGGATTGGGGCTAGGAGGGGGGTACACTACATTATGGAAATACTGCGGGCATTATCACTTTATTTTATACATCGGTGATTGGGGCTAGGAGGGGGGTACACTACACTATGGAAATACTGCGGGCATTATTACTTTCTTTTATACATCGGGGATTGGGGCTGGAGGGGGGGTACACTACACTATGGAAATACTGCTGGCATTATTACTTTATTTTATATATCGGAGATTGGGGCTGGAAGGGAGTACACCACAATATGGAAATACTGTGGGCATTATTACTTTATTTTATACATCGGGGATTGGGGCTAGGAGGGGGTACACTACACTATGGAAATACTGCTGGCATTATTACTTTATTTTATATATTGGAGATTGGGGCTGGAGGGGGGGGTACACTACACTATGGAAATACTGCGGGCATTATTACTTTATTTTATACATCGGGGATTGGGGCTAGGAGGGGGGTACACTACACTATGGAAATACTGCGGGCATTATTACTTTATTTTATACATCAGGGATTGGGGCTAGGAGGGGGTACACTACACTATGGAAATACTGGGGAATAATTATCAGGTATTGGGGCTGGGAGGCGGTACACTACACAATGGAAATACTGGGGGAATAATTATTTTATGCTACACATTATACCTATGTTCTGATTTTTTAACTGTTTTATGACTTGTACATTGCTTTGATTTTAGAGATTGCACTCTACAAATAAAATTATTATTATTATTGGGGACTGAAGCTGGGCAAGGGGTACACTTCACTATGGAAATACTGGGGGGAATTATTTTTGTGTTTGCTAGTGTACGCAGTGCACAAGAAACATTTTGAGGTAGCAGAGCATTGCAGAGGTGTGGCAGTGTTGTGGCCAATCCAGCAAACGCTTTAATGGGTGCGTCCGTCAGCCACCAATTAATGCTGAAGCTGCCGATGACGGTAGTTTCAGGGCATGCGCTACACTTGAAAGAAATCTGCCACTGTAATCAGGATCAGTTTCATCGTTGCAGTGGCAGTACCCCCTCCCTGCCAACCAGTCACACAGCAGGACAACAAATTAGCTCCCTCCCAGTGCTGCTGCTGCCCACCCGGCACCCTCCGTAAAATCTGCCGCTGCAGTCAGGTTCAGTTTCGTCATTGCAGCGGCAGTCCCCCCTCCCTCCCAACCACTCACACAGCAGGACAACAAATTAGCTCCCTCCCACTGCTGCTGCCTGCCCCACACCCTCCGTGAAATCTTCTGCTGCAATCAGAGGCAGTTTCGTCATTGTAGTGACAGTCCCCCCCCCAATCACTCACACAGCAGGACAACAAATTAGCTCCCTCCCACTGCTGCTCCACCCTGCACCCCTGTTCTCTGTCCCCTGCTGACACTGGGGTGCTCAATCCCTCTGTCAGCATGTCCCCCTCCCCCCATTAATGTGGCACACTGGAGCCCACCCCAGTGTGCCATCAAATCTGTTGATTTTTCCAACACTGGGATGCCCTCACTGTGTCAGATGCACCCCCATGCCCCTATGTTCTCAGCTGACCTCGGGTGCCCAATCCCCAGGCCAGCATTGATACCCCCTCCAGTACTGGGCACACCAGAGCCCACCCCAGTGTGTCAAATCCATTTCGCAATATCTCACCTTAAAAAGAAAACAGTCCCACAAAGAATTTTTAAACCTGAAAAAAAAAATGGTCCCTCGTCATGTCTGCCGCCCCCTCCATCTGCACACTCCACCTCCCACCCCCTCACCTATACATACCACTGGAGGTCAGAAGTAGCAGTCTTTTGTGGACCAGGAACATGTCTGCACTCTTCAAAGACCAACCGGGAACTGAAAAAATGAAGGTAAACCCTACAATTTCAGTCAATGGGGGGTTTTCAATTTAGGTTGATATCTCAGCCAGTTTTTGGAGATTTGGTCCCAAATTTTCAACATGGGGTTCTTGGGACCCCACCTCATGAACACTGTCACTATAATTTTTTTCTCGGTCCCAAATTGTGATTTTGCAGCTGCTGTGTGGAATCCCCTTTCTGGACCAAGTAATTGTTGCAAATTTGGTGAAAAAGCTCCAAAAAATGACTGTGTTACGAGCGTCCGTTGTGCAGTTTTTATGCACACTCGTAGCTTCATGAATTTTTAATGTAACCCCCCTACAAATGAGGGTTCCCTAAAAGTCTTCCTTGAACTTGCCTAAATGCTCACTGCCAGGTTGGTGTCCTGCATTTTTGCACTTTAAAGGTTATTGCCAGAGAGTGCCTGTATAGCCTCCGTGTACTGTCTCTTTAAGAGCTGCCTAGATTGCAGTTATAATTAATCTGGGAAAGGGCTAAGTGTTTCCATGCTCAAGTCCTGGCTGGGCTGCCAAATGATCACTCCATTCTGCTATCGCTACTAGTACAGAGGGAATTCTGTTAGAAGATGTACTTCTTTGCTGATCATTTAGTAGAATAGTAATAATATTGCAATTTGTCTAACCTGCCTTCTTTGCAGCATGGACGTTTCTGCTTATCTCCACCATCTTGGTCCTGGACCACTGAAATGGGCCAGTCAGTACCTTTGGGGACTCTAAAATGGAGTCTGACCCCAGGGGCTTTATGGGAGCAAAATTCTATAGGAATTGTAGTTTTGAGCTTTTGGCACCTAAAATAACCTGGAGGGAGAGCCCTTGTTGTGACTGACAAGACAGATCAGTCAACCAAACCTTTTGGATCCTGGGGAAAGTCCCAGATTGCTTGCAGTTTCAGTTCAGATCTGAGCTGGGAAGTGAAGAAGTAACAGCTCGAGATAGTCAAGCATCAATTCCTGCGTGGATTCGTGCGGGAGAACAGTGAAAGAGCTGAGTTTTTGGCCTGCCTGTCTGCCTGCTGTCTCTGTGAGGGAAAATTGAAGTTTATTCGAACTGAATCTGAATTGTAAGGGACGATTTAAGCCACAGAACTGTGACCAGGCTTTAATCTGAAGAAGACCAAAGATTTGCTGAATGCGATCGGCCTGTCAGGATTTCCAGCCACCTCTGAACTCCAGGTTTGTGCAGAGCCTCTGTAATTGCGACCGGATAGCAAACTGTCTGGTACAGTAGAATTTCTTACATGTAAATGTGCTGTGTGCTGTTACTGGGTCGTGATTTGCTTCCCCTCTGTGTGCTGAACTGTGTTCTGCTTGCTGGAGGCTGCATCCAGCTCCAACGGACTACTGTAAATCCATTTGCTTCTTCGTTTGGCCTGGGCTTTGCCACACTGGCCCAGCCAGACTACCCGCTACACAGAGAAAGCCATCGAAGAGAGACCTGCCTATGGATCAGCCCCCTGATTCTGGAAGATTTGAGCCTGGATGTGCTCAGTGTGGTCATGGGTACCACTTTCTATTCCTGTGGGACATGAGAACAGTACTATTCTGGCTGTGTGTGCCAATCTTCGGTTCCAGAACCAGAGTGTTCACTGTTTTGTGTTTCTTCAGCCTATGCTAAATGGGAATTCAGGAACTTCTGTACCTTGGAAAATCTGCAATACCAGTATGTGTAGCCCCATGGGGGTCCATCTTTACTTTGTGATTATTCCTACTCTGCTACGTGAATAAAAGCCACACTCTAGAATCCCAGCCTGGTTTGGACAGTATTGTTATTGCTTCCCTGTGTCTGGATTTACTTGGGTGCCCCTGTCCAGAAGTGCAAACCTAGCATAATTGTGAGCAAATGTTTTCTCCCAGGGAACTGGGTTGCTGGCCATGGTAATTGGTCCCAACCAGGTGTGTGCCAGGTAGTTGCCACACTTGGTCGACTGTTTTTGTATAATAGTCTGGTCTACATAGACTAATGGTGGCCACTTTTCATCTGTTTTTCTCTATGTCTTTTTGAGTATATAAACCCCCATCCCTCTCTGTTGCCCCTAGACGTTTTTGTAGTGAAAGGAGAAGCCCTGCTGGTTAAACAAGGAGAGCCAGTGGGAGGGGGTTACATCTATAACAGGGAAAATTATGGAGCCTCAACTTAGGGAGGATCTGGTAGACTTCCTAGAAGGGATCAGGCTGCAGGACTCCATACAGAATGGGTTCACAAGGGGAAGGTCTTGCCAGTCACATCTGGCCAAGTTCTTCAACTGGGTGACAACAGCATAGTAAGGGCAGGCAGTTAACTTCAGAAAGGCCTTTGACTCAGTTCCCCATAGGAAGCTGGTCAAAAAGATTAGGGACCTTGTTGGGGAGGAGAAAATGGCAAACTGGGTGGAGAGCTGACTGAGGGGTAGAACACAGAGGTTGGTTGTCAGTGGGGAGATTATTTAGAGGTGAGGGAGGTGACAAGCATGGTACGTCAGGAGTCAGTACTAGGACCAGTCCACTTCAATGTATTTATCCATGGCACAGGTGAAGGGATCAAGGGTGAGATCTGCCTTTTATTTTATTTATTTATTTATTTATTTATTTTGAAAGTCGAATTTACAACCTTTGAGTCAGGGACTCATTTACAAAGGCATCTCGTGGCAGGGAGGGTAGACATAGTTACGGTGTGAGATATAACAGTGGTAACATACAGGTGCAATTCAGATAACAAAAATAACACAATATAACAGTGGTTTACGGGATAAAGTTACATGCAGTAAATAGCAATCGTATAACAAAAAAAAAAAAAAGAAAGAAGGGGAAGCAGTCCAACAGCCATTGTCAAGGCTATGGGACAGAAATGGGGAGGGACCCCAATATTAGGTTGATTAAGAGCAACTACAGCTTTGGGCGCCAAAGAGGTAGTTATGGAGAGCGACTTTAAAGGGACCAATTTTGGGTCGCTTAGTGACAGAGAGCGGGAGGGAGTTGAACCATGTGGGGGCGCAGTAGTGGAAGGACCTTTGGGATAGGGAGGTCTTGGTATGGGGCACCAGAAAGGTGGCCTTAACTGAGCTACAGGTGGCAATGAATGGAGATGCAAGCTGCAGGAATGCGGCGACCCCTGGGGGGGAGAGTCCTAGCAGGGATTTTTTGGCAAGTAAGCAGGTTTGGTAGCGCAGGCGCTCCTCCAAGGTGAGCAGGTTGGTGGTGGAATAGAGCAGGCACGTAGGGGTGCAGAGGGATGCACCGGTCAGGAGCCTGCAGACCTTGTTTATCGAGGTCTGGATTCTGGTGAGGGCAGTACTGTTGGCTGCAGCGTAGATAGGTAGGCTGTAGTCCACTAGGGACAGGACGGAGGAGTTGATGGCCAATCAGAGAGCAGTTTGGGGAGGCAATCTCTGTGGCGATAGAGAAGGCCAATCTGAGAGTTTATGGCTGCGGACAGGGTATTGAGGTGGGTGTGGAATGTAAGAGCCGAGTCGAAGGTGATGCCCAGGTACCTGTAGGATGACACCTGCTCGAGAGGGTGAGCATTGCTGGGGAGAATGCGGGGAGGGGGCATTTTTGGCCTTTTTCTGGTGATGCGAAAAAACACAGATTTGTTTTTAGGTTAATGACCAGTCGGTGGTCAAGGAACCACTTTCCGGCTTGGTTGAATGTTTGCTGAGGGGATTCCTGTATAGATCCGGGGTCAGGGTGGGAGGCAAGGAGAACCGCATCATCGGCATAGAGTACCATATTGCCCGAGCAGGAGCTGGGGGGATATTGAGAAATAGGCTGAACGGAACGGGACCCAGGATGGAACCCTGGTGGGACCCCTGAGCGAACAGGCAGGGTACTGGACAGGGTGCTGTTTACCTTCACATGCTGTGATCTGGCAGAGAGGTAACTGGTGAACCAAGCCAGTGGGCCAGGGGAGAAGCCAAGTTGGTGGAGGGAGTCAAGTAGGAGGGGGTGACAGATAGTGTCAAAGGCCTTGGATTTTTGGTAGGTGACTCAAAGATCTGCACAAGGGTAGGCACAGAGAAAGGGAGAAGGGATTAAGGCTGGTCAAAGATCTGGCAGCTGGGCTTTAACATTAAACAATGTAAAGTAATGCACATTGGGAAAAGGAACCCCATAGTGCAGTAAAAAATGGGGGTGGTGGTGGTGCTGAACAGCGCAATGAAGGAAAAGGGTCTAGGGGTAATGATATTTGAGACCCTAAAAACATCCACTCACTGTAACAGGGTGGTGGGCAAAGTAGAGTGCTGGGATGCATAGGGAGTGAGATAAGCAGTAGAAGTCAAGAGGAGATCCTCCCACGATACAGGTCACCTGTGCAATCGCACCTTTAATACTGTGCAAGGTACTGGAGTCCACACCTGAAGAAAGAGTTCAGCAAGCTGGAACATGCACAGTACAAGGCAACTAAGATGGATGCTGTATAGCCTCAGGGGAAAGATGCATGAAGAGAGGTTGCAGGACTTAAACATGCACACCCTTGAAAGGAGAAGGGAAAGGGGTGACATGATTGTGACATACAAGCACCTGCACAGGATTAATAGGGTGGATGCCAATTAACTCTTTTCCCTGAGTTCAAATACAGAGACAAGAGGGGATTCACTAAAGCTGGCAGGGGGTAGATTCAAAAAGGTAGTCCGTTAGCACTTCATCAAAGAAAGGGTAGTGGACTAGTGGAATGAGCTTCCTGAGGTAGTGGTACAGGCCAAATCAATCAGCAGCTTAACACAGGGATGGAACAGGCATGTGGGTTTAGTTAGAAAAAGGGGAGACCGTAACAAAAAGGAGGATTGCCACTAGTTTCCTGTCTTTACCAAAAAAAAACAGCAAAATTCCAGAATTTGGACTGTTTGCATACCAGTAAAAACAAAGAATTTCATGGAATTTGGCATTTTATACCTGATCAGTAAATCTACAGAACTTGAATTTTTCTTACAGTTGCATCCTGTATTATTTTCAATTGGCTTCATTTAAAGCTCTGTACATTAAGCCTTCTTTCATTCTGATTATTTATACAAATATTAAAAGAATGACAGTAGAATCCCAGTAAAATCCGGAAACTAGACTATAACTCATCGGTTCAATTCCCAGAATTTCAAGTCTTGAAAATGGTATTTCAGTAGGATGCCACTTCACATATGAACACCACATCAACCAGCTAATAAAAAATACACCAAAGGCTCAGGATGTTATATAGAGTTAAACTATTCCTCACTCCTAATACTAGGACACTGGTCACCAATAGCTTCCTTCTCCCACTCCTGGACTATGGTTCCATTGTCGACTCATCCTCATTATGCCAAAAGTCCATCCTTAAATTTAGAGCCATCTACCATAACATCATCAGATTCATCACTGGCCTCCCTAGACAGACGCATCACTGTGACCTGTCCAAGGCTGCACCACGGGCTGCTCCCAAATTCCATCACCTCTGACTTCCAAAGGCCTACCTGCACTCGTACCACTAGATCCACCTCTTACAACTCCTACCAGGTTCCTTCCTGCCACACTACACAAGGTCTCCACTCACTTGCCACCAGGGGTCCAAGGCTCTTTAATAGCCTCCCCACCCTCCGCACAGTCTTCATCCCTAGAAATGTTTAAATCCCTCCTCGAACATCACCTCCAGACCAACTCTGTCTGCTCCTGCCTCTCCCAACATCCACCAAACTAAAGCCTCTCTAACCACTTCTCTCCTCCTATCAACTGCTCTTCAACTTCCCTTCCCTTACTTATACACAGCCCTTGCACTGGGTACTCCCACTGTGATCACGTTACCATGGTACCTCCACCTGTATCCACTACCGACTGAATATTGTATAACGTACTATTTCTGCTTGTATAGATTTCTACTTGTATGTCTGCTGTTTGTTGCTCATTGAAAATCTGCTTCTATTTACTTTTCTGCATGTCATGTGTTTTTCAACTGGATGCTTGTGAAAACAAGCAGATTTGTTCACATGCCTTTCCAGTATAAAAAATAAAACCAAACCAACAGCAAACCAAACCAATACTTTAATCACCATGAATCAATGGCCATGCCCCTAGGGCAAGGCAGAACAGTTAGGTAGGGTGGGCAAACTCGATGGGCCAAGAGCTTTTTTCTGCCATCAATGCCTATGCAGCTACAAATCTTAGGGTTTTTGATTTACAGTACCAAGCAGTGCACAAAGGTGAAAATTCTGACCTACTGTAAACTTTTTTATTCTATTTTAGATTGCCCCTTATCTTCTGTGTTTCGCAATACCCTTTTTTTGTTACCAATTTCGAGTTTGCTTTAGCACTTTGGTTTTTATATTTGAAAAAAATAAAAGGAGTGCTCCTTTTAATATGGCTCAGGTCAGGTTTTCATCCGTATACTTTATTGTTTTTGACTATTTGTCATTTATCACCACTTTTCTTGTGATTATAATGAACGTGCATGCAGTTGACACTGCTCAATGACATTGTAGGACAACAGGTATACAAAAACAGCTGAGAACACTGACGAAAGCCTGGATCACACCATATTAAAAGGAGCACTTCTTTTATAATTTCAAATGCGAAAAAAGTGCTAAAGCCAAGTGAAAACTGGGAATGAAGGATCTCACAAGTCAGCAGATCAGGGGCAGCCTAAAACAGAATAAAACAAGCATTTGTCAATGCCGAATATTTGCTTGTAGTGTAACAGGGCTTTAAAGAGCCCCTGATGTTGTTGAGACAGTTCTGAAAAACATAATACATAGACATAATTTAGCTTACATTTCACCCTTTTTATGCTGACTGCGCGCATGCGCAAGAAACATATTGCGGCAGCTTTCCAGAAACGGGTTGTGAGCCGCGGCTGTTGTGGCCAATGCCCCAGCCTGTAAAAGCTTGGCCGCTTTCCCTTATGCCATGCACCCTGCTGCTGACACTAGTTCAGCCAGCGTTGCACCACTTGAAATGTTTCAGCATGAAATCAGGGGCACTCATTGCAGTTGCATTTGCTCCAACAGAGGGATCGACCTGTCATTGCTGGGCGGAATGTTGTTATTGTAATAGTTGTTTGAACATGGCGGTGCCTTGGCCGCCATGTTCACAAACAATATTAATCCAGCTCCAGTGCCGAGGGGGTGCCCAATCCCCCTCGGCAGCATGTGCTCCTCCCGCAGCAGAGTGTTTTTGCCGACAGGAGCCCCAATCCCCGTCGCCTGCACCCCGCCAAAACATTCAGGTGGCATGCTAGGAGCCCACCCCAGCATACCCAATGCCCCTGTAAAGAAAAAATCATCCCACAATGTTTTTTTTTCAAACCTTTAAAAAAAAAACGGTCCCTCATGGTCTCCCTGCCCCCACAACCCGCGCCCACTCACTGTGCACCCTACCTCCTCACACCCCCACCCCATACTTACCTCCAGAGTCCGGCGCGACGATCTTCGGTGGGCCGGGAACATGTCTGCACTCTTCAAAGCCGACCGCGAACTGAGGAAATGCTGGTAAGCTGTATAATGGAATGAATAGGGCTTTTTCAACTTTGATGCATATCTCAGGCATTTTTTGGAATTTTTACACCAAATTTTTAACATGGGGTTTTTGGGACCTCTCCTCATGAATTCTGCCACTGTCATGCCATTATTCTGCCCTGAAAGATGATTTTGCAGTCACTGCGTGGAATCACCTTTCGGGACTGATTAATGAAAAGACAGTGCCAATATTCATAAGGTGGGCTCTCAAAAAGCCTATGTTGAAAATTTGGTGAAAAAATCCAAAAAATGACTGTTTTACGAGCGTGCATTGCGCGCTCATAACTTCATGAATTTGCAATATTTTCATGCTAGATTTTCAACACTGGCATTTTTCACACCTCCTTGTGAACAGTACAGCTGTCATTTTTAACATCCTGGCTGAAATGTGTTTTGCACCTCCGGCACAGAATAGCGCAGTTGCTGTGGGAAATTAGTGTTTGGGACAGATTACGAAAATGACAGTGACACTGTTCATGAGTAAAGGTTCTAAAATGCCTGTGTTGTAAATCTGGTGTCGATACTCCATAAAATGACTGTGTTATGAGCGTACATTATGCAGTTTGCATGCACGCTCATAACTTCGTGAATTAATAATATTGCCACTCCAGATTTTCAACATTGCCATTCTTGTGCACCTCCTTATGAACAGTACAGCTGTCATTTTTCACATCCTGGCTGAAATGTGTTTTTACAATTCCGGCGCAGAATAGCACCGTCACTGTGGGAAATCCATGTTTGGGACCAATTATGGGAATGGCAGTGACACTGTTTATTAGCAGAGGTCCTAAAATGCCTATGTTGAAAATTTGGTGAAGAAAGTCCATAAAATTGGCGTGTTACGAAAGTGCGTTGAGCAGTTTCCACGCATGCTCGTACCTTCGCAACTTTGCAATATTTTCACTCCAGATTTTCAACATTGCCATTTTCCCACACCTCCTTATGATCAGTGCAGATGTCATTTTTCACATCCTGGCCAAAATGTGTTTTCAATCTTCCAGCGCACAATAGCATGGTCGCTGTGGGAAATCAGTGTTCGGGACACATTAAGAAAATCACACCGACACTGTTCATGAACAGAGGTCCTAAAATGCCTATGTTGAGAACTGTGTGATGAAACTCAATCAAATGACTGTGTTATGAGCGTGCATTGTGCAGTTTCCACGCACCCTTGTAAGTTCGCAAATTAGTAATGTTTTCATGCCAGATTTTCAACATTGGCATTTTTTCACACCTCCTTATGAACAGTACAGCTGTAATTTTTCACCTCCTGGCCAAAATGTGTTTTCGTGCTTCCGGCGCAGAATACCACAGTCGCTGTCGGAAATCAATGTTTGGGACAGATTAGGATCGAGTGAGTGAGAGAGGGGAGGAGTGACCGAGCTCAACTAAGCTCTTTCGGGACTGCTGCAGATTTCTCTGTGGGCAGGAAAAGGCGCCAATGCAGGCAGGAGCCCAGTACAAAAGGGCAGCCTGCAGCGCAGGGAGACACAGAACGAGCGAGTGAGGGAGGGGGAGTGAGTGAGCTCAACAGAGCTCTGTTGGGACTGTTGCGGATTTCTTTGTGGGCAGAAAAAGCCAGCAATGCATGCAGGGGCCCAGTACAAAAGGGCAGCCAGCTGCAGTGGGAGAAACAGAATGAATGAGTGAGAGAGGGGAGTGAGTGAGCGAGCTCAACGAAGCTCTATCGTGACTGCTGCAGATTTCTTTGTGGGCAGAAAAAGGGTGGAAATGCAAGCAGAAGCCCAGTACAAAAGGACAGCCTGCAGCGCCAGCAGAAATGGAATGAGCAAGTGAGAGAGGGGGAGTGAGCAAGCTCAACGGAGCTCTGTTGGGACTGCTGCAGATTTCTTTGTGGGCAGAAAAAGGTGCCAACAGAGGCAGGAGCCCACTACAAAATGGCGGCCTGCAGCACCAGGAGAAACAGATTGAATGAGTGAGACAGGGGGAGTGAGAGACCTCAACGGAGCTCTGTTGGGACAGCTGCAGATTTCTTTGTGGGCAGTAAAAGGTGCCAATACAGGCAGAAGCCCAGTACAAAAGGGCAACCTGCAGTGCTGGGAGAAACACAATGAGCGTCTGAGAGTGGAGGAGTGAGCGAGCTCAATGGCGCTCTATCATGACTGCTGCGGATTTCTTTGTAGGCACAAAAAGGTGGCAATGCAGGCAGGAGCCCAGTATAAAAGGCAAGCAGAAACGGAACGAGTGAGAGAGAGAGGGAGTGAGCAAGCTGAACGGACCTGTGTTGGGACTGCTGCAGATTTCTTTGTGGGCAGAAAAAGCTGCCAACAGAGGCAGGAGCCCAGTACAAAATGGTAGCCTGCAGTGGCAGGAGAAACAGAATGAGTGAGTGAGAGAGGGGAAGTGAGCCACCTCAACGGAGCTCTGTCAGGACAGCTGCAGATTTCTTTGTGGGCAGAAAAACATGCCAACACAGGCAGAAGCCCAGTACAAAAGAGCAGCCTGCAGCACTGGGAGAAACAGAACAAGTGAGTAACAGAGGAGCAGGGAGTGAGCTCAACAGGCCAACACAATCAACATTCGGCATTGACAAATGCTTGTTTGTAATTGTCACTCTTATTTGTTTATCATTAAGGATGTCTGCATGGAAACAGGATCTCTGCCCTATTTGCTCTGTCTGGTGGTCTACTTCTGCAGTTACAGTTCAGTTTATGACATCCCAGTCTACTGCTGCGAAGACAATTATGATATCATAAACAGGGCATTATGATACCATGTATAGAAAAGCAGACAAATGTAATAAAAGTCCAAGGGGCAGTAATCTTGTGTTTATGTCACTTTCCTCAGTAATAAAGAAAAAGTGGAAAAAATTGCAAAAATGTAGTTCTAGCTGAATGGTACAGAGGGTAAAACCACAGAACTATAAAAGAGTGGGTTGCAGGTTCAGCCCCCCTCAGGGCCACAAACAATACTGTCTAAGGAAATCTGAGCCACAGTAAACTTGTGGCCGGACAAGTGGCATGGAGGCCTAAGGCGCTGGATGCCTCACCTCCTACCACACTAGCCACCTGGTTTTGGGAATGGACCAAGGTTGATCAGGGGCTGGTAGGGGAAAGGAGGATTTTGTGTCCATTAACAGATCTCTCCTCCTCCTCCTTTGGGGTGGGAGAACAGTGTGTACTGCTGCTTGGCTGCCACCTAGTGGAGGGTAGGTGGCACAGCAGTGGTCACCAGAACTGAATGATAGAGGTGAGCATTGAAAGTGTGCACCGTCCTCACAGTCTACATTCCACCAGCTCTGAGGGAGTAATGGGTGGAAAAGAACCCCTGTTTACAGGATGATGCTGCATCCCTCAAGGCACTGTGCCACCACCATCCATGTCACCCATTCACACGATGTAAGACGTATATGGGGAAGTCCTGGAGGTGAGGTGAAAGGGCTGGAGTTCGACAGCAGAATGGGGCTGATGGGGTGGTGCAGGAGGATGAAGTCCATATGAAAACAAGCATTTGTCAATGCCGAATGTTGTCTTGCTGGCATTAACATTGGTAGTGCAGGAATAGAGAGATGCATAATAGGAATGGAAGTGAAGTATGGAACTGACACCAACCCACCCCACGTGTGTGGAAACTATGCAATGCACGCTTGTAACATAGTCATTTTGTGGAGTTTTTTAACCAAATTTTCAACATAGGCATTTTGGGATCTCTGCTCATGAACAGTGTCACTGTGATTTTCTTAATCTGTCCCGAACGTTGCCCCTGTCTCCCTCTCTGTGTGTGAGTACATACATGCTACCCTTGCTCTGGGAGCTAAGAAACTACAAATAATCTGTGCCTATAACCCCCGTCTGGGAGGATAGCAGGTCTACAGTATCTGCTGGAGGCTACCTCTCAGATTTACAGATGTAATGAGGTAGTTATCTTAGGGGACCTTAACTGGCTTGGGACAGCTCTCAGCTCCCTTCAATCACTGACCCATAGCTACAACCTGCACCAATTGGTTGCAGTGCCAACCAGAAATATATCATCATCATCACCTTCTGGCACATTCCTGGACTGGGTGCTTGTAACTCATATGGAGCATATATCGTCTACTGGTATTCTAGCTGATGCCATAATGGACCACTCTCCGACTTTCTGCATGTTGTCTATGGGTGCACCTCTCTCTCCTCCACCGTGTTTTGTCACATTCACAAACTTTGCTCACCTTGACCAAGAAGCATTTCTATATATGATGTTTCTAGAACTGACTGGACTGGGATCTATTGCTCCTACAGTGCTGAGGACACCCTAAATACTTTCATCAGTGAATTCCTCATGACACAATGCAAGCATGCCCCAAGGATCACCTGGAGAGTCCGTGGTAAACAAATGGGATGGCTCAACAAAGATGTTTTTAAAAATCTGCGGCTCAGAGATAACCTCTAGAAGCATTACAAAATATCAGGTCAGCCAGCTGATTTTAACGCCTATAGGACCCTAAGGAACCTTTGTAAAAAACAAGTGACAGCTACAAAGAGCAAATTCTGTAAAGACCGTCTACTTAGCTCAGCCTATGAACCAAGGACATTTTGGACACATGTAAAAGCCTTCCTGGGGGCCTCTCAATCGTCTACCCTTGGGGATAGGTTAATAAATGACATGCATTGTAATGACTCTCACACCATAGCAAATTCTTTCAACCAGCATTTCTCTGATCTGACCCAATTTACCTCATCTTTCAATCCTAATGCAATGCACTTTCAGCCACTATTGATTACTTGTCTGGACAACCTGGATGTTCGGTCTCTGGTACCCCCCTCCTGCGCCACCTTTCTATTTCAAAGCCGTAACTAGGATGGAGGTCCTGAAACTACTGAGGGCCATCTCTGCTAACATTAGCTCTGGCTTGGATTCCCTTGAACCCCATCTCCTGAAACTGGCTGCTCCCCTCATTGCCCTACTGCCGGCAAAAATGTTCACGCTATCACTCTCTGGTAGTAAGGTCTCTGACCTCTGGAAATCTGCTTGTATTACACCTGTATTTAAAAAAGGTGACCCTAAGATCATCACTAACTATAGACCGATAGTCATTCTCTTGGTGCTGAGCAAAATCCTGAAGAAAATTGTTGCGACTCAAACAACAATCTAATTTAATGCAACTTGCTCTCAGATACCCAGCATGGCTTCAGGAAAGGGCATAGCACGACTACTGCCCTCCTTAAATTTACCACCGATACACTTTCTAAAATGGATTTTGAAATCTCACCGGAGCTGTTTTTTATTGACCTCATGAAGGCCTTCGACATTGTTGACCATCCATTGCTTCTCTCCACACTTCAACACCTAAACTTCTCCTCCTCCGTGGTTGACTGGTTTAAAAGCTACCTGTCTGATAGAACTCAAACAGTGAAATTTAACTCCTCACTATCCAATAGTACCACCATCAACATTGGGGCATCCCAAGGCTCCATCCTTGGGCCCCTTCTATCCTCACTCTACATAAGCAACATAGGTGAGGCTCTCAAATCCTGTTCTGCTATTCTATATGCTGACGATCTTGTCATCTATACCAGCTCTACTAGTATAGCCTGAATTAATGCAACCCTTTCATCTGACTTTAAAAATGTTCAGAACTGGCAAAACGTCCATAAGCTAGTACTCAATGCAAACAAAACTAAAGCCATGCTGCTTGGTTCAGCTCCGAAGCTCCGTGCCTGTACAACGGCACTGGCGGTTAAGGACTCTGGAGATTCACTGCTGGAATGTGTGTCTTCTTTCAATTACCTGGGCATCCTCCTTGATCAATCCCTAGATTTCAACCTCCACGTGCAGCCAACTTGCAAAGCTGTCAATGCCAAACTGGGTGTAGCATACAAGACCAGCTACATGCTCACACCATCAGCTAAACTGGCCATTGGGAGGGAAATTCTGCTCCCCAACCTTACCTATGGAGCTCCCATTCTTGCCACTGCTCACAAAACCTCCTTACTCAAGAGGGATGTGATGTATAATAACATATGTCGCTATGCCTACTCTGCTCCTCGGCTCACACACCACTGTCAACTCTACAGTGACCTTGGTTGGCTCTCTCCCTCTGCTAGCAGAAAATACTACCTTGGCTCACTCATTGATTCAATCATTCGGCAGCAGATCCCACTGTCACTTGAGGAGATGCTTGTTCCCCAAGCCATGTCCCATAAGCTGCGATTGGCTGATAAATCTTTACTGAATGTACCTAGGTGTCATCCAAATAAAGGAACTGGTGCATTTGTGCATGCTGCCCCACAGCTGTGGAATGCCCTGCCCCCCGACATTAGACTGTTCAACTCACACCGTTGCTTTAAGAGAGGGCTGCGCCTAAATCTAGCACTTGCTGATGGATGCACCTGCTTTGACCCTACCTGACATCTGCTGGTCGGCCTCTAACAGTATCCTGACTTCTCCTCAACCCAATCCCTGTTACACTCCTGACCCCAACCCCATTTTCCCTACTTCCCCACTAGCTCTAGCCCTTTCAGTCATCTCCTTCTGTACATACATACACCAATGAACTGATTGTTCAAATCACCTCTTTCTTCCTCCCCACGGACCCTCCTGCATTCTATGACACTTGCTGTATTTCTACACATTCCTGTCTGTAAACCTTTTCTTAACTGTTTTTTGATTTCTTGCACATTGTATTTAACTGTTTTTTGATCTCTTGCACATTGTACTTTTCAAATGCTTTGCGTAATCGATTGTCTTATTGTACTATATCTTCTCAACTCTTTGTAAGAAATGCACTTATGAATTGTTACGCTTTGGAAAGTTATTGTGCCATAGTTCTGATGTCACTACTGCGCTACAACAGGATTTTTGAGCCAATCAATTTCGACATAAAAACAGACCCTAACCATGTACAATAAAGCTGTTTTCAATGAGGGGCACTCATGACATCATAGACCCGGAGAACAAAGCTCAAGCGGTCCCTGACTGCATCAGAATCCAGAGATTGAAACACTAGCCATGTTGTGCAAGGTTGCACATATATCATTTTTTTATAGTACAGGTATATGGTTTAACACATTTTTTTTTAAACACAACTGTTGTCCCCCCCAACAGAAACTTGCTATTTTTCTTAAAATTGCAAAAAGAGGAAAAAACTACACCTAGCAGCATATACCCCTTCCCCCCATATCTGGGGAAAGTATTAGAAATCCTGGTTTTACAGCACCAACACACTTTGTAGTGTACTGTGGATGATTCCCACAAATGATCAATGTCAGTACTGCACTGCAGCTCTAGCAACCTGAAAATAAATATGTGTAGTTTTGTTCATTTATTTTGTTCCCCCTCTTTTTATTTTTCCGCTTTCCCCTGTACTGCATCCTTAAGATCAGCACATCATGGATGAACCCACCCTCTAGCCAGGTGAGCAGGCAAGCAGTTGCTCTTACAGCTGATGCTAATGCAGCCCCTTGTCAGCTGACAGGGTGCACAACAGCCCTGTGGACTCTGCCCTCCCTCCCTGGGAACCTGGTGCTTCACCTCTGTGGTCCAGTTAGCTTCCAGCCAAACCGGGGTAGCATTCTGGGAATGGCACTGGACTGGCTAACAATAATATCTTTTAAAATACCCAGACTTCAGGTCAGCTTTGTGATGCCAGTGAAAGTGGGACTGCCTGGCATGTATGTGAACAGGGTTTGGATTCCGAGCCAGGGGTGGCAGGACTGGAGGCCAGTGCAAAGCAGAGCTCTCAGTAGAATGTAACCTTGGTGGTTCAGGACCCACAAATTTAAAAAAGAAACTGGGTGTCCCAGAAATTCTAAAAGTCCTGCAGAGTTAGTCATGTGCTTGATTTTGTATCATGCTGTGGTAGGGTTGTGTGTCGGGCAAAAGACTACGCATCCCAGTGCATGGACTGCACATCCCAGGGACACAGCACATGGACTTGCATCTTGATGCATCACTGCCCTGTAAGGGACACTGAGACCTGCATTCATGAGAGCCATGAGGGAGTGCTGTGACCATTCCTCCCAGAACAGGGTGGATGCAATTGAAGCCCCTGCTCCTACAGCAACCCCAGATGGAGACTAGGAGGGGTGTTTCTAAAAGTATGGGTGACCACCCACTTCAGCTGGGTTACAATGGAGTCAACAGCATACAACAGTGGGCAGGGCAAAACCAGGGGGGCAAAATCTCAATGAGATGCACAGATGACAAACTTGGCCACTGTCATCCAGGCTCACCAATACATTTGGAACCTAGAACTTGTTTTTCATGCTCCTCTCTGGACAGTTCTTCTTTGGGCAGGCACCCCAACTCCATCACCTCAACCTCCGCCGGGACTTATTGCCAGCCATCTTCCCCTAGGGCTTATACCCACCCACCCAGCAGGGGTTGGCAAGGGTCCCCAGTCCCTGCCGAGGACCAGATCTAGTTTGAGCGCTGGCGAGCTGCTCTAGTAGGTGTGGGGTCTGTGAGCACCTGCCGGCATCCTGCCACTGGCATTTTCCCATATTCTTGTCCCCAGAGAGGTGTGGCATACAAGGATGTCACAGTGCATGCCACAAACTCCTACACAATGTGTGTCGACACCTGCCATGCCTCCCGACCTTCTGGCATGGGCTGCCTTTTCCCGGTTTCAGCCAGGGGCCAGGCAAGCACTGGGCTCTTCCTGCCCCCCTCCCTTCAGATGACGACAAGAGCAGTCCTGTGGATGCTGGATTCCCCCCCCCCAAGCTGGCCCTGTGACTCCGTAGATTCGCTTCCAAACCCAAGTCATCAATGTCACAAGCAGTAGTGCTACTGCTGCACTGGTGGGCCAGCCCGGAACCTAGAACTTCTTGAAAGGATTTAATGATGCACGTGAATTTTAAGATAAGGCCGTGCCCGTGCTTTGGCAACTGTACATCACACTGCCATCTGGAAGACCCAGGTTCAGGTACATGCCCTGAAAGTTACAGCCTGCTTCAAATTTATCAGGGGACCAAGTGTATCACAGAGGTGAGGTGCTCCATGTTCCAGGGAGGGAGTGGGTGGGCCATTCAGTGTTTGCACACACCCTGTTGGCAAACAACAGAGTGGCATTCATGTAAACTGTGAGGACACTCATTCACCAACCTCGTGGCGAAAGGAAGGAAGGATGCTGCACTGGTGACCTCAATTGAGGACATGGTGACAGGATTAGACTTAGAATGGGGGGATAAAATAAAAGAACAGAATTTTTTTATTCTATTTTTCCTGCCGCCTGGCCGCTGAAACATCCACCCAGGTCACGGCCCCCTCTGCTCCCACTCCCACATTAGCCACGACTCACGAATATCCCCTGGATTACCCCCCAGGACAGAGTTGTGGCACTGGCCCAAGTGCCGCAGACAATGGGATAGGTCCGGGAGCCGGCTTGGGAGCTCATTAGAGCAGAGGGGCAGGCAACATCATGGTGGCCCGGCAGCGTGGTATTTCCCCCCTGTAGGTGGGGGGCCGGATGTGCAGTGATGACCTGAGTCTGTCCCACCCCCGAGCTTGCTAGGCACTGGTGCTTGCAGTGCTGCTCAACCTCTGCTGGGTGTCCCCACAGTGCCAAACACTCCACCACCCTCCACCCTGGAGAAGGACAGCAGTCGTGGGATGCTCAATCCTTCTCCCCCTGACCGGCCCTCCGACAACCTGAGTCCACTCCTGAACCTGGGTCCCCGGCGTCACAAGCAGAAATCCAACTGCTGTGCCGATGGGCCATCAAAAAAAAAATGTTTTTAAGATGCTATCAGCCCACTCTTTCTAATAAAAAGGTCAAAATAGCCAGCCCGTCGGTGCAGCGGTTGGATTTCTGCCTGTGACACCGGTGACCCGGGTTTGGGAATGGACTCGGGTTGCTGGAGGGCCAGTTGGGGGGAGAAGGAGGGAGCGTCCACTGACACCTCACCTTCTCTGGGGGAGGGAGGGGATGCAGCTCGGCATCTACTGACCACTGGCGGAGGCCAGGGGTTCAGTACAATGTCCGACCCATGATGTTTGGGGAGAGATAGATGGCGCCAGCGTAGACATCATGGCATGTCTCTCCTCTGAGGAAAAACACTGAAAATTGCACCCTGGCAGATCAGATGATGGCCTCCCCTGAACCCTCACTCCTGGGGTCCCGGACCTCCATCAGCCACCTCAGCAGCACCCTGGGTCACTGGATACATGGCAGGAAAGGTAAGGGACCCTCCCGATGAAGGGATACATCGGGGATACCTGGGCTGGCTGGGATGTGGGGTGGTGGGGTCAGGAATGCCAGGATGGAGCAATCCATGTGGAGGCCGGAAGGGAAGACTGGTCAGGTGCACGGGGGGGGGAGATAAATATGATCAGACAAAAAAAAAAGGGTCAAAATCAGACTGCAAAAAGAGTTAAAACTACCCAAGAAAGAAATGCTATTATTGCAAATAGACTTAAATCACAATGACAACCTTATAGCTGGTCCCTGGGATTAACAACCAGCAAGTGAGGGAGGGGTAGGACTCGGGCCACCCATCCCCAACACAGTGGGTAATTCCCAGGAAATGACAAGTTGTTCAGCCATTATTGCTTAGTTATAAAACAATGGCTGTGAATAATGCATTCCGATTGACAGAACATACATCCTAAAGGGTCATGTTAGATACACAGATAGCGAGCCCCCCTGACCCGGGTGCGAATTTGTGACTCCGCTCCTCTGCGGTGCATCTCTCCCTGCTGATGCTGCTCACCTCGCCTTACACAGCCGCAAGTAGCAATTGAAGATACCGAGTCCCCCAACCTGGGTGCACTCCCCCACAGTGCGGCTCTCCCTGCTGACGCTGCCTGCCTCGCCCTACATAGTCGCAAGGAACAATTGAAGATACCGAGTCCCCCAACCTGGGTGCACTCCCCCACAGTGCGGCTCTCCCTGCTGTCGTTGCCTGCTTCGCCCACACAGTCGCAAGGAACAATTGAAGATACCGAGTCCCCCAACCTGCACTCCCCACAGTGGGCTCTCCTGTTGACGCTGCCTGCCTTGCCCCTACACAGTCGCAGAACAATTGAAGATACCGGTCCCCCAACCTGGGTGCACTCCCCCACAGTGTGGCTCTCCCTGCTGACGCCGCCTGCCTCGCCCTACACAGTCGCAAAGAACAATTGAAGATACCGAGCCTCCCTGACCTGGGTGCACTCCCCCACAGTGCGGCTCTCCCTGCTGACGCCGCCTGCCTCGCCCTACACAGCTGCAAGGAACAATTGAAGATACCGAGCCTCCCTGACCTGGGTGCACTCCCCTACAGTGCGGCTCTCCCTGCTGACGCCGCCTGCCTCGCCCTACACAGCTGCAAGGAACAATTGAAGATACCGAGTCCCCCAACCTGGGTGCACTCCCCCACAGTGCGGCTCTCCCTGCTGACGCTGCCTACCTCGCCCTTCACAGCCGCAAGGAACAATTTAAGATACCGAGCCCTCCTGATCCGGGTGTGCTCCCCTGTGGTGCTGCTCCCCCTGCTGATGCTGCCAACCTCACCCTATACATCTGCAAGGAATAACTGAGATACTGAGCCCCCCTGACCTGAGTGAGCTCTCCTGCGGTGACGCTCTCCCCACTGGGAGGCAGTTTCCCCAGCCTGTGTCTCTCTGATATGGAGAATAATGAAAGGGGGGAGGAAATTCCCCAGGTAGCAGTTAACAGAACTGCTACAGGAGGTTACTCTAATGAGGAAGGGGTAGCCCAATGTCAGAGAGTTAGGGATGGCAGAGACCCTGAATGCCCTGTTGTTAGAATTAGGGACCCTAGTTTTTGAAACTGGAGGGGACCTGTCCCATGCCTTGGGGATGTGTAAAGATTTTGCAGCAGCTCAGAAAAATTACCCTAGTTTCAAGAAGTTGAGGGCTTGGGCAGACTCTGACGGAGCACTGGGAGGTGACGGGAAAAGCAGAATTTATTGGGACAATGGACTGCTGCATATGCAGGATGTAAGGACAGAGGAAGGGGTGATGGGCAGGTAGCTTGTCATTCCCCAGGGGTACCATGAGCAGTTGCTCAAGACTGCTCATGATATTCCCATGTCTGGACATCTGGGAATCATGCACACTGTGCAGCGACTGGCCCAGAATTTCTATTGGCCCAACTTCACCCAGCATGTGAAGGAGTATTGCAGGTCTTGTCACCGGTGCTAGAAATAGGGAAGGCAGGTAGGAAAACCCAAGCTGCCCTAATTCCCTTGCCCATAGTGGAGAAACCATTCCAGAGGGTAGGAATGGATATTGTGGGGCCCCTGAATACCAACAGCTCCTCCAAGAAGAGATTTATCCTAACCGTGGTGGATTATTCCATCCGGTACCCAGAGGCAGTCGTCCTATCCTCACTGAGGACAGAGAAAGTGGCAGATGGCTTGCTAGGGATTTTCTCCCATGTTGGGTTTCCACAGGAGGTTATCACCGATCGAGAGGGTTCCTTCATGTCGGACCTGATGAAATGTTTGTGGGAGTAGTGTGGGGTGGTGCAGAGACGCACGACACCTTATCACCCACAAGCCAATGGGCTTGTGGAAAGATTCAATGGTACCCTTAAATCGATGCTCCAAGTGTTTGCTGAACAGCGTGGGAGGGACTGGGAAAAATACCTTCCCCACCTGTTTTTCGCATACAGGGAGGTGCCCCAAGAGTCAACAGGGTTTTCCCCCTTTGAGCTCTTATATAGACGCAGGGTACGTGGGCCACTAGACTTGATCCGGGAGGACTGGGAAGGCAAGAACACCACCCAGAGAACTCCCATGATGGATTATGTCCTTAAGTTTAGGGAAAAGCTGAAGGAGCTTATGGGAACAGCCCAGAGCAACCTGGCAGCTGCCCAGCAAAAACAAAAGGTATGGTACGACTGCAGAGCCAGAGCTTGCTCGTACACTGTGGGTCAGGAGGTCATGGTCCTAATCCCGGTCCGGAAAGATAAGCTGGAGGCCGAGTATGCAAGACTGTACAAGGTAGTTAAACAGGTGAATGAAGTAAACTACATTATAGAACTACCAGACAGGTGACATACCCAAAGAATGTACCATATCAACATGATGAAGCCATATGCAAAGAGGGCTGACATGGTCTTTGCAGTGTGTAGTCCTGGGAAGGGGATAGACAAAGGAGACCCCCTTCTGGACTTGCTGAAAGCAAGCAAGCGGCAGTCCTCTGTGGAGGCAATGAAAATGTCACCACAGTTGACCCTGGATCAGAACTAGGAAGTAAGGGGGGTTTTAGCAGACTTTGCCCCATTGTTTAGTACCAAGCCTGGACTAACCCCCTTAGCAACGCATGATGTGGAGACAGGGATGCAAGCGGCCATACAGCAAACAGCATATCGGGTGTTCAAGGCCATCAAAAAGGACATTAGGAGGGAGGTGGAGGAAATGCTGGATTTAGAGGTAATCCAGAAATCCCACAGCCACAGGGCCTCACCCATAGTCCTTGTTCCCAAGTCAGATGGCTACACTCATTTTTGTGTGGAATATCATGGACTTGGTGCAGTCACAAATTCAGATGCCCACCCATTGCCACAGACATATGAACTCCTGGACAAGTTGAGAGAGGCGACATATCTTACCACTATTAACCCGACAAAAGGGTATTGGCAGGCAGAGTTAACTACCAGAGCTAGAGAGAGGTTGGCCTTCATCACTCCGACAGGGTTATTTGAGTTTAAAGTAATGCCTTTTGGAATGAAGAAGGCCCCGGCCACTTTCCAAAGGTTGGTGAACCAGGTGCTAAATGGTGCTGAGGAGTACACTGTGGCATACCTGGACAACATTGCCATCTTCAGCACCAGCTGGGAGGAACACCTGTCCCACCCTAGGGAAGTGCTGGGCAGAATACAGAGGGCCGGGCTCACTGTAAAAGTTGAAAAGTGCCAGGTGGCCATGGCTGAGGTGGCATACCTTGGGCATGTAGTAGGCTGGGGACAGCTCCATCCTAATCAAGCAAAATTTGAGGCGATCAAGGCATGGCCCAGACTTGAAACACAGAAACAGGTTTGGAGTTTTCTAGGGACAGCAGGGTACTATAGGAAATTTGTACCAAACTACAGTGCTCTGGCCACTTCCCTATCTGGCATGTTAAAGAAAATGATGTCAAAAAGGATTAACTGGAAACCAGCCTGCAAGTAAGACACACGACTAAAGGAGGCACTGTGCAGTGCTCTTGTATTAGCCAGTCCAGACTATAGTAAACCCTTTGCAGTCCAGACTGATACCTCAGATGTGGGTATTGGGGCAGTGCTTAGTCAAACGTCTAACCAAGGGAAAGATCACCCAATAGCGTACCTCAGTAAGTTACTTCCCAGGGACCAGGCTTACTCTACAGTGAAAAAAGAATGTCTTGTCATGGTGTGGGCACTAAGAAGTTAGAGCCATAACTATACAGGTAGCATTTTGAGATACAAACAGATCACAACCCCCTGGTTTGGCGTGGAGCCTTGCCTTGCAGGGTTATGACATGACTGTCTCACACATGGCAGGGGCAGCAAATGAAAATGCAGATCAGTTATCACGTCAGTTTGAGCAGCGAACTGAATTTGGGGACCTCATCCCATACCAAGGAATGGATTCTCCCAAGTTCAGTCTAGAAGGGAGGAATGTAACATGATACCCGTCTACTAGCTATGTGTATAAATCTGTTATAAATATATGTTTTAAAATTTCTCCTTATAAGACATAGCAGGGTCAATAGGCTATCTGGAAGACAGTAGCTTTTAAAAAGGCCTGACCTTTTGACCCCAAAACAGTTGCTACAGTAGCTAAAGAGCTAGTTTCCTTCTCTGTGTGGACACACATAGTTGCAAGCCTTCCTAGGACTATAAAGACTTCCTTTATGTCAGGTTATAACACATTGTAAACTATCCCTTTACTTTGAAATGCAGGGACAAAGTATACATTTTATGACCTCTGAGGAAAAGACAATTATTAACTGATTCCACAATTAGGTGAACACAATTCCTCAGGAAGCTTCTGAAGACATCAAAGGGATAATTATGTCTGTCATAAGGCCTCACTAATTAAGAAGAAGCTATATATTTTTTTATTGGAATGTTTGAGTAGTGGGCTGAGACATGTGACTGATAAATTAATTCAAGTTCTCAGGTTTGAGTGACCTCACAGCCAGCATTTGTCAGCTGTATCATCAGGGAGGAGGAATTCTGTGACAACAGGTATCACCAGCCAGCTGGGAGAAAAACACTGCATTTGGTTTTTGACTTTTGGCATTTTGCCTCTGATTTTGAGGTGGGACTCCTGACAAACTCTCACCGCACTTTAGGTAAATTCAACCACCTATTTATTACTTGAAACCTAGGGCAGTAGAAATTCACTAATAAGGTTTTGTTTTATATAATTATCCATTTACTGTAAAAGACTGTAAACCCAATTTTTTTATGTTTTGCGTTTGTATTTTATCTATTTTTAATTTTAGTAAACATTATTTTTCTTTAAATTCTGCCTGTGCTTTTTCTCATTTTCTTTTGCTTGTGGATGCTGGAACACTTTTAATATTCTGACAACCGTTAAGGGCTTAAAAGTGTGTTACTATCTTGCTAAGATAAGAATATACCTAGGTCTCAGATTGAGTCAAAAGGGTAGAATTGTGAACCAGGCTGGGTGTCCACTGGATTAAGTACTGCACTGCATTTCCCCGAAGAGGATGCGATATCTGATCCTGTTAACTGGGTGTGCTAATGAAAAAGGGTTCATATTTGACCTCTGGACTCAGACTAGTAGGTGTTTTGAACCCAAAACAGACAGGAAGGTTACCCTGTTTGTCTCCTGTTCACATATTGCACTTCGAAGGTTTGGCAATGTGAGAGCAGAGGGCCTGACCTGCGGAGTGCGTTTGTGACACCCAGTGTGCAGTAAGACTGCAGCAGTAACTGTAGAACTAGCCATGGTAGAAGCCGAACTTAGCCTTCTCTGGTGCAGGTCTAAGAAGGGGCTGGTGCAGGCAGCCACTACTCCACTGAACAACAAGGGTCCAAAGTCAGGGGTGGACTGTAGTTGGTACCAAAGGGGGGAAAAGAGTCAACAAGGTCAGGGGTGGGGGTCCTTAGGTAGAGACGCTGAACTAGTTTGCTCCCCAGTGCGAATCAGTAAGTCCGGTTACCCCACTGAGGGTACCAGAACCTTTTACTTGTCAGGCTACCAGGTTTGTCTTCAGGAGGGCTAGCTCAGACTTATTATTTATACCAATATTGCCACTAAAGAAAAATATGTTGTGCTATATGGTAGGCAAGAACTGTTCTAACTGTACTGAATGGAGCTCAAATGTTTTAAAAATTGCCATTTAAAAATAAAAATCTTCGAAGACTTTCGGTGTCATCACCATCAGGTATGGCTGCTTAACACGCTCATGCTGCAGACTGCCCTACTCAATTGGCGCCAGACTCTGATTTTAGTTAAAGATTTCTACTTTACCTTTCAAGTATCCTCCAGGTGATTGGTATTACAGGGGGTTCTAAAAACACACAAGGAACAGCCCCAGGTTCCTCCAACTATGCTGGCTCCAAACTACCGTGGCTCTCTGAGTCTACACAGCAGTATGGCATGCCTTCACAGAAGGCTCTGTTCCAATGGAGATGAAAGAATGCTTTCTGGCTGAACTCAGGCCATTCTGGACTGAGGTGAAGGACACATTGGCCACTGTTACCTCAGACATAGGGCGCCTGAAGCAGGAACAGCTGGACTTGCAGGAGGTGACCACCCAGCTCTCGGAGCAATCTGATGATATATGTGACTTGTTGCACATACTGGTGGGGTCCCCCAAAGGCTCAATCCTGGGGCCCCTTCTGTTTAGCTTATTTATAAATAGCACCCCAGCTGCCTGTATGTCTTCCAACTTACTACTATGCATGGATGATGCAGTCCTATTTGCAAATGACACAAGACTCGACAAGCTACAGCACAATCTGCAATTGGATTTCAGTGCCATTAAGAAATGGTTATCTGCTTACTTATTAGTCAAGAATCAGCAGAAAACCAAATGTATGCTCTTTTACACTAAGAGTAAGCTTAACTCTGCCCCAGCTCTCAATATCACCACTGAATTTGGTTCCCAGCTTGAACAGGTTCTATCTTTATATACTTCAGAGTAACACTAGACAGCACTATGACCCATAGGACACATGTCAATTTATTAATAAAATTGGCTAACTGTAGACTAGGTATGTTATACAGGCATACGCACAATTTTATCCCTGCAATACGGAAGCAACTGGTGCAAAGTCTCATTACAAGCCTCATTGATTATGATGTCATAGTCCATGGCTCTGCCTGTGACAATGTACTGTCCAGGGTCAGGTGTCTTCTTAATAGGGCCTGCAGGTTTGCCTTGGTTCTAAACTCAACACTCACACCTGTGTGCTCTATAGTTCTCTTAACTGGCTCGACCTACACACCCGGCTTGACTACCACACCCTCCTCTTTAGTTACAAAGCAATTCTTGGCTTGCTTTCCCCTGCTCTAATGACTATGATTAACACAGTGGATAATAAATACTCTACTAGAGTAATGGAACAACATGCTCTGCTGATTCTGAGGGAAAAAAAAACACCCTGGGACAATCATTGTTTCTCCTATAGATTTATAAGATGATGAAATGACCTTCCTGGCTACCTAAACATTGGTTCATCTGTTGATCTTTTCAAGACTTCTCTTCTCTCCTCTCCTCTCTCTCCCCTTCTGGGACCTGCAACTGCTTTAAATGCTATGACTCTACCATCATTTGCATTACTATGTCATGGCACTTTTGCTACTAATGACTGTCATGTATCTTTATTAGTAATCTGTATAACTCTGCACCTTATCCTAATATGCAATAATGTAAATAACAAGTGTGTTCTGTATTGTCTTGTACCTTTTTGCAACTGTTGCTTTGTATTTTATTGATTTATACAGTATATTGTTATTACTTTGTATCACTTGATTCAACATGTATGTATTATTGTCTCAGTTGACACTAAACCCTTTGAAAATAGGCTCTGCCTAAAGCGGTTTATGAGTAATAAAACTAAACTAAAAATGTATCTTGATATGAAGTGCCAAGACTTAGAGGGACAACTAAGGAGAAAAGACCTCCGTGTCTATGGCATACCTAAGAGGGTAGAGGGACCGAATGTATCTGACTTTATTGCTAATTTGCTGAAATCTGTGCTGGAATCGCCTGATGATCTCAGTCTTGAAGGGTATACTGTGCCTTAAAGCCCAAGCCTGGGCCTGATTTGCGACCCTGCTTTATTATTAGGAAATTTCTGAAATTTTGAGTAAAGCAACTGGTGATGTCTGCCAGATGGAAGAAGAAAGCTATATTCTGGGGAAGGCAAACAGATTTATGTGGACCACGACTGTGGTCCCAGAATACATTTATTGGGAGAAACCTTTAGGCAACAAGTACCTCTTTGCAAAGGTGACCCAGTCATTCAAAAACTAATACATTTCAGTATAAAAATACTTTGTCAAGAATTAGTAACATAATGCATACAATAAACTATTGCTAATGCATTTACTTAAAACAGCTAGATTCTGCAAGTATTTTTACATGTGACTTTAGTCAGTTTTTAAAGTGCCCAATCTGTTGACCGTCAGCCTCATGGGATGACAATTCTATGCTTTAGCTGCGCAATTCCTAAATGCTCTTTGCCTCAAGTTTGTTCTACAGCTAGGTAATTCCAATTGTTGATAAACAGCTGATCCTTGTGTGATGTACATTTGAACATTTTGTTAACAACATGTTAAGTCTCCTGCTGCAGTTTGTTTACAAGTTTCCAATACCAGATAACACCATAGTATAATATTCAAGAGTCTAAAGACATCCACCCAACTTGATCATAGAGATCCCAATACAGCAAAAATGGAGGGCATAAGACCCCTTCTTACAAGTCTTGTGACAGACCTGCCATAAATTTCAAAACCTCTACCCTGCCTAAGAATGCACTTCCCTGAAGGGGGCATCTAATACCACACAGTAGAGATCAAATTGGATTTCGAGATGTGGCATTGCAGTCCCCAACCCCCTATGCTGAACCCCCTAGGCTGAGGAATCTACCTCAATCCACCGACAGAAGGACATTAGCCACCCAAGGGACATTTGCCACACTGGAGGGTTTGGCTCTCCAGCTACAGCAGGGGAAGCACTCCAAGGATTCCCTGCAAGCCATCAAGGAATTTCTCAGCCAATTCCAGAGACAGCCTCGACAGTCTGGGTTGTCTACCTCAGCCTGAGATGTGCCTTACTGGAACATTTTATTCATTTAACAGTTTTCTTTTTCCCTTAAGATTTACTATATGGAGCAATATTTCTGTACTCTGAGTTCTTGCATATCAGATCATTGATTTTTAGTATTCTTGCCCAAATCATGTTGCACCTACGCAAACTTATTTCTTCACGGTAGTGGGGAAGTGGCAGTAGAGGTTGGTACAGGGGGTCTATGGCACTGTGGTGCTGGGAGGAGGTCAGGGCTCAGGAGCAGGGAGCTTGGTGTCTTCTTCCTCCTCCCTCGAGGACATATTTCTCCCACCAAAGCTTTTTCCCTGGTGTGACCGAGACAGCCTGAGATTCTTTTTTTTTTTATTTTGCTCTTTATGCCCCCTTCTCGCTGCGGTGCTTCCTCACCTTTGGGAGACTTATGTGGCCTTTTGCATCCCTGCTCATCTGTCCAGTCGCTGGTGCAGTCCATCCTCCCATGGAGCCTTGGTTATATCCCCCAGGTGGGTACAGGACGGGGCCCCCTTCCTCCGCCCCATGTCTGTATTTCGTCGGGGATGCTGTCACCGGTGCCAGCAGGGGCATTGGGATCGGAGCCTGAAGCTCCATACAGGGGAGCACTTGCCATGAGTTTTTCTGCTTTTCTGTCCCCTCCACAGGGCGTTGGCACACTAAAAGGGAACCTAGGGCAGCATACGTCAAGGCGTCTGGCCAGCACGAGTCCCCGGCCAACGTCAATTCTTCCTTCTTTTCTGCAGTCCCACTGCACCTCCACCTGTGGTCACCCAGGTGGCGAGCAGCGGGAAATGCAACCCACCACCCGGAGGAGGATAGCAGCCTCTGGGTGCTCAATCCTCCTCCCCCCTGCCAACCCTCCAGTAGCTCCGGTCCATTCCCGAACCCGGGTTGCTGGCGCCATGAGCGGTAACCCTACCGCTGTGCTGGCAGGCCGGCCAGCCTGAGATTCTTGATGCTTAACTGCAGCAGTGCTGTCTGGTATTTCCCAAGGTGATCAGATGTGTGGGATGTTTGAGTGTGTTTTCAGGGGATCCTGGATGCAGGCTTGGCTGGATCACCCCTCCTCTTTCCCTCCCACATGTAGCAAGACTATGCAAGACCACCTATTTTGAGAATATATAGTGGACCACATGGTGGTGCTCCTAATTTAGTATTGGGTGGCACTACGGCCATAACACCTGCCTCTACCCTTATTGGCCCAGTGGGAACACTTCACATGATAGCATCGAGGAATCCAAACTTTAAGTAAAGTGTTTGGTGAGTAATTCACATGTCAATTATCTGAGGTCATCTTTAGACTGTGGCCTCCTTTTAAGGATCGTCTTTGGGTGGTTAGCTGTGCTACAGCACTGTACTTGTAGGCTGCCCTTACCAGTGCCTTCCATCTGGAGTCTAGAGTGTTTCTAAGGACTTATGTGTCCTCAGAGGTGAACTAAATGGGACCATGTTGGTTGTGTGTGTGTGTGTGGGGGGGTACTGGCTGGGCTCTGTGTCCCAGGCTTTGTGTCTTCCCTGGGCCATGGTGTTGGGAGCCTCCCCTGACTTCAATTATTATCTGATTGACTTGCGTTGGGTGTGCCACACTCTCTGGCCCTGACACCCTCTCCACTCTGCCTGCTAATAATTGCAATAACATTTCAACCATAGCAAGTGCTTTCAATGACTACTTTGCCAATATACCCTGCATCACTGAGCAACCTCTGTCATCTGAAGAAAATCTTCCTCAACCCTGCCCTCCCCTCCACCTTTCTAATCCTGTACTGTCTCTCGTAGGGAAGTGATCAAACTCCTAAAGTCTGTCTCTTCCAGTGGGAGTGGTGGTCCTGATTGGATCAAATCCAGGTTACTCAAGATGACAGCCACAACTCTAGTGGCCACTATTACCAGGCTATTTGACCTATCACTAAACTCAGGTACTGTCCCTATGGATTGGAAAATAGCGAAAATAGTCTCTGTCCTTAAAAAAGTGACCCAAAATGTCTCACAAACTACCGTCCAACTGCCATCCTACCAGTTCTCAGCAAACTTCTTTAGAAAATTGTCACCCTTCGGATCATAGATCACCTGAACAAGTACAATCTTTAATCCCCAGCCCAACATGGATTCAAATCAGCCCACAGTACCACTACAGCTCTAACCTAGCTAACCAACAACATGAAACTAGGAATGGACAAAGGGAAACTAACTGGTTCCATCTTTATCGACTTAACAAAGGCTTTTGATCTCGTCAACCACTCTAAACTGGAATCTAAACTCTCCACTTTAGGCTTTTCCACCACATCCCTTAAATGGTTCTCTAGCTACTTAAGTCAGAGACAACAGTTTGTCAAAATAAACCAGGCAACATCCTCACTTACCTCTGTCAACACAGGTGTGTCCCAAGGCTCTATACTTGGTCCACTACTGTTCTCCATCTTCATAAAGGATGCTCCCAAAACCCCATTGCACTGTAGCACCCTTCTCTATGCAGAAGACATGGTGCTGTACACCAACTCGCACAGTTTATAGGTGATCAGCTCACAGCTTGTCACTGATTTTGGAAAACTTCAGGCCTGGCTTACTCAAAACAGCCTTACCCTGAATGCTACCAAAACCCAGGCTCTGCTATGTGGGTTCTTGCAAAAGCTCAAATCCTGCAGCCCCGGCCTTCTCATCCAATACTCAGATGGCTCTTTCCTCTTTACCGTCAACTCCTTCAAATACCTTGAAGTTACTCTGGATCCCGCCCTTGATTTCAGCCTGCACATTTCTAACATCTGTAGATCTGTTAACTCCAAACTTTGTCTGGCCTACAAAATTAAACATTCTCTGACTCCTGCTGCCAGACTAGCTATAGCCAGAGGTATCCTCCTTCCTAGCCGCATGTATGGATTTACCCCCTATTACATTACCAGTGTCTCAATCTTAGACAAATGGAACATGACATACAACAACATACGCCTGTTTGCACTCTCCATGAACAGAATGACCCACCACTGCTCACTTTATGCCAAGCTAGGTTGACTATCCCAACCCTTTCACTGCCTATTTGAACTTGTATGCATGACTGACAATATCATAACATCCTCCAAACCAACAGCTCTTGCAGCCTTGTTGACCCCCTCCCTCCCAAAGTACAATCTTACCCTCTGCGCTTACAAGTCCAATCTCTCCTGAAGGCCCGTAAATGTTCCACCAAGATGGGTGAACAGGCTTTTGCCACCTTTGCCCCAAGAATCTGGAATGCTCTCCCACCCCACATCAGAGCTGCACATCCCACTTATGCTTGAAATAAGCACTAGACAAACTCCTAACTGACTCTGACATCTGCACCTGCAACCGACCCCCCGTTTCTGTCCTTTCCATCCCTCTCACTTTCAAGCCCACCCTTCTCTTTCTACCGAGCGTAGAGTTCACACTCAACTTTCTACTTCTGTGTGAATCCAACCTCACTCTCTTTGTCTTAGCCCAAAGTGCTATGTTTCATACCCGCTGAATTGTGAATTGAAATACTCAAAGAAATGTTTATGCTTTAGGAATTGTTTACTTCTGTCTATTGATTTGCTTTATGTAATTACTTATTCAAGAAAGGTGGGGTTTAAACTTGTGAGGAGGGAGGGATAAGGAGGAGGCTGACCAAGCCCTCTCCTCCAGATGAGGAGAATAGCCTTCAAACCCGGGGGTGGGAGGAAACAGACTGGGAGGAGGTTTCAGGAGGAGCAGAGGGAGGATGGAAGTATAAGGAACCTGGGTGGGGTTCGACAAAGGGGATCAGGGATAAGGGGTGGGGGTGGTGTTAGTAAATGCCAGGAACTTGGGAAACAAGTTACCAGTGTTCCAGGCCATGCTGTTCGAGGGGGGGATGGATGTTTGCGGCGATCACAGGAACGTGGGCCAACAAAAACCATGACTGGGACCTAAATGTGCTGGGGTACACTATGCTTAAGAAGGACAGAAAGGAGGGCAGAGGGGGTGGAGCAACTATGTTCATTAGAGATGACATAGAAATTGCTAGGGTAGAAGAGGCAGAGGGAAACGTGGAGGCCTTATGGGTCACCTTACAAACCCTGGCAGGAGGTAAGGTCAAGCTGGGTGTAGTATATAGGCCCCCCGGGATGGGTGATGTTCTGGAGGATGGTTTGCTGGACAACATCATTGCCCAGTTTGGACCAAAAGGAGAAGGAGTGGTGTTGATGGGGGACCTTAATATACCAGGTACAAACTGGGGAACCATGTCCTCTAAGGTGGCCAAGGAGCAGAAGCTGCTGGACGGCTTCCAGGATGTGTTCTTAACACAGCACATGATGGAGCCCACAAGGGAGGGGCATGTCCTGGACATGGTTCTGGCAGATGGGGATTTGGTAAAGGACCTGGTTGTAGAGGATCCCCTGACTGGGAGCAACCACAATACTGTCTGGCTTCAAATAAGCATGGTGGGGGGGGGGAGATCTAGAACACTGGCAGTGGACTTCAGGGGGCAGACTTTGTGGGCATGGGAAATATTCTCAAGGATCACTTGAAGGGGATTACAACAACAACAAATGTGGAAAAGAGATGGGAGGTCATAAAACGGGGACTTCATGAGGCAGTCAGGACCTGCGCTAAGGTGAAACGTAAGGGAGCAAGGTCACATAAACCATGCTGGTGGTCCACTGAGGTTCAGGTAGCGGTCAGAGAAAAGAAGGCTGCCTACAAAAAATATAAAACAATGAGAGGGGATAGGGAAAAAGAAATGTACCATCTTGCATCTAGAAAAGTCACCCGGATGGTGCGGGGGGGTGGCAAAGTCCAGTGGCACAGGGGATATATGTAGGGGAAAAGGGGTTCTTCTGGTACATTGGGGAGCGGAAAAAAACTAAGGGCCATCTCGGCAGATTGAGATCAGAAGGAGGGTGGGTGAAAGAGGCGAGGCAGAGGTATTAAACAAGTACTTCGCCTCTGTGTTCACTAGGAAGGGGATGGGATATCTACAAAGCAAGGCATGATGGGGATAGAAGCGGCAGGGAGTGGGATCAGGGGAGCAACAGAAATGGAGCAAGAGGGAGAGAGAGGTACCCCAGGGGTCTCACATCAGGTTAAGGATAAAAAGGCCAGTAAGATGAAGGGGATGGATGATGCGATCTCCACCGAAAGGGTGTGTTAGCCCTTAAGGCGCTAAAGAAAGATAAATCTCCTGGGCCGGATGGCATTCATCCAAGAGTGCTATGGGAAATGGTGGACATACTGGCTGCACCCCTGGTGGAGCTCTTCAACAGGTCACTTGAGACAGGGAGGGTACCCAGGGATCGGCGAGAGGCACATGTGGTGCCAATCCATAAGGGGGGGATCGAGGGAAGTACCAGGTAACTATAGACCCATCAGTTTGACCTCGGTTGTGGGAAAATTAATGGAGAGTATACTAAAGGAATAATTGGGGGTGTACTTGGAGGAGGTGGGAGGTCTGGATAGTTGGCAACATGGGTTTGTGCCAGATAGATCATGTCAAACCAATCTTGTGGAGATCTACGAATGGGTAACATCAGAACTGGACAGAGGAAAGCCTGTGGATGTATTATTCTTGGACTTCAGCAAGGCGTTTGACTCTGTCCCCCACAATGGTCTGGTGGAGAAACTGACTGGGTTGGGAGTAGGCCCTTTGATGGTCAGATGGATTGAAAACTGGCTAGCTGGATGCACTCAGAGAGTAGTGGTCAGTGGGGTGCTCTCGAACCCTAGAGAGGTCGGTAGTGTGGTACCGCAGGGCTCGGTCCATGGTCCGATCCTGTTTAATGCATACATTTTGGACATCAGGGAGGGTATAGGGTGTGAAATGAGTCTCTTCACTGATGACTCCAAGATGGGAGCAGTAGTTGAGGGGGAAGAGGGGAGGTTGGCCCTACAAGGGGACCTGGACACCCTGGAAAGGTGGGCTCACACATGGAAATTAAATTTTAATATCATCAAGTGCAAGGTGTTACATCTTGGGTGGGGACACCCTAAACACAGGTACACCCTGGGAGGGGAGGCGCTGGAGGCCTCAAAAGGGGAAAAAGACCTAGGGGTCATGGTGGATGCATGTATGAATAACTCTGAGCAGTGCAGGGGAGTGGCTATCAAAGCAAACAGGATGTTGGGATGCATCGTAAGGGGGATCACCTCTAGGATCAGGGAAGTGATTCTGCCAATGTACAATGGACTGGTTAGACCACACCTTGAGTACTGTGTACAGTACTGGAGACCACACTTGAAAAGGGACATACAGCTCCTGGAGAGGGTACAGAGGAGGGCAACTAAGATGATACGAAGACTAGGGGATTTGGCGTATGAGGACAGACTTGAGGAGCTCTGCCTGTTTTCATTGGAGGAGAGGAGACAGGGGACATGATTGAGGTCTTCAAGTACCTCAAGGGAATAAATAGGGTAAACATGGAGGGATCTTTAGACTAAAGCAGGGAGGTATCATCAGAGGGCATGGTTTGAAGTTGGAAGGTGGAAGGGTGGGGGGAGAGGAGGAGGAGGAGGTTTTTCACTGAGACGGTGGTGGATCCTTGGAATGTGCTGCCTGGCGGGCTGGTTCAGAGATCCACAGTGGAGGGCTTCAAGAGAGCATGGGACAGACACAGAAAGCGGATGTATCAGATGATGGCCTGGCCCAGGGGGGTGGGGATGATGACAGGGGTTTCTGGGACACAAGGTGGGGGGAGGGCCTCGGTACCCAACTAGGGATCTGAGGTTCGAGCAGACTCGATAGACCATAAGGCTTAATCTGCTGGCAATTCGTTTGTTAGTATGTTTACTGCATTGTCTACCTCTGTCTGATTGTCTTGCTGCTATATCATTGTTCTGTAATTGCCCGGGTCATGCCTGAAAATAGGCAATGTTTTGTCTACTGCACTTACCTGGTCAACAAAAACAAACTAACTAACATCAGCACCCTCTAAGCCTGTTATATGACTCTGGCCTAAATGTTTCCCAGTCAGAGCCAGAGTTGATTGAGGGACCAGCTGGCGTATTTGCCTCTGTACTGTCTTAAGACTGTTGCCTCTCCAGGTATCAGCATATACAGTACAGTATAACCCAATAACTTGAGGAACCTATGCAGCATTTATGTTACAATCACTGACCCCCAGACTAGATGACGGTTACACTCTACAGGATTCCTGTAAACATGGTCCATGGCTTCCCACCACAGACATCCTTCCCGCAGTGTTGTTTTCCTTTTCTTCCCTGTAGCTGTTTTCTCATTGGACATGCAGGCAGGCTCTTCAGCCCTGTCCCTGCCTTCTCCCCATCTGGCTGGAGACCACCTCCTTGCACTCACGTGGAGCAACAATCCTCTAGGATCCCCCCCCACCAGCAGAGCCAGATGGGGAGGGACATCCTCCGCCCACCAAGAGACTCCCTTCCAGATAGACTGCAGGGGTCCAAGCAGTGGTGCGGGCCGGGGAAGTTGCACAGAACTTCATGTAGCCCACATGTCCATTTTCTAGCCCCCTAGCCATGGTGGCATGCAGGTGCATGTGGGTGGAGACATGCTCATAATACAAAACCGCAGTTCCTCACACTAATAGCTCTAGAGCTTGCACTGCCACCCGGCCTCTACCCAGTGACAATCAAGAAAACATGCCTCCCTACCCCAGGAGAGGAGAGGAGATCAGTCCATCAGACGCTCTATCCTCTCCCCTCTCCCCAACTGTCCCCCAGCAACCCAGGCTCACTCTTGAACCCGGCTCATCAACATGGTGGGCGGTAGCACTACCACTGTGCCACTGAGCCAACATTTTCCCCAGCATTTTCCATCTACGCTGTAGGAGTGGGATTTTAATTTTTTATTTTTTTATTTTATTGAAATCTAGGATTACAAATATCTTTGAGCAGGAACTACTCATTTACAAAGGTTCCACGTCGAAGAAATGGGGGGGTATACATACATACAAAGGTCAACATAATAATACATAGTTACACAGTAAAAAGGAGCAAGAGACTGAGGCTTAGGAAATTCCAGTAATTCAAAATGTGCAAAATGTTAGGTAGCATGACATACCAGCCAAAGGCA
This sequence comes from Neoceratodus forsteri, assembly GCA_016271365.2. Lineage (NCBI taxonomy): Eukaryota > Metazoa > Chordata > Ceratodontiformes > Ceratodontidae > Neoceratodus > Neoceratodus forsteri. Next base: position 1,611,864,884 of record CM028131.1, on the reverse strand, counting down.
ATCTTAGAAATAAGTGCTGCAGGTGGGGGGGGGGTATGCAGGCAGGAAGGCCGTTGTCAGAGGGTAGAGGGTGAGGGTAAGAACTCTAAAGGGGAGGGAGGGGACACTTAATTTACTTCACTCCCTACCTTGGAAGCACACTTTGTTGTGAGGCTATGCCCTCTGTATTATGCCCCGTGGTGATTTATTTTCATACCTGATAATGGGGCTTGTTCCCAATACTAACCTTGTTTATGTGTCTACCATGTTGGATACCATCAAGCATTAGGACTTTGCCGCATGGTGGAACAGCCGGGACGGGACCTCCCTGCACTCCTCTTTTGCTGCTGTGTTGTGAGGGTGACAGGGACAGTGTCTCCGATGGTTTGGGGGGATGGGGTGTGAGTGGGTCTCCTCTACATCTATTGGCAGACAGGGGACAAGCAGGAAGCCAGAGGGATTTAAACAGAGATTGGGGACATCATTCAGGGTGCATTCTGAACACATCAAGCGCCAACAGTGGGGTTTGTAAAGCAGTATAAACTAACCTGCAAAGCTGTGTTTTTCTTTTTGTTTCACAGCAGACAAAGCAGAAAATGGGACTCAGGAAGTGAAGTCAAGTTTGGTCTGGAAGGCAGGACATAAGCGGGATGGCCAATAGGAGACAAGCAGTAAGCCAGACTTCAATATAAATTGCCATCTATCTAACATATCTCATTCATGTTCGTGTCCCAGGGCGTGAGTGGAACAGAACAGAAGTGGAACAAGTGTGAGACTGGTGTCTTAGGCATCTGCAAGTGACAACAAGCATGCATGCAGGAGACTCTGCTGGTCCACTGAGGTAAGGCAGGGTACCTGTATATTTGTTGCTACCTAAGCAGGGCAGTATCTTTAAAACTCATGGTAAGGAGGGAATAGGGGTAACACTCCATATGGGTAAGAACTATAAAAGAGAGTTGAATGTTTTGTTTCATAAGTAAAGCACCCAATCAAGGGTAAAGGAATAAAGGAGTTGGTGCACTAAAAATAGGTAGGACAGAAATAAGTACTAGGTAAGGTTAAAGAGGGAAACTTGGGAAGCCTCTATGTAGGGTCAGGGTACAGAGAGGTAGCAGAAACAGAAATGATTTAGGAATATTTACTAGGAAAGACTAAAGAGGGCATAGTAGGAAATCTCTGTCTTGGGTCAGGGTACAAAGGGGTAACTGAAACAGGAGGGATTTAGGAGAACCCTTAACTGGGATAATGACACTAGTCATCAACAGGACTATGGAAATGGGAATTTTTTAGACTGGTACAGTGCAGTAGTTGTTGTGCGGCAGTCTTCAGAGAGACCTTCTGGAGACTGAGGTGCTGCTCAATCTGCATGCATCTTTCAGGGTTGAGGGAGGAGGTCACCAGACTCCAGGACAAGTTGGCTAGGATCCGGGGGACCTCTTCCCCCACCCAGTGACCACATAGTGTGCCACTTTTGCCTCAGAGGGTGCCAAGGAGGAGGAGGAGCAGCTGGACTGTGATGGACTCCGGGAGGGTGGTTCAGAAACACATTCCTCAGCCGGTGCCACTAACCAGCTCATATGTTGCTCTGGTGAGATGGTACCACCAGAAGGAGGCACCCATGATAGTGGCCAATGAGGATGTGGGAGCCTTCCTTAAGGGAAACCCCAAGGAGGGAGGCAGAGAGGAAGCAACTTCTAGTGGGGGACCCAGCTGTTATGGGGATAGTCTTGAGAACAAGACGGGAGGGGAGGAGGGAGCCAAGGTGCCTACCTGGAGTCTCGACATGGAGGGATGGAGAGAGATCCTTAAGATCACCTGGGAAGCAGAGCGGGGGTGGGGAGTGGATGTCACTGCCCAGCTAAGAACAAATGATGTAGCAAGGGACACGGCAGGGGTAGTGCTGGACAGGTTCAGGGAGCTGAGGACGGGCCTGAAACAGGCAGCTCACACAGTGGCATTCACGGAACTGCTACTTGTATACGGCTAGCTGAAGGATAGGGAATTCTGCACCAGGCCTTTCAACGTATGGTGCAGGGAGGAGGGATTTGGCTACACTGGGGACTGGGGTCCTATCTGGGAGGATAGAGGCCTGTATAAGGATGATGGCCTGCATCCATCCTGGAGCAGAACAGCAGTCCTGGGTGGAAGGTTTAGATGCTACTTTGACCAGCATTTGAAATAACTTGGGGGAAAACAGTAAGGGATGCAGAGACTTGCCCCTCCCCCAGAAAGCAGGACATCAGTGATGAAAGGACCAGTGGAAGAGTTCCCCAGCGGTAGAGAGGAGAATAAAATGGGGGGGAGATCAGGAGGGTAAGCCGGAAGAACTGATGTTACAGAAGGGGCTAGGGAGGGCAAGCAGAGAGAGATAAAGAAGACCAGCACCAAGCTTCAGGGACAGTGTTACAAAGCTTTATTAAGGTGCCAACGTGCTATACAGAAATAAGTCTCAGGTCAGTGCAATATCGGTAACTCGAACAGTTCCGGCTTAGCTTCCTCAAGAGTACCAGAAGCTGCAACTGGTCTCGATTTCTTGTGTGTCCTTAAAGTGACAGGGTGCAAAAAAATAATTACAATTTCTGATCATATCAATAAAACTCTTTCTATAAGCAGGTACATTTTTAGCTGAGCTTATGAAAATGAACGAATGAGACAACACTAGTGCCCTTTCACTCAACATATCCTCTCAACAAGCACCAGATGATCATAACTTCCACTTTTACAGTTTAGAAAGGGTAAAACTAGACAAAAGAAAGGGAGATTTGGACAGCCTAATCCCAAGTGTAACCCTCCCATGGGAGCTTACCTGTAGGTGCCCCATGCTCCCATTTTGCTTCCTGTTGCCTGTGTGTTCCCCCAATCTCCTCTGGATGTACACCGCCATTGGCTTGAGTCCTGATGTGCTCCTTGGCCCCCAAAACAGCCGCTGTGTTTATTTTTGGCCACAATTGGCTGGAGGAGCAATTACGGAGCTGCAGCCTTCTTCCCCTTGCACTTCACAGCGGACAGACGGCTCTCACATGCGCGGAAGAGCTCATTCATTTTCTTACCGCTGTAGCAGTGAAATGAATGGCTCCCTGTCGGTTCCAATCCCCGGTAGAGATAAGACGGGGACCGGAGACCTGGACACAGCAACTGAGAGGCCCCAGTTATGTTTAAATAAAGAGCGCCATTCATGCTACGTAATGGGGCTCATGAATATTAATGAGAGCTCATACATAGTAATGAGCTGCCTGTCTAGCACCTGGGGACAGTGACATTTTGTGCTAACAACAGGCTCAGGGACTCAAATAAATGTTTAATAATGGAAGCTCTTATCAGGGCACTGAAGTGGCTATTGAAATGTGGAGCTAATGTAAATAAAAAGTATTCACTTTGGCTGCACCAGCACTTTATTGTTGGAACTTGTATGGACTGCAAGGGGACTGTATTGAACAGCAGCCATGTTTACAGCTTTTGACCATTAAGCAGCCAATTGGAAGGCCAAGATTTTGGCCAGAGACTTTTGGGAATGTGCCAAGACCTGTGGGGGAAAACTAGGGACAAATGTTGGTGTCTAAACAGGGAACCTATCAGGTGTTGAGGAAGCCTAATGAATATTCATTTTTGAGAGAGACAATTCAATCAGCCAATCAGGAGCTGCTAAGAGATCCCAAAACCCCAGAGACTTTTCAATCTGAGTTCAGTTCAATGCGAGCCCCTCCACGGGGAGGGGGGCTCTAGCCCCCTTTCAACGAGAATGCGGCTGGTCAATTCGGCGCGAGCCCCTCCACAGGGAGGGGGGGGCTCTAGCCCATGCTATGAGAAATTGGGCTGCAAGGACTTGGAGTAGCTGGCCTTGGGGTTGTCAGTTACTGTCCCCCAGGGTTAGCATTTGCCTTCCCACATTGGAAAAGATTTTGTGGGAGAACCCTGATTCAACTTCTAGCTGTAAGAGAGCTACGAAGGGAAACTGCCTGCAATTGTGAGAGGGCTGCAGGAATGCTTTTGCCTTGGCAGTGAGAGTGCTGATGAAATCTGTGACTTCAGTTAATGGAAAGCAGCATGCTAAACCTGAGTGAGTAATAGGGGTGGGAGGACTCGAAAAGGTCCGGACCCTTATTATCAAGATCAGGATCCAGGGCAGGATCCTGATTAGTTCTGATTACAGAATCACAGATTCACAGAAGAGTGCGAGTCAGAAGCCAGAGGCCATATGGACTCAACCAATTTTCACCTTAGGCAGGTAAATTTTCTGTTGCCCATAAAGTTATAAGACTTCTTAAAGCTATCTAAGGTGATGCTAGTCACCACTTTACTCGGTAGACTGTTCCATGTAGCCATTGCCCTCTAGCATTTGTTTTATATAGTTCACCTTTGAGCTGATATTGATGGAATCTAGTGCCTCTTTCTGTGCTGCTTGTTAGCCTTATGGTTTCCCATAGGGTTTTGTTTCTTAGAGTTTCATATACTAAGCACACATCTCCCCTTAGCCTCCTGTATTCCATACTGTACAGACCAAGCTGCCTCATCCTATTGCCATAATCAACGTCTCTTAGGTGCTTTATTTTTTTTGGTTCCATTTCTCTGCACCCCTTCTATCATTTTTCTGTCTGTTTTCTTATATGGTGCCCATACTTGTACACAATACTCCAAGTGCGGTCGTATGAGTGATGCACTCAAAGGGACCACAACACTACTGTCTCTGCTGTTAATATTTCCATAAATGCAACTCATTATTCTTTGTGTCTTGCTTACTGCACCGCTATATTTGTCTGTAGAGGATAGGTTGTCTATTATTAATACACTCAAATCCCTTCCCATACTTAATACTGGAATTGGGATTCCATAGAGTAAGTGGCTCTTTTGTTCTTGTGACCCATGCACACGATCTTACACTTCTCTAGGTTGAGAATTAGCTGATTTTGTACTACCCAATCCCCTACTTGGCTAATTTCCTTTCGGAATTGGTGAATAGACTGGTTGTCATTCACAATGCTGCCTAAATTCCCATCATCAGCAAATTTTGTGTTCCAGCAACTTGGTGATGTCTCTAGGGGTGTTAAGTAAGTACCAAACAGGGTTGGGCCCAAGACCAACCCGAGGGACCACGCTTGTTATTTCCGCCCACAAAGAGAGATGACCTGCTAGGGCAACTCTCTGTTTTCTTCCCTCTAGCCGTGATTTAACCCATTTGACAATGCTGATGTCAAGTTTTATTTCTACAGGTCTTTCAATAAGCTGTTTATGTGCCATGGTATCAAACACCTTGGAAAAATCCAAATATAAGATGCCCACCAGCAATCCCACATTTATTGCACTACTTACTGGATTAAAAAAGTTTAACAGGTTGATCTGGCAAGACTGACCAGTTTGAAAGCCATGTTGGTTTATGTCACCGATACCTTTTCATCTTAGGTGTCCATCTACAGTATGTGGTCTTTTATAATGCCCTCCATTATTTTACTGACAATAGAAGTCAGAGTGATTGGTCTAAAATTGCTACAAATGCTCTTAGACCCTTTTTATGTTGTCTTGCATGCAAGCGCAAACAACATATTGTGGTAGTTTGGAATAGCAGGTTTTGGAGGTGTGGTTGTGTTGTAGCCAATGGCGCCGCTGCTATTTCGGGCTGGGCTCTGTGGCATCAATGAAACAGCATGCTGTCTATGACAGTAGTTCAAAAGTGTGCCACCAACTTAAAACAATTTCGCCGCTGCAATGAGACAGCGACCCGTCATTGCAGGGCATGCCTTGACTGGTGTAGCATTTCAATAAACATGACGGTGGCTATCGCCATCTGCCTCTCACAGTCCTGCCTGAAAGCTGATGTCAGGGGTGCCCAATCCCCCTGTTGGCATACCCCCCCCAGTTCATTTGCCCATGGGGGAGCCCAATCCCTGTCTGCATAATGTCCCCCTATTTATTTAATTTGTGTGCTGAGGGGGTTCCCAATCCCCCTCGGCATTATACGCCACCCAAACACAGACACATTCTGTGTGCTGACAGGGGCCCAATCCCCGTTGGCTTCAATCCCCCTCACAAAAAAACACATGTGGCACACTGGGAGCCAACCCCATTGTGCCAAAACACACCTGAAAAACGTCCTGCGATGTCTTTTTGTTTTTACCTGTAAAAAGAAACAGTCCCTTGTTGTCTCCGCTGCCCCTACCAACCGCACCCACCCTCTGTGTACCCCACCTCCCCACCCCCCATCCCATACTTACTTCCAGGCCAGCGCGGTGATCTTCGGTGGAGCGAGAACATGTCTGCACTCTTCAAAGCTGACTGCAAACTGAAGAAATGTCGGCAAGCTTTCAACTTAGGTGGATATCTCAGCCATTTTTGTGACTTTTGGCTCCAAATTTTCAACATATGGTTCTGGGGACCCCACCTCATGAACTCAGTCACTGTTAAGTTGTTAGTCGGTCCTGAAAGGTGATTTTGCGGTCACTGCACGGAATCACCTTTCAGGACTGAATAACAAAATGACAGTGTCACTGTTCATGAGGTGGGCTCCCAAAAAGCCTATGTTGCAAATTTGGTGAAAAATTCCAAAAATAACTTAATATTCTGAGTGTGCATTAGAGTTTCCATGCACGTTACGTAAGTTTGAGAATTTCTAATATTTTCACTCCAGATTTTCAACATTGCTATTTTTTCACACCTCCTTATGAACAGTACAGCTGTCATGTTTCACATCCTGCCCGAAATGTGTTTTCACACATCTGGCGCACAATGGCATGGTTGCTGTGGGAAATCAATGTTCGGGACAGATTAAGAAAATCACAGTGACACTGTTCATGACCGGAGATCTCAAAATGCCTATGTTGAACATTTTGTGACAAAATTCCATAAAATGACTATGTTAGAAACGTACATTGCGCAGTTTAGACGCACGCTTGTAATTTCAAGAATTTTTTATATTTTCACTCCAGATTTTCAACATTGCCATTTTTGCACACCTCCTTATGAACAGTACAGCTATCATTTTTCACATCCTGCTTGAAATGTGTTTTCCCACATCTGGCGCACAATGGTGCGGTCAGTGTGGGAAATCAACATTTGGGACAGATTAACAAAATCACAGTGCCACTGTTTATGAGCGGAGGTCCCAAATGATTTCATAAGGTGGGGTCACAAAAAGGTCTTGTTGAAAATATGGAGTGCAAATACCAAGTAATGCCCAGGACATTAGGGTTTCTAACCATAACGTCCCATCCTGTAGAGACTGACAGGCGCCAGGGGTGTGCCTTTGGATTGTCAGCTATAATGTTCACACCATTCCACCCCACCCCAACCCTGTAGCCAGTCACAGGTATCAAGGTGTGCCTTGGACTCTTCTGTCCCAAACTTCACCCCATTCTCCTATACTGTACCCATCTCAACCTACTTCCTTATTGAACGGGGTGAGTGTAAGGCTCAACGACCACAAGGCACAAAGTGACACTTGTCAGAGTCTGCAGGGTCGGGTGAGGTGAAATGGCATAGACGTTATTGCCAATGACCCAAAGGCACACCTCAATGCCTGTCAGTCTCTGCAGAGTGGGGTGGGGTTGACGTCGATTCCATACTTCACTGCCATTACTATTGTGCATCTCTCTAACTCCTGCACTACCAATGCCAACGCCAGCAAGACAACATTCGGCATTGAAAAATGCTTGTTTATATATTGGGGTTATAATGGCATTCTTCCAGTCTTGCAATGCAGTGCCCTCAGTCAGTGAAGTGTTTAGAATATCTGTTAGGAGCCGCCCTGCCGCTGCAGCGGTAGGGTTACCGCTCGCGGAGCCAGCGACCCTGGCTTGGGAACGGCCTCGGGCAGCTGGAGGGCCGGCCGGGGGGAGGAGGAAGATCGAGCGCCAAGAGGCTGCTGTCCTCCTCTGGGTGGGGTGGGATGCAGGTCCCGCTGTGATACCGCCACCTGGGTGACCACAGGTGGAGGTGCAGCATAGACAGCATGTAGCAGGAAGGGAGGTCATCTGCCAGGAGCCGGATCATCAGTCTGCACCTGAAGCTGGCAGACAAGCAGGGACGTAGAAGGCCACAGGAGACTCCTGAAGGTGAGGAAGCACCGTGGTGAGAAAAGGGGGTGTAAAAAAGAGAATATAAAAAAAAAAAAGAATATCTGTTAGGGGTCCTGCCAAATTGCCCACAGTCCTTTTTAACAGGGCTGGGTGTAAATTATCAGGTCCTGGCGATTTGTTGATATCCAAGTTTTGTAGCTGGATAAGCACATCTTGTTCACATATTTTTAGTACATTGTTTGGTAACCCTTCACATAGACTTTCCCATTCATTGGCTGCAAAGTCAGTTTTGGGTTTATATGTACTTACAAAATATCTGTTGAATGCTGCTGCCCTATCTTTTTCCCCCTTTTATTTCCTGGTTTTCAGTAACAAGGGGTTCTGATACTGATTGATCTTTTCTTTTACTATTGATGTAACTATACAAAGCTGTTTTATTTTCTTTTGCAGTGGTTGCTAAATTCAGCTCGTAGACTCTTTTTGATGTTCTTACTGAGGTTTTACATGCTTTACATATCTTTTTATAGTCTTTCAAATTTTTTGCAGAGGGGGTATTCTTAAATCTTCTAAAAGCTTTCCTGCATTGTCTAATAAGTTTTGTGATTTTTTTTATTAAACCAATTTGGTATTTTACCCTTTTTATTTTATTTTGTAATTACAGGGACATACCTATTTAAGCAGTCCTCTATTGTATCAGTAAATTTCTGCCATTTTGCTTCTAGTGTCTGATCTTTAAACTCCTCTTTCCAATTCCATTGTTCACAATATTGGTTCATCATGTGTAGTCAGCCTTAGCATAGCATCTAACCCTAGTGTTTCTGAGCAGGGGTTTCAGCATATTCCAGTAGTCTCCTTCCGTTTGTTGATTTCTCTTTATTTAGTTTCCAATCTACGTCGGGGAGGTTAAAATTACCCATAATAATTGTGCCAGTTCCTGGATTGATAAGGTCCAATTTATCGAAAAATATACAATTCTCCTCAGCTGTTAGGTTTGGAGTCCTGTAGCCTACACGCACTAATATTTTTACTTGTTTGTGGGAAGACTGACACCTAGACTTGCTCAACATGGTCATGTGGTAGTAACTTCCTGTCTTCACTGGATTCTAAGTCATTTGAGATGAGAAGAGCCATTTAAAAGAGATTTAAAAAGGAATCTTTAGAAGATAAATGTTAATATCAGAACATATTCACTTAATGCCCTAAAAATAGAAAATAAAGCATTTTGCTAACCTGAGTGTGTTTCTGACTCCATTCTGGGCATTTATTGCTCTGTCTCCCGTTTTTCTCTACTGAAAAGACTCCTTATGCACCGCACTCTTGGACTGACTGACTGACCAACAGACAGACACCATCCCCATAAGACAACATACATTCCCATACACCTCTGATCAGCTGAGACTGACTGACTAAACATCTCTCCTTCACTCACCGTAACTCAGCGTACGAGTCCCCAGTCCCTCTAATCTGGTAGTGCTGACACCCACCCTGCCCCAATATGTACATCCTGATCCTTATGCAGAAACACCCCTAGTATAAAATAAATTACTGCCTGCATCTGCAGGCACCTACTCTGACCCAGTATACTCATCCCTATCCCATCTGCTAACATGTACCCTGCCCAATATACCCAACCCTGCCCCCTCTCCCAATCTATGTTAAGAGACATTCAGTGTTGTAGCTAGGAAAACAAAATTTTTATATCAGAGCCCATTTTGTCTCCTCTTTGCTCACCCTCCCCAACACACACAAACAGTTGTAATACAGAAGGGCTAACAGCAACACTTATGGCAGTACTTCAATGTGCCTGTGCAACTGGTTTTGTGTTTGTGTAACGTAGATAAACTTTGGCTGTTTACCTCTCTATCCATGGAATATACCACCCTGAAGGGGTACAAGGCAAGAAATCCTAGGGGAGGGTTCCACCCCTTGAGGTGCCGTGGGAGTGATTCTCTTGGCTAAAGGTACCTTAGGAAGAAGTCCATGGCAGAGAGAGGCATGCTGCTGGAGGAGGGGTGGATGGAGAGACAAGGAAAAAAATGCTTGTGTGTGGAGTGAGGACAGCAGCCCTTAAACAAGCCAAAAGAGGGGTGTGTCCAGTTGCACTGCCCCCCTTAAACTACAGGCTACAGCCTTCCAATTCAGTGTGCCTGTGCAACTGGTTTCGTGTTTGTGTAACGTAGATAAACTTTGGCTGCTTGCCTCTCTATCCATGGAATATACCACCATGAAGGGATACAAAGGCAAGGAACCCTAGGGGAGGGTTCCACCCCCTTGAGGTGCTGTGGGAGTGATTCTCTTGGCTAAAGGTACCTAAGAAAGAAGCCCAAAAAGAGTGTCAAGCAAAGCATACAGGTAGTGAACACTTATTGGGATTGAGGACCTGTACATAGGTCGGTTGGTAGTGTGGGTTCAGTTGGTAGCATGGCTCAAGTTGTTAGTACGTTTGAGTAGAGAAGGCAGGAAAGAACAGGCGAACAGTGACCCACTCAGAGGTCTGACTGTAAGGCGTGGAGGCCTGGCTTCCTCAGGAGAAAGAGAACAGCCAAAGGGGGAGACAGGACACTTATGGGACATCCACCCATTCCATTCAACAGCAGAAACCTACCTAAGTGGCATAAGAATTTTTGCCTAAAGCTAACTAAATATTATGACCTGTGGCATGGAGGAGAGAAAAAAAACCCTTTGAGGAGGAAATCTCCTGGGATCCAAGGCTTAGGTTGCCTTCTCTTCAGGCTTAGGATGTTTTTGAATAGTGATGACTCTGCTGCTGCAATTTGAAAACTCAATTAAAGGGGGTGGAAAATATTCCAATTTGGAGGAAAGCTATCCTCTATCCCTCTAACGGGAATGCTGTGAAGGGTTGCAAGGCTAACTCTGCAACATTTTTCCTCCAAGGCAGGAGGAGGAGGAGGAGGACAGCATCGACTGCTGAGGTGCTCAGCTGGCCTACCGATCTAAAAAGAAACCAGGTGAACCAGAGGCAGTCATAGGGAGAATAGCTTTGAAGGGTGCCTCCAAACCCACTCAGACAACTAAAGGGGCCCTTCATGAGAGCCCCACCCCTTTGCTGCTGAAGTCTTAATGCTACATCCAAAGATGTAGTCAGTACAGTTGATGACTGAAGGTCCACCCAGAGCGAGGACATTCCCAGCTATGGGCCAGGTGAGAAGGACCTTGCCCCAAGCTTTGCATTTTCAAGATGTGGACTTCGGGGTGCAGACAGAGACCATTGGCTGCAGGACAAGCCCTGCACCATGGTAACTAATGGTCAAGGTTGGCATGCCTCCACGGAGAGCTTAAAGGAGTGCTGAGCACTGTAGACCCTCACGTAGGTCAGACATGTTTTATAGCAACCATATAGCAGAGAACTTCCATGTAAGCAATGACTGGACCTGCAGGTAGGTCTGTGAGGCAGAGTAAGCAATGCACGTAGGCCAGAGAGGCAGCAATTTGCATAACTTGCAGGGAGGCAAACCAACCAGTCCCATTAAGGAAGCCAATTAAAGGTGACATAAATACTCAGAGGATTTTTGCGGCAGAGGTAGGATTCGAACATGAGGAATTTGTACCATATGGGGCCACAACTTCACCACAACCCCTGGTCCCCACCATAGGAAAAACGAAGCAACAGTAAAGTGCCATGACCCACATGCAGATTTTAAAACTGGTTTACAGTGACAGCTGTAGCTGTGCTGACCTCCAGAGTATAATGAAGCAGTATATAAAAGTAATTAACAGCATCCAGCAGCAAATAGCTATAGCTTCTAGGAGCAGCCAGGCTAAACAAACAGTGGAACTGCAGGGAGAGGCAATCTACTGGAACAACAGCAATGACTGCTTGGTGCAACTGCATGAAAGCAGGTTTGAATACCATGGGCTAGCTTTGCAGTATGAGCCTGCACAGGTGCAAACAATTAAGGTGGATAACCACTGAGGCAGCAAGCAGGGAAGCAGGAACTGAGCTGAAACATACAGATAACAACTGCAGTTGCACTGAAGGTTTGCTGAAAGCTAGTGAGCAAATGGGAGCCAAATAGCACCAGTACAGGATTAGCAGGCTACAAACAAGGGAACTGGAAGCTAGAAAACAGAAAGCCCCCTAAAAGGAAAATGCAAACAAAACTCAAACACAGGAGGACAGGAACAAGCAACACAAAGAAGCACGCAACAGCCGGAGGCAAGCAATGCTAAGCAAAGCAGGAGAACACAAAAAAAGGTCAGCAGAAACTGAGCAGCCCACAACACAGCAACACGGGAAGGGGCAAGGCTCCAGAGGAAGAGACAGACTGACAGTGCCTCCAGCTGCAGGGAAAAAGAATGCTTGTGTGTGGAGTGAGGAGAGCACGCCCTTAAATAGGCCAAAAGGTGGTGTGTATGAAGGCATCACTTGAACTACAGGCTGTAGCCTTCCAATTATTTTTACCCATTCAGAGCACAAGAATTAATATATTTAGAAACTGATGACAGTGAACACCGCAGTGCACATTTCAAGGTGTGACCCAGGAAAGGAGGTACAAGGGAGAAAATGCTTACACAGTCAATAAAAAACAATAACATAACGAACGGCATAAATATACAGTCTAGTGCGAGGACAGTCAGTACAGGCCTAATCATATAACATATGTCAGAATGGGGATCAGCGTGTATGAGTAACCAAAATCGATACCAGGGCCCACAGTGCTCCCCCCACCAAAAAAAAAATCAGCTTGTATGTAAGCCTTGGCTTTCTTGCAATATACCTTCCTACATCCACGCCGCTATCTGCTCATTCACAGGCCCTTGCCCTCGCCACCCATGCCCCTCAACCTTTTGACAATGAAATGTGAGACGCCGGTGTTCAAAATGTGATCAAACTAGAAAGGATGCAAGCTCAAAATAACGGAAATTAATTAGTGCATTTATTTTTGTGCCAAGTTGAATTTTCTTTCACAGCTGCTGTTCTAAAGTCTGAGTTTACAGCATCTTTTCTGTCTCACAGCCATTGTGTAACAGATGTAGGGCAGGACAATTCTGAGAGGCATAATGTGAGACATCATTACTCCCTCATAATGTGGGACTTTTGAGAGGTATGCAGGACCAAGCAGCATCTGATGCCATTGCCCTCTCCCTATTCTACCACACTGTATGTCATATGATGTACACAAAAGCTTAAAAACCTGAGGGATAATTGGCTCTCCTCGAGTCATCACTCCTCTCCCACTCAAGTCACTCACTGGCCTGCCTGTCTAGACTGTATTGACTTGCTGCATGGTAAGTCCACCTGCCCGCACTCACCCACCAGCACACACCGTGAGACCTGCCACTGGTGCTATCGCCATCGCCACCACCGCACTGGATCACTTGTAATAGTAACCTGCACAAGACATCTTTCTTTAGGCGCACTGCATCCATTCTTTTCCTCATCACTTGATGAGGTCGATGACTCCTGAGCTAGCTTTCTCACGCATGAAGCATGTGCACTTGAATATTTGCATGGGAGAGCGTGCAGCCTATGGCGGGCACTAGACCACATTGGAAAATGGAAAATAATATAAATATATATATATATTTTTGTCATTGTGCGATCAAGGTGGCTAGGGTATTTACATATTATTTTTTTGTTAAAAAAACAAAGTTTTGTGGGCAGACCTGGTGCTCTGCCACATGGAGTTTTTATTTACCCGAGTCTTATGGAGTTTGTGAGGTCGGGGGGGGTTGATTCTTGACAGACCGGTCCACCCATCCCCAGTGAGTAAACTTCTTCTTAAAGTACAAGTAACTCATCTGTCTATACCCTGCGTTTGATCAGCGCCAAGGATAGGGTGGACATGTGTTTAAATTACCGTGGATGGTCTGGAGACTAAAAATGCCTGATGTGACAGTTTAAGTGTGCCTACAGGGATGGAAGGGAAGTATCCTGAGGTCAGAGCTTTGCCCGAAGTTGCTTGTGAGGACTTTGTAAGGTTCAGTTTGGAGCTGCAAATGCCTGCTGGCCAAAAAGAACTGTTTGCCTTTGTTTCAGCCTGCAAGAGACCACTGTAGAGTGAATCTCTGAGATGAAAAGCATTGAACTTTGTTGGGAGCCATGCCTTAAGCTCTGTTTCTACACTGGTGAGGAGTCATGCTTTAAGCTCCTGTGTACCGCCTTTTGAGAAGGAAGAGCTGCTAACTGAGTAAGACTGTGCCGAAACTGGGGAGTTCCCTGAGGTCGGGAATGCACCCCTTGTCTTTGAACTGCATTTTGTTTGTGAAAGGGCCATTTCTGCTACACTGGCAGAATGGTTGAAAATGCCTGTGATGTCTAAAGTAACTAAATGGCAGAGAATGAAAAGAGACTGTGTTGCTGATCAGTATGGAGTCAGCCTGGTAGTGTGCCACCAGCCTTGGCACTGCCATATGCGCTTCCCCCTGAGGGATATAGCCAAGATGTTGGAGTCTGAGGCGTGCTGGCCCTGGTCCTAGTGCTGGTTATTTTCCAGAATGTAACTTCAAGCCTATGAAGATGGGCAATTTCTACAGAAAGCTGAGAAAGGTTTCTAGCCTTATAAACCTACAAGAGCCTGCAGTTCTGTAAGAGGCCTGCTCCAAGGCTTCGCCATGCCTCTGAGCACTGAGAATCAAAGCCTTCGTGCTGTGACTACCTAGATCTACCTTGTAATACTTGATTTCAACTTTGCCTAAAAGATGACTGCAAAACCGTGAGTAAGCAGACCCTGGTCTGCAAAGGAAAGGGATTCTAAATAGTTAAAGGAAGCCATTTGCCAAATTCAGTAGCTAAGGAGCCCAAGCTATCAAAGTGAGGGAATTTTTAGAGTTAAATGTTTATTAGGCAATCTAATGGAGGAATAAAGCTAATCTGATTTTACTTTAAGGGCCCTAACGTTGGCCAACCAGCTGCAATCATATCATGCTTGCAACTTAATAGTGCTGGGTACCCAGATAAGGTATAGAATTGCAGTATTCTATAATGAACTGGGGATTGGTACCAGTTGGGGGCATATGTGTGTTACCATCTAGTTGAGCTAGTAAGATAGCAAGTTAATCCTGAATACATCAGAAGGTTGGTGGGTGGCCACTGTGATAGGTATTTGAATCTAAACTGCAAAATGATTATTTGATTCTATGCGATTCCAAGAAATGCCAGTCTACCTTTGTTTAACCTCTACATCCAATTTACCTTTCCTAACCCTCACCCCACTGTAAATAAATGTTGGTTAACCATTTTTTGATAAATCTGGCATGTGAGCACATTATTAGAGTGAGCCTTTAATTCCAAAAGTACATGGGGGGTTGCTAACTGTTTATCCATGTTTGGGGTGACAATGTGATAATGTGGGTGGGTACAGCATTCCAGGAGGTTGTGCCAGGTTTTATCGGACCCACTAGAAATTGTATCCTGGGTTGAGGTACTGCGCAATAATGTTATCTTGGGAAAGAACCAGTTTAATATATGCAAAATAGGAACCCAGGCCCCTCAATCTTGGTCTGGCCAGCAAAGCAGGGGTAAGTAGCCCTTAGATACCCAGTGCCAGAGTTACATAAGGAGGGAAGACAGGTGGACGATTCAATCTAGGAGAAACTTTCAGCCAAGTCTTAATGATAAATTTGACTTTATGCACATTATTAGTGTAACCCCTAGGTGGCGCTATACCAAGGGCTACTACCCCTGCCTGTATGGCTAGTGACAGGTTGAGGGGCCTAGGTTCTATGACGGGTGCCTCCACCCAGAGGTCTGGGTTGATAGTAATTAAAATAGCTTGGGCACAGGCTTCTGGGACACTGTGACCCCCCTTTGTTCCCACTAGTGGCCCACACAGTTCACCAGAGTTACCTTCCCAATACTCCACATATGAACACAGTTTACGCATATAGACACCACTTACCCTCGAGATGGATTCTGCAGCACATCTCTGAGGACCCCCCGTAAAACAAAGGTTAAGCAACATACACAAACACAGATTGCAATGCTGATTCTATATGTACTGACACCTCAGACAGGATAAAGTTCAACAATAACAAATCTGATTTATTCAGGGGACTAGAACACGGGGGGGGGGTGGAATCAGGTTGATTGGCAATATTCAAATCACAGTTCTGAACAGGCATATAGGATCCAAAAAGTCACACTCTGGGTACCCAGGATGGTGGGGGGGCTAGCCAGGTCCGTTGCCCGGGGTTGGCCGGCTGGTGCAGCTGGATGGGGCCCTGCAGGAAGAAAATATATGCACAAACAAATTGTAATCCAGAGCCGGATGGCTCAGTCCATAAACAGAAGAACACAAAGCAATCAGTTGACACACTTTGATTAAATGAAGGTGCAGAGAGTTACCCCAATTTGTACTCACAAACCCCAAGCCGAGAGCTGAATTGAGGAGATGGCTCTGGATGGCCAGGATGAGCAAGGCATGGAGATGAGACCCTTGGGACAGGGCCTAACTGCTTTGGATAGCAGACAGATTCAGTCCGATTAGCTTTGAGTTCAGCTTCCAGCTTCAGCTCACCACTCACAGAAAAAAGGGGAAAAGGAATCGTGATCCCCTACAAGCACTAGACACATTTATATGTAAAGAAAATTACTATACCAGGCAGCTGCTTCTCAATCCCAATCGCAAATACTGCAAAACCCGAGGAAGCATGCAGCATCTGAGTCCCCGACAGGCCGATCGCACTTCTGCAACTCTTCGGTCTTCTAGGGGCAAGCCTGGTTCTGCACACTTCTTCCTTTTTCTCCACAAACTCGGATTCAGTCCGATGAGCACTCGCTAACGACTACAGGCCGAGTTCAGGCCATTACACGCGCTTCCCGCATGAACTGCACACTGCAGCAGAACACAGCTCCTTCTCCTTTCTCAGTCAACTCGCAACTGGCCCTCTGGGAACAGTTCAGGGCATTTCCCTTAGGCTCCACACAGGTTCGGTTGGTGGATTCGGCTATCAATCACTGCAGGACTCTCTCTGTTGGTGTAAAAAGGCGCCAAGGTCCAAACTACAGCTCCCAGAAGCACCTGCCATACATTCCCCCTTTAAGCAGGCTCCAGATGAGAGTCCAAGTTCTGGTTGGCTTAAGCAATCTCCATTTTAAGGCTCCCCTAACCCAATTGGCCCAGATCAGCAGTTAAGGTCCAAAATGGAGGGGCAACACACGCAGAGTCCCAGCTGCAATAAAGGCAGGTTAGACAAACTGCAGTTTTACTAATACTCTAAGTGATTTCAGGCAAACAGTTACATCTTTCACGTGGGCTCCCTCTGCGCTTTTAGCGACTGCAGAAACGGAGCGATCAGACGGCAGCTCAGGGCAGGATTCGAGCATTAACTATACAGTCCCCCCCATTCAAACTAATTTAGCCTGCGAGCAGGCAGCTCTTAAAGAGACAGTACCAGAGGCTCTAAAAGCACTTACAGATAAACGGTTTAAACGCTAAACACCATTCAGGCTGGGAGCACTTAGCCAGCTCCTAGAAGACTTCTGGGAACCCCCATTTGCAGGGGGGGTTACATTAGAAAGAAATGAACTCCCATGCTGTCATTGATCTGCCTAAAATGTATTTTATTTGCTGCTAATTACTACTTCTCCTTCATTTTTTTTGCAGATACCTTTGATGTTGTGGGCTCCGACTATAAGATGGGAACAGTCAGGCACATAGAATGCTGGCAAGCCATCACCTGTTGTGAGGCAGTATGTTCTATCTTTAATATAAGCCCTGACACAACTTTCTGGATAAACATGTTGCACATTCATTCATTCATTCATTCATTCACAGTATTTTCTTAAGCTGCAACTAAGAATGTGCCTACTTATAGTAAGAGTTTTATTGATTTGATCAGAAACTGCTTATATTTATTTTATTACACCCTGTCACTTTAAGGACACACTAAAAATTGAGACCAGCAGCAGCTTCCGGTAC
This sequence comes from Neoceratodus forsteri, assembly GCA_016271365.2. Lineage (NCBI taxonomy): Eukaryota > Metazoa > Chordata > Ceratodontiformes > Ceratodontidae > Neoceratodus > Neoceratodus forsteri. The sequence goes on along the minus strand of CM028131.1, from coordinate 1,611,847,015 downwards.
TCTTGAGGAAGCTATGGTGAAACTGGTTGAGTAACCATCCCTAGTGGTCTTGATGCCAGCGTCCGGTAAGATTATGTCCATATTGCTTTGACCTGAGGCTTGTTTCTGTACAGCACGTTTGCACTTTAATAAAGCTTTGTAACACTGTCCCCATAGCTTGATGCTGGCCTTTTCTGTTTGCTAGTTTCATGGTTCTGACCAGGCACAAGCAGTCTATTTAGAGTATCCTTTTGTTTGTCTCAGACAGGAACAAAGCAGAAAAGGGGAAGACAAGCCTGAGGAGGCGGGGGGGCAAGGAAAGGAAGTGGGGGGGGTGCAGGATCGGGGAAAGGAGGAATAAAAGAAATAGAAGGCAATGTGTGCCAATGCACAGAGCCTGGAAAACAAAATCCCTGAGCTTGAGGCTAGCATTGCTGAGGCAGACCTCGATCTAGTGGCCATAATGGAGTCATGGTGCAGCAATAACCACAGGTAGGATATGGTCATCACAGGATACATCGTGTTCTGTACGGACAGGACAGGAAGAAAAGGTGGGAGAGCTGTGCTATACGTAAGGGAAGGAATTAAGGCAACAGAGATACAGGGACACTGGGGGAGAAAGAGGAACTAGAGCTACTATAAGTCAGCCTAGAAACAGGATCAGGGGCCTTTGTTCGAATAGGAGTGGTATATAGACCACCAACACAAGGGGAGGAACTGGACGGAGCCTTGGGGGAGGCCATTAGTAAAATGGCAAGCAAGGGGGAAGTATTTGTTTTGTGGGACTTTAACATGCCAGATGTAGGATGGGCATTCTGGCCACAGCTACAAGAAGCAACACCATCTGCGACTCCCTACAGGGGGCATTTTTTGAAGCAACTGGTTACAGAACCCATGACAGACGGGGCTGTGTTGCACCTGGTACTTACAAACAGGGACAGCATTGCAGATGTCACAGTGGGCAGTCCCCAGATACTAGTGATCACTGTACTGTGTGGTTTGACATACTGGCTGAGCAGGAGAAAAAACACAGAAGGACAAGGGTCATAGGCTTCAGAAGGGCAGATTTTAGAGAAATGGGTAACTGTCTCAGAGATCACCTAGAAGGAGGGGATGGCCTGGGGTGTGTGAAGACCATATGTAGTAGGATTAAGGAGAGCATAGCTAAGGTGATGGCATGCTGCTTAAACTAAGTTAATAGGGGAAGGAAGAGGAAAAGGCTGCTGTGGTTCTCCAAGGAGGTGGCAAAGGTAGTGAAGGAGGAAAAAACAGCTTTCAGGAAATATAGGGGAGGGGCACAAAAGGAAGAGGACCAGGAGGTATATCTGGCAAAGCAAATGAAGGCAGGAAAGAGGGTGAGAGCAGCAAAAGCACAAGTAGAAAAGAAAATAGACAGGGAGGTGAAAAGGGGGACAAGACCTTTTTTTAGGTATGTGAGCAAGAAGAGGAAGACAATAGGAGGGATAGTGAGACTCAGAAGGGCAGGGGAGGGGGAACTGTAAACAGGAGGATCAGGAGAAGGCTGACATTTTAAATGATTATTTCTACTTGGTCTTCATAATATCGGGAGGGAGGGAGGGAAGAGCATGAAATAGAAAGTTCCAGAGGTTGGGAGAAGTGGTCACTAGTCTGTTTATGGAAGAGAGAGTTTGAAAGGAGTTGGAAGCCTTTAAAGTGAATAAGGTAATGGGTCCAGATGGGATTCCCCCAAGGATCCTAAAGGAGCTGAGCGATGTGCTAGCTGCCCTCTGGAAACACTATTTAGTACCCCTCTAGAGACAGGGCAGTTTCAGAGGATTGGAGGCGGACCAGTGTGGTCCCTCTGCACAAGAGTGGCAATGCGGAGCAGGCTAGCAATTATAGGCCAGTCAGTCTCATTTCAGCGGTGGGGAAACTGATGGAGACCCTGCTGAAGGAGAGGATGATGAAGTACCTGGAGGGAAAAAGGACTGCAGGATCACTGGCAGCATGGCTTTATGGGGGGAGGGCATGTCAAATAAATCTTGTAGACTTCTTTGATTGGGTGACTAGGGAGGTGGATCTGGGAAGGGCAGTAGATCTGGCCTATCTGGACTTCAGTAAGGCCTTAAACACTGTGCTACACAGGACCCTAGTGAAGAAACTAAGCAGCCTTGGGGTAGGGAAGAAAGTGGTAAACTTGGTATCAAACTGGCTGAAGGATAGAAGGCAGAATGGTGGTAAATGGCAGGCACTTAGGGGACAGAGGAGTGACTATTGGGGTGCCGCAGGGATCAAGGCTGGGGCTGGTCCTCTTCAATGCCTTCATAAGCGGAGGAGATGGAAGAGAATGTGTCTCTCTTTGTGGATGATACAAAAATCTGCAGTAGTGTGGAACTCTGGAGGAGATGGAGAGAATGCAGAGGGATCTGTTGAGGCTAAAGGAGCGGTCTAAGATGTGGCAACTGGGTTTCAATGCCAAACATTGCAAGTTCATGAACCTAGGGTCGAGAAACACAGGAACTGTGTATAGGATGGGGAGGTACTCACAGTTACCAAGCAAGAAAGGGTCCCCGGGGTCATCATATCTGATGACCTCAAGGTAGCTGGTTAGTGTGACAAGGCAGCTGGAAAATCTAGCAGGATGCTTGGGTGCATAGGAAGGGGGATTTCTAGCAGGAGGAGAGAGGTGGTGTTTTCACTGTATTTTTCACTAGTTAGACCCCACCTGGAGTACTGTGTCCAGTCCTGGAGGCCACACCTCTGAAAGGACATAGACTGGGTTGAAGCCGTACAGAGGAGGGCCACCAAAATGGTACGGGGACTGCATGAGAAACTGTACAAAGAAAGGCTGCAGGATCTCAACATATTTTCCCTAGAAGAAAGGAAAGTGAGAGGGGAAATGATTGAGACCTATAAGTACCTCACAGATAGGTAGGCAGTCTCTGTTAGAGAAAGAAAGGCAGCAGGACATGGGGGCATACAATAAAGCTAGAAGTGGGAAGTTTAAAAGGGATGAGAGGAAATACTTCTTCACAGGGAGAGTCATGGATGCCCAGAACACTCTACCAGCAGAAGTTGGGGGGCTATAGGAAGCTTCAAGCATGCGTGAGACAGGCATAGGAGAAAACTAGTTAGTGGAAAGGGAGGGGGGATGTCAGTGACCAAGAAGGGTCAGAGGTGTCAGAATAAGCAGGGAAAATTGGGGCAGACTAGATGAGACAAATGATCCTTTTCTGCCAGCAAAATCTTTTTCTAAGTTTAAGTTTCTGGCCCTTTGTGCAACACTGCATTTTGATTGAACTGCTTCTCGATTTTTATGCCATCGCAGTAACCCTTATTCAGATATCATCTTACAGTGTCAGTGGGTTAAACAACCCTTGAAATGCATAAAAATATTGCAATACATCCACTGGGAGTGCCATCACTCTGTTGGAGGAAAACCAATTCTCCCCCTATGAACACTAGAAACTGGGTAAGTCTAGTTACACATACACTGAATATGCGTCTCGTAAAAAGGGGAAGAGGAGAGGAGAGAGGTAGCAATTTTATTTCCAAATATGACTCATGTCTCCCTATAAGAGACAATAGCTGACTCAGAAGGTCATTATGTCATTATGGTGGGGCACTTATACGATACTCTGGTCACCTTATTTCATTTTTTTTATTAGAGGAGGGTGAACCGGCTTGAGAAAAACCCGAACCAGCAATATTTCAGGGAGCCGAACCACATCCGAATATTTTCTGCAGTTTGGATTGGTTCGGAAAACCCTGGTTTTCCTTTTCCCTGGTGTCTAGCAGACCCCGCACCCCCAGTTTTCCTTTTCCCTAGTGTCTAGCAGAACCCCCAACCCCAGTTTTCCTTTTCCCTGGTGTCTAGCAGATCCCCCAACCCCAGTTTTTCTTTTCCCTGGTGTCTAGAGGACCCCTCTCCCTATCCCCAATCGATCCCCTGTAATAAAAGCATATTTTGTTCAATAAATAATTACCCTGCTGTATGGTGGCCCCCCTCCCTATCCCCGCCAATCCCCTGCATAACATAAAGTGTTCCCATATTCTCTGGTGTCTAGTGGACCCCCCACCCACCACCACCCTGGCAGGTATGGCCCCCCCCACCCTGCGGACAACTGACAGAGCCCTCCTCTCTGCACTACAACTGGCTGCCCACCTGACTGAGCTGACAATGAATGAGTGTATGCTTGTACAAGCACGCACTCATTCATTGACAGCCAGTCAGCTTCCGTTCATTCTCTAAGGTCTTTGGGTGCAGCAAAGATAAGCAGAGGTAGAGGGCTGTTTCGGTCACCTGTAAAGGAAGTGGGATGGGGGGAACGGCATTATGGACCCCTCTGAGGTCTACAATGCTGTTTCCCCCATCCTGCCTAATAATGCCATTCCCCATCCTACCCTCTCGCTGGTGACTGAAACAGCCCTCCGATAATCTCTGCTGCACCCAAGAGGACCTCAGGGAATGAGTGAGAGCTGTCGATGAATGAACACGTGCTTAACGTACGTGCAGCTCATATGGTCAGCTCAGTCAGGCGGGCCAATGATGGAGAGAGGAGGCTGTGCCAGTTGCCAGTGGTGGGGGGGTCAGTACCTGGCAGGGTGGGGGGTCCACCAAACACCAGGGATTATGGGGACACTTTATTTTATGACACGGGATCAGCAGGGATAGGGATGGAAGTCCACTAGACACCAGGGAAATAATTTATTGAACAAAGCATGCTTTTATTACAGGGGATTGATTGGGGATAGAGAAGGGGTGGGGGTCCGCTAAACACCAGGGAATATGGGAACACTTTTTTTTATGACAGAGATCGATAGGGGATAGGAAGGGGGGGTCCACGGACTACTACAACAGTTGCCCTAATGCTGCAGCTCATGGGATCTAAAAGATTCAGATAAGGCTCAGATAACCATCTGAACCTTTTGAACCTTATCAGAATCTTTTAGAACCTCCGGACCTTTTGAGGTTCACTCATCCCTAATTTATATGCCTCAGACTACAGAAAAACAGTTTTTTCAACCAGGTTTTTTTTTTTACAAATTCCTCCAGTTTGTGCAGGGCCAACTGATACTGGATCTTAACACTGCACCCATATCTTGACTCCACACACCAAACTGTGTTCTGCGTCATGGTGGCACAAAAATATGTTAGAATCACCATCGATGGTGTGGGTTTTTTTGGACATATGGAGACACCTTTATCCCACAGGTCAATGTTAAAACACCCGCTCTATACCAAGTCATGGCAGCCAGGCTGAAGTATTTATTGTTGACGGGTGAACATTGTGACGTGGTCTGAGATATATCCTGTGGCTCCCTCTTGCTATTTGGCCAAACCCTCCCTATTGTTAAAATTAGATACTGGCAACAGGTGCAGCAATATTACCTGGGGCTTCAACATCTCTTTATTGAGGACTGAGTAGGGCTGTGCAGAATGTTGACTATCTGACAGAATGGAATTCCATGGAATTTTAGAAAATCCTGCCGAGTTCCATCATTTACGAAATTTCAGCATTCTGCATGCAAAATGTTTTTTTTGCAGAATAATAATCCGCAGTTCACATAAACCACGAATTATTTTTCCGCAATCTAAGGAAAATTATTCTGCAGTTTGCACAGCAGTGCTTTTTGAAATTCTGCAGAATTTAAATAGAAATTCCACAAAGCATTTCTGAAGCAGAATTACCATTCCACAGCACTTCCGACAGTGGAATTTCACATTCCACATAGCCCTACAAGTGAGGCTGTTCTTGACCTAATTAAGGGTATGATTAGAATTTCAATAACAGTAATGACAAAGGGGATATTATGGACCCCATGATGTGGGACACCTTAAAGGTTTCTTCCTTTGCTGTGATTTCTTATACTGGGTTCTTATACTGGGTGCTTGAACGGTAGACGGTTAAACTGCCCACATTCACCATTCCCCACATCAGTGGGACACAAAACCCTGGTTCTGCATTAGCCATGCATCAATTTCTTTATTAAACTTCTCCAATGATGTACTATCTACTACACGTGACTGCAATTTGTTCCATAATCTACCAGTTCTGTTAACGAAAGAGAAGTGGCATGTATTATGTTTGGCTTTATTTAGTTTTATTTGTTGTTTATGCATCCTTAGACCTTCCGCTTTTGTTTGTAACTCAATCCCCATCTCCTTTCTTAAGTTTTCATCATGTGTGATCTTGTACATCATCATTAGGTCCCCCCGCTTTCTCTTTGTTGTACTGAAAAGAGATCTGTTTTCTTCAGTCTCTCTTTATAACTTAATCTCCTGATTGGCCCTATTAATTTAGTAACTCTACTCTGTGTTCTTTCTGTCAGTTTCCTCTTGTCTAAGTGTGGTCTGACAAACATTTTATAGAGTGGTATTAAACACTGTTCGCTGTTGTTAACAAAACCGTTGCATATGTTTTTAATCATGTAGTTTGTTTTTTGTATAACGGCTGTTCTCTGAGCATTATAACTCATGCATCCATCAACCCAGACCCCACAGTCCTTTTCCACCTTTGTAATCTGCAATTCTCTGTCATTCAAATGATACTTGTGCCGTGTATTTCTTCTTCCCACCTGCATCACTCTGTATTTATTTACACTGAGAGGCACGTTATTTTCCCTTGATCATCCTGCTATCCTCTCTAGGTCCATTTTCAAGCTGTTTTGTTGTTCAACAGTAGCTACAGGTCCTCCGAGTTTAATATCATCGGCAAACTTCACCAGTCTGTTCTTTTATATTTAAGTTCAAATCACTTATAAATAGTGAGAATAGAACCGGCCCCAACACCGATCCCTGAGGCATTCCACTCGTCACATTAATTGGGTCTGAAAGCTCTCCCACTGCTCTCACTCTGTGGCTCCTCCCATCCAGTCAATTATCGATCCACGTAGTAATTCTACTATCTATACCTATTTTTGCCAACTTCTGTAGCAAACCTCTATGAGGCACCTTATCAAAGGCTTGTTCGAAATCTAGATAAATTACATCTAAGGGTACATTGTTATTCATTTCCCTATGTATATATTCATAAAAACTTAGTAAGTTGGTATTACAACCTCTATCCTGTTTGAATCCATGTTGGTTACTGTCATCAGACCCAAGTATTTTCAGGTTTTCTTCTATTCTAGTTGTCAGAATAGTCTGTGTGAATTTGCATAGGTTTGAGGCCAGGCTTATCGGTCTGTAATTTGATGTTGAGCCTCTATCACCCTTCTTAAACAATGTTATAACCACAGCCTGCTTCCAGTCTTCTGTTACTTTGCCGGTTTGGAGAGAAGTGTTTACCAAATAAGTTAATGGGAATTTAATATAACCCGTAGTTTCTTTTATTAGTTGAGGGCTTAACTGATCTGCCCCTGCTGCTTTATTTAATTTAAGTTTATTCAGTAATTCATATATTTCTTCTATAGAAGTTCCTAACTCCAGACTGTTATATTTCATATTCATGACCTTCCCCCTCATTATCTTTTTTATCATCATACACCGTACTAAAGTATTCATTAAATACTATTGCCATTTCTTTTGGATCTTTTATTCTCTATATTGTTACTAAGAATGGGACCTAATTTACTACCGCTTCTCTTCATATTAATCAAATATGCATAAAACCTTCCCCCCCCCATTGTTGGTATGCAGTAATTTGAATTCTGTTCTGCATCCTGTCATTTGTATTTGGTTTTTTTTAATGCTTCCAAACATGCCCTGTATTGTGCAATGTTTGCTTCAGAATTATTTGCCTTCTTTTCTTCTTCAAAGTGCTTAATTTTAGAATTCGACTAGTACACCAGACCGGACGTTTACCTTTTTTTTGTACATACTCCTATATTTGGCACATATTTCACCCCTAACATTAGGAGCTTGTTTTTTAGTATTAACCACATGTCATTTAGATCTTTCCCCTCTATCTCTTTTAACCAATCCCACTCAGACAGCTCTTTTTTTATGTTTACAAAATCTGCTCTTATATAGTTTTTTAATATAGTGGAACCTCTGACTTTCTGCTATTGCATGTTAGATATTAAGAAATTGATTATATTATGATCGCTATTACTAAGTTGTTCCCTAATTTTTATTTTACTGACTATCTTCTCTCTATTTGTTGGGACCAAATCCAAGATATTGTTTCCCCTTGTAGGTTTGTATATCAATTGCTGTAACCCTACTGATTTTATCATATCCACAAAATGAGAACTACTAACTTCTGTATCAAATTGATGCCCCCAAGTAATTTCTGGATAGTTAAAGTCCCCTGTTACTATTATATCCCCCAACAAGGCCATTTCAGAAATTTCAGATTCAATAGCAACGTCTATATCTTTTGTTGCTGTTGGTAGTCTATAGTATACACCTACGAAAAGTTGTTTTTCTGATGGTCTTTGAATAGTGAACCATAAGGATTCAGTTGGGGCTCAGGTAATTTTGCCCATAAAGCTGTACTGATATTGTTTCTGGTATAGACAGCTACTTCCCGACCTTTTTTGTTTTACCTGTCTTTATAGAACAGACAGTAACCATTTATTTCTCTGTCCCATTTTACATCTTGGTCCCACCATGTCTCTGTTATCATACAAATGTCAACTTTTTCCTTATATAAAAGGAGCTCTAATTCTGACGTTTTACTATTATTTAAACTCCTTGCATTTAGTGACCAAATCTTTATTCCCTCATGACCTTTCACTACAATACTTTCATTATTGTGTTTTTTTTTTGTGCTAATGCACTTCAATTCCCCTCTCCCCATCCTTTTTAGTTTAAACACTTTTGTACCTGTGTTCTTAATGCCATGTCTAATTTTCTACTCCCTTTTTTACTCAGGTGTAGCCCATCAATACAGTAGTACTCTGGTTTCTCGATATAGTCCTCCCCGTGCTTTATGCATCCTATATTTTCTTGCAGGGTCCATTACCATAGCCAAATATTAATCTCCTTCAACTTTTCCATATTGAAGTGACCCTCTCTGGAGGCAGACAATTTTTCTGAGAACCATATTGCACAGTTCAGATCATTAGCCTCCCTTTTCATATCCTTAAATTCTGCAATTATCTTGGGTACACTGTGCTTTTTTACATTGTTTATTCCAGGATGCAATATTACTGTGGCAGTTCCATTTCTCTCCTTAACAATATATTTTAACATATTCTTGATATCTCTAATCTTTGCCCCAGAGAAATAACTTGAAGTGACTGCTTCTTTATTCGCACATGTTGTATATCTGTCAATGTATTTTATGTTGGAATCTCCCAAGATATAAACCGCTTTGATACTACTGTTGTCTACTGATGAGGCTGTGATGCTGCTCTATTTTCAGGCACCTCTCTGGTCTGAGGGAGGAGGTTGCCCGTCTCCAAGCTGACCTGGCTGGGATTCGTGAAACCTCTTCCCCCCCACCCAGGGACCTCCAGGGCCACCACCGCTACCTCAGAGGTTGCGAAGAAAGAGGAGCGGTTGGACCAAGGTGGGCTCAGGGAGGGAGAGGGTGGTGGAACAGAGGTGCATCCCTCCAGCTGTACCTCTCCACAATTCATATGCTGTTCTGGTGAAGAGTGTTTCCTCTATGGAGGTGCCTGAAGTGGAGACCAAGGAGGATGCTGGGAACCTCCACAAAGGAGACCCACAGGAGGGTGGCATGAGACCCCACAGTGGAAGAAAACAACTCCTGGTGGGGGACTCAATCATTAGGGGGGTAGAAGTGGGGGAGGAAGGGGAGAGGGAGGTAAGGTGCCTGCCTGGCGCCATGGCTCGGAGGGACAGGAAGCGAACTTAGGATTGCAGGAGCAGCTGCACAAGAGGGGCTGGATGTCATTGTCCACCTAGGGACAAATGACCTGGCTAGGAATGGGATCAGAGCAGTGCAAGAGGAGTTTGTAGAGTTGGAGAGGGGCCTTATACAAGTAGCACGTACGGTAGCCCTCTCAGAGGTGCTGCCTGTCTATGGCAAGGATGATGGTAGGGTACTCTACACCATGGGATTCAATGAATGGTTGAAAAACTGGTGTGGAGCTCAGAGTTTTGGCTTCATTGGGGACTGGGGGGTTCACCTGGAGGGATACAGGCCTATAATGGCGCGATGGTCTGCATCTGTCCAGGAGGGGAACCAGGATCCTAGGTGATAGGTTTAAATGCTTCATTGGCAAGCATTTAAACTAGCCAAGGGGGGAGGCACTGGAAGAGAGCAGAGAAATCCCAGCCTCCTCCCATGAAAACACAGTAATAAGCAAGGAAAACACCAAGGTAGAGAAGTCATTTGGGAGCAGGACAGGGGTAAATGCAAAAAAAGGCAAAGACAGTAAAGATAGGGATGGGGCTAAAAGGGGTAAGGCCATCAAAATATGGAGGGTGATGAGTACCAGTGCCCATAGTCTGTGTAATAAGCTCCCTGAACTAGTGGCCTTCACAGAAGAGGGATACCTGGATATTGTGGCAGTCACTGAAACATAGTATACAGAGAACCATGATTGGGATGTCAACATACCAGGATACACAATCTACAGGAGGGACAGGGAGGGTAAAAGAGGAGGAGGAGTAGCTCTCTATGTAAGGGAAGGGATTAAAGCAACAGAACTAAAGAGTAAACACGAAGTAGATGAGTCACTATGGGTCACCCTGGAGACAGGAAATGGCACCAGAATCCTCATGGGAGTTGTGTACAGACCCCCATCTCAGGGGGAGGAAATGGACAAGGAAATGATAGAAGGCATCCTTAAAATGGCAGAAAAAGGGGAGATATTGTTGATGGGGGATCTGAATGTGCCAGATGTTAACTGGAGCACCTTTGCTGCAGGCACATCCAGGAGCAGGGTCATTCTTGATGCCCTACAAGGGGCATGCCTCAGACAGCTAATGTTGGAACCCACTCGGGAGGGAGCAATCTTAGACCTGGTACTCTCAAATGGCGACGGAGAAAGGATCTCAGATTTAGAAGTGGGTAGCCATCTGGGAACAAATGACCACCAAACAGTGTGGGTCACAATAAATATAGCCATAGAGTCAAGCCATACAAAAGCAAGAGCACTGGACTTTAGGAGGGCTTACTTTGGGAAAATGAGAGCCTCAGAAAAGCACTAGCAAATGGGCAAGAAGGAGGGGTGGACAAACAATGGGGAATAATCAAAACAGCCATCACAGAGGCAACAAGCCTTTATGTGAAGCGAATCAATAAAACAAAACGAAGGAAAAAATCACTATAGTTCTCAAAAGAGGTGGCAGGGAAGGTTAAGAAGAAAAGGATAGCATTCAGGAAATATAAGGAAACACAGAAAGAGCAGGACAGAAAACTTTATCAGTTAAAGCAGAAGGAGGCATGGAAGGCAGTTAGACTAGCAAAGGCCCAAACCAAGGAAAAGATAGCCAATTCTATTATAAAGGGGGATAAAACCTTTTATAGGTACATTAGGGCACGAAGAAAGACCAAGGGAGGGACGCAGAGACTTAGTAAAGGGGAGGGAATGTGGGCAGAGGGTGACAGTGAAAAAGCAGGGATAGTGAATGAATATTTCTGCTCAGTATTCACAATGGAAGAGGAGGGGGAGGTACCTAAAACAAACAAGAGAAACACTCTGGATGGGGGGGTTGATACCAGTCCATTCACAGAAGAAAGGGTTTTGAAAGAACTCTTGAAACTGAGGGTGGACAAAGCAATGAGGCCTGATGGGATGCAATACTCCAGATGGGGGTCTCACCAACTATCTGTGCAGAGGGATAACAACTTCCTGTTTTCTACTGGTGATGCCTCTACCTATACATCCCAGTATCCCCTCCAGCCCTCCTTACTGCCTTCTCACATTGCTTGCTTACATTTAGGTCAACTGATATGATTACCAACAGATCCCTTTCCATTTTTGTTAATACCTCCCCCACATTGTGTACTCTTCCCCTGGGTTTTTGTTTCCCAGGCGCATTACTTTGCACTTCTTTGCATTGAATCTAAGCTGCCATACTTTTGACCATTCCTCCAACCTTGCCAAGTCCCTTCTCATCCTTTCCACCCCCCCCACTGTGTATCAACCCTGTTGCAGATCTTTGTGTCATCTGCAAAGAGGCAAACTTTTCCTTCTAGTCCCTCTGCAATGTCACTTATAAAGACATTAAAAAGGACCGGACCCAGTACTGAACCCTGCAGTACCCCACTAGTAGCCCCCCTTTCTTCGGAGTGGACTCCGTTTACTATTACCCTCTGTGTCCTGTTGTCTAGTCAATTTTTTTCCCAGGCTACCACCCTGGGGCCCACTCCCAGGCTACCTAATTTGTTTAGTAATCTTTTTGTGTGGGACTGTGTCAAATGCCTTGCTAAAGTCTAGGTAGCCCTTGTCCACAGCCCCTCCCTGGTCTACTACTTTGGTCACCCAGTCAAAGAAATCTATTAGATTCATCTGACATGACCTTCCTCCTGTGAATCCATGCTGCCTTGGGTCCTGTGCCCCACTAGCCTCTAGGTACTCAACAATTCTTTCTTTCTTTCAGAAGTGATTCCATCATTTTCCCTACCACTGAGATCAAGCTAACAGGTCTGTAATTTCCTGCCTCTGCCTTTCTCCCACTTCTGTGAAGGGAAGTCACATCCATCCTCCTCCAGTCCTCAGGTATAACACCATCCTTCCATGATTTGTTAAAAAGGGTAGTCAGTGGTGTCACTAGTTCTCCCCTTAGTTCTTTTAGAATTCTGGGGTGAATCCCGTCAGGCCCCATTGCTTTGTCCACCTTCAGTTTTAGGAGTTCTTTCAGAACCCTTTCTTCTGTGAAAGGACTGGTATTGACCCTCCTATCCAGAGTGCTTCTACTGATTGGATTAGGTACCTCCCCCTCCACTTCTTTTGTGAATACTGAGCAGAAGTATTCATTCAGTATCCCTGCTTTTTCACTGGCAGTCTCTGCCCACCTTCCCCTTTATTAAGCATCACTATCCCTCCCTTGGTCTTTCTTCACTCCCTAATGTACCTATAAAAAAGGTTTTATCCCCCTTCTTAACCGAGTTACCTATCTTTTCCTCAGTTTGGGCCTTTGCTATTCTGACTGCTTTTCCTGCTTCTTTCTGCTTTAACTGGTACAGTTCTCTGTCCTGCTCCTTCTGTGTGTTTCCCTATACTTCCTGAATGCTATCTTTTTCTCCCTAACCTTCCCCACCACCTCTTTTGAGAACCATAGTGTTTTATTCATTCGTTTTGATTTGTTTATTTGCTTCACACAAAGGCTTGTTGCCTCTGTGATGGCAGTTTTGATGTTTCCCCATTGTTCTACCACCCCTCCTTCTTGACTGTTTGCTAGTAATTTTGTGATGCACAATCCCATTTTGACAGTCAGCACTCCTAAAGTTCAGTACCCTCACTTTTGTATGGCTTGACTCTTCAGCTGTGATTATCGTGAGCCACACTGTTTGGTGGTCACTTGTTCCCAGATGGCTATCCACTTCTAGATCTGAGATCCTCTCTCCATCCCCATTTGAGACTACCAGGTCTAAGACTGCTCCCTCCCGAGTGAGTTCCAACACTAGCTGTATTAGGCAAGCCCCCTGTAGGGTATCGAGAATGACCCTCCTCTTGGATGTTGCTGCAGCAGAGGTGCTCCAGTTAACATCTGGCATATTCAGGTTCTCCATCAACAATATCTCACCCTTTTTCTGCCATCCTAAGGATGCTGTCTATCATCTCCTTGTCCATTTCTTCCCCCTGAGATGGTGGTTTGTATACAACTCCCGTGCGGATTGTGGTGCCATTTCCTGCCTCCAGGGTGACCCACAGTGCCTCCTCTCCTCCCAGTTTACCCCTTAGTTCTGTTGCTTTGATCACTTCCCTTATGTAGAGAGCTACTCCTTCTCTTCTACCCTCCCTGTCCCTCCTGTAGATTACTTACCCTGGTATGTTGACATCCTGGTCATGGTTCTCTGTGTACCATGTTTCTGTGACTGCCCTGATATCCAGGTGTCTTCCATCAAGGGCACCAGTTCAGGGAGCTTGTTACCCAGACTACGGTGTTGGTACTCATTGCCCTCCATTTTGTGATGGCCTTACCCCTTTTAGCCCCATCCCTGTCCTTATTGCCTTTGCCTTGTTCTCGTTTTACCCCTGCCCTTCTCCCTATTGACTTCTCTATCTTGATGTTTACCTCCCTTACTACCCTGATTTTTTGGGGGGCTAGGATTTCCCCTGCTCCTGTTCAGTGCCTTCCCCTCTTGGCTAATTTAAATGCTTGTCAATAAAGCATTTAAACCTATCACCTAGGATCCTGGTTCCCCTCCTGGAGAGATGCAGACCATCACACCAATATAGGCCTGTATCCCTCCAGGTGAACTCCCAGTCCCCAATGAAGCCAAACCTCTGAGCTCTGCACCAGTTTTTCAACCACTGATTGAATCCCATGGTGCAGAGCACCCTAGCCTCACCCATGCCATCGACAGGCAGCACCTCCAAGAAGGTTACCGTGCGTGTTTCTTATCTAAGGCCCCTCCCCAACTCCACAAACTCCTCCTGCACATCTCTGATCCCTTTCCCACCCAGCTTCTGTGACTCCCCTGCTTCTTAGGGCATTTCAGTTTGTCCAGTCAGGCTCTCTGCCACCACCCTCTTGGAGATGGATGACTTTATTGCAATTTTGAATCCAGAGGATTCTAGCCTCTCGGTGTCATATCAGTTCATTTATTGTTTAAATTCTGACTATAACATCTTTATGGCAGTGTAGGTGGCCCAGCTGGACAGACTGCTTCCTCTTTTAATTGGTCGGGATCAAGTGGGATTTGTCAGAGAATGGCAACCATTTGACAAAATCCATAGAACACTACACATAATGGATTACATTGCACAATGACATATACCAGCTGTTCCGATGAGTCTGGATGAAAGCCCTTGACAGGGTGTCCTGGCCTTTTTTCTGGGGCAGCCTGTCAAAGTTGGGCTTCCCCCCGCCATTTGTAGAACTACTACAAAATATCTTTGCTTCATTGAGGTTGCGGATGAGTGTGACTGGCTCACTGACGGATCCATTATATGTATCCTGGGACACCAGACAGGGGTGCCCTTTCTCTTCCCCCTCCTGTTAATATTGTATATCAAGCCCCTTGTGACTGCAATTCATAGTAACGGGAAGGGGGACATAGAGGAGGTCCCCATGGGGGCACTGGATTTAAACTTACCCTGCATGCAGATGATGTTTTATTAACAGCACTGTCCCACAATACTTCTCTGGTGTCAGTATGGATGGCACTGTTAGTTTCTGAAGCACTGGCAGAACTTGAGTTAAATGATCAAAAGCCTGAAGTCCTCCGCCTAAATTATACTCCTTCTTGGGATATCAGTGCACACTTCCCATTTTCGTGGCACTGATATTCTATTAAATACTTAGGCATTTACCTTCCCAAAAACTTGGATAATTTAGAATTGGTTAACCATGAGCAGCTCACAAGCAAATTGGCGGTGGACCTGGAAAAATGAACCCATCATCCCTTGGGATTTTTCTCAAGAATAGACACCATCTGTATGAACATTTGCCAAGGCTCCTTTATTCCAAACCTTGCCTATCCTTCCCAGCCCCTCTTACTTTAAAACATGGAAAGTACCCGGGACAAAGGAGGACTTAATTTAATGAATTTTAATCTATATTATCTGGCTTACCAACTCTACATTCTGCGCCTTTGGATCTTACCCTTGCACACTGTCTGGTGGAAACATATTGAATTTCACCTTAATGACCTAAAATATTTAGATCAGTGTCTTTTCCCTGACCCAGCTGGTAGCCTACAGCTGACTAGATTTTCCAGATATAAAACGCTTATATTTAGACAGTGGAAACATTTTTTACAAATTCCCACAGCTGCATCACTTATTTTCCTGAGCCAGGCTCGACTCTATAACATGAACTGTGCACCAGCTACCATAGACTATATGTTTCACAGGTGGGCTAGATTAAACCTTTGCTACTTTTACCAAATTTTAGATTCTCAAGGGATGGTCTCATTTGTGGAGCCTCAGACTACATTTGGTCTCCCCCCCGGGAATATTTTAGATATCTGCAAATGCGTACATGTCTACTACATGCATGACTAAATTTGGCCAGCATTCCAGATCTACTACCTAGACTAGCCGCAGTCATCTTAGACACCATGAACAGACAAAAATGGGGCCACCTCACTGGGAATGTGTACAGGGACTACAGGAATGAGAACCCCACATGGCACAAGGCATCCTAGATTAATGGAATCAGGATATAGATACCAATTGTTCATATGATCACTGGTTTAAATATGCATTGCCTGCTCTAAAAATTACTTCCTCAATCAGTTGGCAGGAATTTGCTTGTAAATATAAGGGCTAGATGTTTCCATACCCTGTATATATAGGCAAAGTTCCTGGGTGATTCACATGGTCAATGTCAGAGACAGTGTGGATCTGCTCACATTAGCCACTATCTTATATTCTGAGAATGTCAAGTGCTTTGGCTCTACTGGCATATTACTGAACAGGAAATTGTACAACTGCTCCCAGGACATTCCTTTGCTGAGCCAAAATAGGTATTACTGTCTATCCCCAGGGATGGAGTTTGTCTGGGTGAACCCTTGATTTCCATATTATTACTAGCCATGGAAAAAACAATCACCCGCCTATGGTTATGGAAACAGCTGCCCACTGTGGGACCTTGGAGCTCCACTGTGAATACTATTTATAGAACAGAAAAATTAACCTATAATATGAGCAATCATTACCTTTAATTTTCAGACCCACTACCAGATGGGTTCTGTATATAATGAATGTCGAGGATTCCTTCTTCCATAGGACACAGCTGGGACATTCATTTGTTTATTTTGTTTTTTTGGGGTCAGATCAGCCTGACTTCCCCTCATATCTTTTGATCTCTTGGCCTTCTTCCTCTTTAACACTGAGGAAGAGCCAGTGACCCCTTATTAGAACTCTGTTGTTATTTAAGGTTTTTTATAGAATTTGATTCCATTGTATTAATTTCCTATACGTCTACGTCTGGCAACAGTTGTTGTCTTTTTGTATTTGTAACTCATGGTACCCCATTGTCTGTCTTGTGATTTGTACTGAAAAACTTCAATAAAACTATATAAAACAGTCTTCTGGAATGTATAAGTCAGAATGGTCCTCTAGTTACAGACTCAAAACTAGTAACCTCTGAGATATTGACACTTGTTTGTGTGCATTTTGCTTGCCCCCATTTTATTTTTCTCTGAGTATTTATTTAGGTACAGGGGAGCATGGAAATGTATTTGCAGACTAATCATATGGTACTATAAACTCCTTAAATGGTATCATATTTATTTATTTTATTTATTTAAAACTTCGATAATTGGGAAAGGCACACTGAGCCAGGGCTCATTTCCAGGCGCACCTGGGATGAAACACAAAGAGGCTAGAAGCCTTCAATGTATCTGGATGTATGTATAACTACATGCTGTATCTAAGTGTTGAATAAAGCTGAGTTAAAAAAAAAAAATATATATATATATATATACATATAAAAGTCTTTTTGGCACCAGTGGCAAATGTCAGAGCAAGCCCAGCATAAAGTGACAACTGAACAATCCTAGAATCCCATGGAAAGCTCAGGACTAGTAAGATGTCCATAGTAGGGGACTCCACTGTTAGTGGTATGGAGGGGGTAATTAGTGTGGGAGACCAGGGATGCAGGATATGTTAGGTGTCTTCTGGGGGCTTTGACTGCAAGAGATTCACACAGGCTAGAGAGGATTATCAGGGGCATGGGAGAGGAGGAGGGCTCGATGTCTCTGTCCACCTAGAGACTATTGACTTTTCTAGTAGACCCTTAGGCAAGATGAACAATAGCATTATTAATCTGGGAGGGAGACTTAAATTGGCAGCCATCGTGGTATCCTTTTCTGAGGTCCTGACAGTGTGGTTTATGGAGATGGAAAGGATTCTCTTAATCACTTGTTTCAACTCGTGGCTGAAGGAGTGGTGCAGGGAAGAGGGCCTTGGGTTTGTGGTGGATTGAGGGACTCTCCAGGAGGGACAAAAAGGTATTCAAGAGCCATGGGCACAATGTTGCTAGGCTCACAGTGTATGCCAAAGAATTCCACAACCCAGTGCAATTTATGCAAGCAATGAAAACATCTTTATTTGGTAACATACTGTACTGTTGAATACTGGCAAGGAAAACTGCCCCAAGAAGCATGGCCTACATCCTTCTGAGGCTGGTAACAGGGTGTTAGGGTGCAAGTTTACAGAGTGCATCAAGGCGCTTGTAAACTTGCAGAAAGGGTGGCAGATTGGGTTGCTGACAGGTACAGCTACTTAACTAAGAGAGTCCAAGATGGCCTCCTCCCAGCTCTAGCAAATGCAGAGGGGACAGCAGGGCACAAAAAGACAGAAAACAGAAAAAGATACAGGGCAGGGGTGATGAGAGAACAACATGGGGATGGCAGGGATGTGATAGGAACAGGGCAAAGATGGAGGGCAGGGGGGGAGGTGGGTAGGAAGGAGTACAAGGGAGGAAAGGGGTAAGTGACCAGGAGAATTATGTGCACTAATACCAGGAGCCTGGGGAGCAAAACCAGTGACCTACAGGCAATGGTGTCAGAAGAAATATTGGACCTGGTGACAATCACAGAGATATGAGTAACACAGTCCCACAACAGGGATCTGACCATTCCAGGGTATGCAATGTTTGGGAGGGACAGGAAATGAGGAAGGGGGGTGGGACTGTATTTAAGAGAGGGTGTAAAAGCCATGGAGGTCAAGGAAAGTGTGAAGGACAAGTGCAGAGAGACAGTGTGGGCGCAGTTTGCAATGGATGGGTGGAGGAACAACAGGATTAGAGTGGTACATGGGCCACCATCTCAGAAAGAGGAGGCTAACAGGGAACTGGGGATGATATTAGAAGGGCAGCAGCAAGGGTAGGAGGGGGGTTGCTGCTGCTTAAAGGTGACTTCAACATGCCAGATGTTGTTTGGAGGACCCCAGCAGCAGCAAGTGCATTCAGTCAATTGCTTGTGGAAGCATTTCTGGAAGCCTTCTTTGTACAGAGGGTTGAGGAACCTACAAGGGAGGGAACCATTCTTAACTTGGTCCTCACAAACAGCATCAGGGAAGTCATAGTGCAGGACCCACTGGGAACAAGTGAGTACCTGACAGTGTGGTTTAATATCAGTTTAGATGCTGAGAGGAAGCAGTCACGGACAATAGTTATGCAGTTTAGAAGGGCAGATTTTGGTAGAATGCTACAGCTGGAAGGGGGACTAGTAGGTATGAGGGTGGTAGAAGGGTGGAGAAGAAGTGGAAATTGATCACAAATTAAACAATAAGGCATGATAAAGTGTGCTTTGTGCTGGGATAAAGGCACGCTTCAGGTGGGCTGAAGCACTAGGCCAAAGGATGAGTGCTTACACCACCCGAGAAGTGATGTTATCCCGCACAATGCACACCCTGGGATGCCTTATTGCAATTATGAAATGGGTCCATCAGGATTAGTAAAGAAATTATTTTTTTGCAAAAATTTCTGTTTCAATTTAAATAAGTAAACATGAGAAAAAAGGTAAAAAAAAGGGTGAAAAAGACAAAAGTAGTTCTATTGAGCCATTGCAATTTTGCTCTTCGGCCAACAGACAACAGATGCTGCATTTTTTAGCACACAACTAAGTGAACTATGGGGTACTTATACAGTTGTGCATGCTTCATCTAAACAGGTCAGAGAGGTCACAGATCTTTTTCCTGTGTTGTTGTGCTGGGATATCAGCACTGGGTTCTGATCTCAGCCAATCTGGTTTCTGGATTTTTATACCCATTTCATAATGGGATACAAGAGGCCAAGCATTTTTATGTTGGAGAGATTAGGAAAAACAAGTGGGGAAAGAAAACAGTGTGGTTCACAAGGGAGGTGGGGGAGGCTGTGAGGGAGAAAAAGAAGTCCTTTAAAAATTAAAAAACAGCTAGGTGGAGGAAGATGGGGTAGTGTTTCTAAGGATAAGGGAAGCCAAGAAGGCTGTGAAGAGGGCAAAGTCTGACACTGAACTGAGCATAGCAGAGGGAATGAAGAAGGGGAAAAATATTCTTTCATTACATATGGGAGTAGTGCGAAACAAGAGATGGGATTTTTGGACTCATGAAAGGGGGAGGGTGGGAGGAGAAAGAAAAAAAGGAAGGTGGATATACCATATCAGTTGTCCTGTTTACTATTAGCAGTGGAAGATAAGGGGCCACTGCCTGATCCGACCAGGGATGGATAGAGGGGGAGGGTGTCAATATGGATCTGATTTCCAGGACAAGGGTAAAGGATTAAATGCAGGGTCTGAATGGACCGCATCTATGAGTGCTGGAAGAGATGGGACAAGTCCTATCTGCAACACTGGCAGAACTCATTAATGGTTCACTGTAGACAGCAGAAGTATGGAGGTATTGGAGGATGGCAGATTTTGCTCACTTGCACAAGAGCAGAAGTGAAGAAGATCCAGAGAACCACAGGGCTGTCAGCCTGACATCTATAGTAGGAAAGTTACTAGACGAGAGGCTAATGGGCTTCCTGGAACCTAACAGACTTCAGATATTTTTCCATACAGATTTTTTCTCTCTGGACAGTAGCTCGACGCAGGGATCTATCCTGTTTACATATATATATCCTGGTCAGGCCAAACCCTGTCATCTTTCAGATGACTACTGGGTTTTCCCCTCTTGGTTTTTGTCCTCCATCCTCCCCTGGTGGAAATGAGTGCCCATGTCAGCCATGCACAGCTGCAGCATCCCCTGTGCAGCAGGAGAAAGCTCCCTGGTCCAGTTGCAGGGGTTGCAGCCCTCCTTGACTGAGATGTACTGCCTAGCGGCAGTGGTCTCGATCATGGCCTGCTTCCTGATGTGACTCCCAGCCTTGCTTCAGAACCTGGGTCATTAGCACAGTGACACAACGCATTGCCGCTTGGCCACCGTGGCGGCCGCTAGACTTCAGGATATTAAACATAGGTTTACAGAAGGGAGGTTGCCTCTGACAAACCTGATCGACTTCTTTCATTGGGTGAAAAAGGTGGTGAACAAGGTTCAGGCAGTGAAAATACTGCACCTTGCCTTCAGCAAAACCTTTCCTTACAGATGGTTGGTCAAAACATCAGTTGACCTGGGGTTGGGGGAGAAGATCACACGATGGGGAGGGAATTCACTGAGAGAACCCAGTGGGTTGTCCTTCATGGGGAACACTCAGAAGTTGGGGGGGTCATCAGTGGTGTGCTATAGGGATTAGTTTTTGGACCAGTCCTCTTCGACATCTTCATCTGTGATATATGACGTAGGGCTCCAAGGGAAGGTCTGCCTCTTTGCAGGCAATACTAAGATCTGCAGAAGACTAGATAGCGAGGAAGTGGCAAGAGATATGAAGGTGGACCTGGAAAGACTTGAGAAGTGTCAAGGGTATGGCAGCTGAAATTCAATGTTAAGTAGTGCAAGGTAAAACTGGTTCAGTGGCGTGGATGGTTGATGTGCCAAGACCCTTAACTGCCGCTCCACCGGAGACCTGGGTTTGAATATTTATTTATTTATGGAGATCCTAGGATTACAATACCTTTGAACCAGAGATCCTTTTACAAAGGCTCTGCATTAAACAAGGGATTGAACTAACAAGCACAACACAACATGGTACAGAATGTAGGGATACACAGCTACATGTAGTGAACAAATATCTCTGGGTTACATATGGAGTTGGCAGGAGAGAATAGCCACTATTACTTACAAAAATAACTCCTGGTTACATTTGGAGTTGGCAGTAGAGAAGACAACAAAAGCACAAACATTAGATGGTGGGAATATCCATCAGCAATTTGGCTTAGTCTAGGCAAGTGCTTTAGTAAAAGGAGAGGGGAGGTGGGTGTAGGGGGGAGAGGGAGAAAGGACAGGGTGGAGGGAGGCAGAGAGAGTATGTTGATCAAACTGCCTGGTTGCAGTCACATTTGCTCTGGGTCAAGAGGTGGTTTTGCAGTTTGAATTTGAAGGGACCCAGTTTTGTCTCATAGGTGATGTCGAGGGGTAGGTCATTCAGCCAGGTGGGTGCACGATAGCTAAAGGACCTCTGGGCCTGTGATGTTCGGCAGAAAGGGACTAAGAATGCTGATCTGGAGTTCCAACG